>JASFXZ010000007.1:3778905-4378905 GCA_032209605.1 Mactromeris polynyma
TGCACTCAATAGGTAAAATGTTGTATAAGAGAAGTAAATACATCAAATACATACGCTACGGTGCTTGTCCAACATGGAAAACTACTATAAAAGACGACTGAAGTGCCAGAAAGCGAATTGGCGTCAACCGCATGGTATGACTCGACCTCTAGTGATTAACGAATAGAAAAATATCGCTATCATCATCTCATCTATCAAGAAGGAGTAATCTCCCTTAGTAAACAAACGTAATGTACATCACATTAACTGTTAATTGTTTATATTTCCAAATTCATCAACTGATACAGATTTATCTATGCGTAAACAAATATTGTTTTCAAAGATCAGTTAAAATGGTCTGATTTTACAAAATTGATGGACACATGTACGATTTCTAGAAATGTTCTGTCAATATTCTTTTAGTTGAATAAAACACCTTTTTCTTTGAGCACACTTTATTTGTTCCCCATTCACCATGTGGAAATTCCCTCATATTTACAAAGGGAGGGCAGGGCCGTAGCTGGGCTGTTTTTGATGATACGTACGACTGGGGGAGGTACAAGGACGGGGTGTCCCCTCATTTGTATAGCGGGGGTACCATACCCAACAATATCGCTTATCAGATAAATCAGATCGATATCGATGGGGCATTTGGTCAGCAGTCAATTTGTCTGTCGATAGTTTCCGTAAGTGATTCTAAATTTTCCGATGATCACCGATTGATAACTGGTATAACACAGTAACATGTAGCCTCGGGCTACCTTAGATCTATTGATCCAATAAACGGTTAAAACATTATGTATTATTATCATAAAGAAACAAACATTTGGAGTTCGATTTTGTTGAAGAAACCTGGGTCGTTCTCCAAGAAAACGGGGCTTAATGACAACTTTTCAGGTTTTCACAATTTCTGTTGCCTCAGACATTAAGAACCTTAAAAATGAAAACCGTATGACTCTATACTACTTCATTGTCATTTTATAACGTTTTAAAGACAACACGTCATGCTCACAGCAACGTCATTTTGTTTTGGCGACGACATCTGAACATCATTGAATGTTCTATGACGGAAGTGGGGTTTTTGGCCATTTCATTTCACCCATGTTTAAACAGATCATTTTCATATACCTTTAGATGTATGGACTTATAGCTTTTGTTTATATAGTTATTTTGTTCGGGATAGTATTCAGTGATAGTATTTTAAAGGTGAATTTAATCCACAATAAGGAAATAAATGAAAGAAAATCAAACAAGGCGCACATGTTTATTTATCACTACTATACTTACAAAATCATAGACAAACAAAAAACAACAGTCAATAATATCACTGGATTGTTGGAGCTGGACAAGTCGCACAAACGGTCTTACAGCTTTGTATAAGTACTCGTTTCGTTCCCGGCTTAGTCAATGTGGTTGAATAACTAGTGGGAGTACATCTTGTATGAAACTTTAGTCTCGACACCGAATGATGTTAATTGTTGTTTCACAGGAACTACAATCGTCTTTTACGGTTACACTCCCTTGTTCATCTGATGACATCCTGAAGTACTCATATTTTCCTGTTAATACAATGTCACAAGAAAGGGAATTAGACAATTATAAATATAAAATATAATTAAATCGTAATCAGTTGTTATGTGTTGATTGACATTTTAACAAACAATCTGACACAGTACTAACAGTTGTTTAATTTTGAAACTGATATTCTTACAATTACGATATCAACTTGATGAGAACATTTATTAACACACAGAATTATCAGAATTAAGTGTAACTACATTGTTAATTAGAACCATAATTTTTTTATTTTTTTTTATCTTTTATATTTCTCGAAAACATGTTGTTCAATGGAAGTGTATCTATATCTCAAATGTAAGAAATTCAGGCAATAAATTTCGAATACACACAGTTTAATATTTGCTTTATTTTGAATAGGAAAATAGGATATTCTTATGAATTAAGGCTTTTACTCAAGCATGCGTTATTATTCATTATGACTTCATAATCATCGTAATCCCAATGGTAAAAACAAATAACATATAAGTACCTTATTCCACGAATTGGTTTGAAGATTGGTGCCAGAAATGCTATTGCCACGCTGGGTATCTGACTGCTACATTTGTGGCAGACAACATTTTGAAGCTGTTCCAATGAGTCACAATCAGTACGGTGGGTAAAGTTTATTCATTGACGCAAAAACAATATCTACAGGACACCTTGCATGTACAATAAATATATTTTTTGCGTTGACATTATTTAATTGTTTTAAATTATTATATTAATGCTATTTCTAATGTAATACAGATGTTGCAATTGTTAAGACAAATCACCTGTATAACTTACATAAAATCAATTGAAAAGCATCAAAATTGATATTCATTTTATAAGTTTTATATATTTTTTATAAATCATTCCGTGAATAATGCACATGCACGTAATACTCAAAGTATACAATTCGCTTCAATATCGTATCTTCAACGTAAAAGAGCGAAGCTCGATTTTTTTGCAAAACCTTGATGTTGATGAATCATAATTATTACTAGTTATTAATATATATATAATTGCTTTGCTCAGTATTTGAAATGATATTATACAATCCTTAAAATGTCAGTACCAGGCATTAGTATAGTTAACGACGTAAACGGTAGAAAAATCAAAAATCAAACTAGAATATAAAGTCCTACAAGAATGATTATTATTATGTTTTTATGGATGCTAGGTTCATATTTCAGAACAGAGTAGATTTATGAACGTAGAAAAAAGTCGTGAATCAACCATGACTTATAGTGTTGGTATATTATATTATGTATTTTACGCATGTATATATATATATATATATATATATATACATGCCCGTAGCTTGAGGCAAAACTGATTTAACCGAGGCAATGAATGCGGGGTCTCATGGGGGTATCCTCCCCCATGGGGGATGCGTACAGAAGGGTTCACCTGCGTTTTCTGTTTATTTAATGTACCAGTGAAGTGATTTATCAAGTGCAATTTTGTTTCATTTTAATCGTATGAATCGAAAGTAATGGCAATTTTTAAGACTATAGTCCTCCACGATTGTTTGGAAATTTTAACCAACGCAACTGCCTCGGTGTGCCTCAGCATAGCTACATACAACTTTTCTTCCCCCGTTTACTACCGTTTAATAGTTACATATAAAAAGTACTATATTATTGAACCAGTAATACCAATGCCTATAAAGACTATGCTTTTCTTTAATCATTGCTGCAGAACGATGATTGTCAAACTCATTTATATACTTGACTTAAACATAAATAAAGAAATAAGTACCCATAATTGCGATTGGTATCTATCCGGGTTATTAAGCACATGTTTATTGATCAATAAATTTAAATGAAATACGTTCTGCATTTGTTCAAGCGTTAAGAAATATTTAGTTAAGAAGTCAAAAAATGTTCGATGTATAAGCTTTCTCTTTCCAACCAATTTTTATGTAGAAACAAATTTCCATTTGTCTGTTTTATGTTTGAACTATTCCATATAATTTCTTTAGGAAAGTGGCTTATTGAATTTGTTTGATTGAGCACCAGGATGCAGAGAAATGTAAAATTAAATTTCAGTTTATCTGCATCTGTTTCACAAGTATTAAAAAATATTTATTTAGAAATGTTATAAATTATTTTGCATTTAGCATTATTTCCGGTATGATTCTTTTGACCGAGCTGACCTTGACTGAATTTAAGAAAGAATCGATATCTAACATTTTCGGTCCTCCATTTTCATATGTTTGGAAAATCATATTTCGGGATATTTTATGAGGTTCAGAATCTCACAGAAAGTCAAACATTAAAGTTTTTTTTTTAATTCTCTTTTATTTTGGATTATTTAAAACTGTGAGTGGGTACACTTATTCCGGGAAGCAAATATTTTTATAAATAAGTCGCAAAGTAAACTCTCACGGACATATAAACCATTATATATTGCTATTACGAATTATTCAAACAGATTTATAAATCCTTCTGTATGATGATAATAAATGAATTTTATTAGTTCATGGTATTTGTGGAATATCAAGTATACACCACATACATTTTAAAACGAGACACGGACATATAAACATACGGTTTATATGTTCGTGGTCCAGTGAACAGTTAGATTAAGATAATATCTTAAGAGACCACAATGTGGAGATTAAACTTGTCACAAGAGAGACTAACCGAATCGGTATCACTCGCTGATCTTCGTGAATTTCCGTGAGATATCACGGAAACAATCTTCACATTGACAGGTACTTTATGTATCTCTAAATTCCCCCATTTTGTCTTTATAATAAATTACTGTCCTAACATAAGCTGCTTGAAACTTTGAATTCCCGTCTAAGGATAAGTTAAAATAATGATTTAAACACGTCGGACGTCCAGGAAAAACGCACCGTTCACACTGATTTCAATAAGAAACTGGATGGCTCAAGAAAACTGTAAATTGCCCTGCCTAAACATCTAAAAAATATCAATATTTTTATACGATTGAAAAGACGATACATTGCGGTTTCCAAATCTGGTTCAGACTTTTGAATATGTTAAAACATAAAGAATTAATCATAATGAATACGTAGCGTTCCCCATCTAATTTTTGGCCGATGCGATAAGCGATATTGTTGGACATGGGGGTTCTCCCCGGGATGTTTTTGAATAGTCGAGCACAAATGGTGAACTCTGAACGTGTTTTGGATATTCAGAGGATTTAAGGTTAAATGATAGTTTGATAATCATAAACGGAGTCGAAATTTTCATTTATTATAGGGACCATTTATTAAAAAAATACAGCGTCCGTCAACATTCACAGCAATATAAAACAAACTTTTACATAGCAATATAGTAAAGTCAGTATAAACTGACGCGCATAGTGTCTTCAATGTTCACATCCTCAATTAAACATGGCATTATGGAACAGAGCGACTAAAGATAACAGAAACATAAAGTTTGTTTGTACATGTATTTCTATTTATACTAAAATGATACATTACATGTATAACGGCATATGTTTACCCTCATTAAAACGTAAGCCATATACATTAAATGAGTGTAGCTTAGGCACGTTCAAATCTTATATAAAAGAGCCAGGCGTCTTTCCTTTTTCCTGGCCAATATTTCAACCACTGCCTCGCTATCTATCTCCTTCTCTATATGAATATTGAGGAGACCAAGACCACCGAGTGGTCATCGTACTTCGCAAATGGTCTTAATAGGTCTTATCGTGCTAAAGGACCGTTCTGTTGTTGCTGTTGACACAGGCATTGATAACAAAATAGACACACAGGCACGGACATTTGGGTAGAGGTCCTTATTTGCCTGACCCAACGCTACCAATAGGCAGTCGCTTGGGTCCTCCATTACCGTCTGGCAGCGTCTTTGCCATCGACGTATCTCGGTGCAGAACTGGTCAATGTCGTTGGTCACATCAGATGCACACGAGGATTGAATTTCACGCACCACCTGCCTTTAATTATGAGCATATTAAACATATAATTATTTGTCTGAAAGGATCCCGTCAGTTCGTCACGGCCCGTTGGTGATAATAAAGCGTATGCACACAAAAACTGTCAAATATGTTAATACATAACTAATCTATTCCTGGAAATGCTAATGTTCGTATGATACAAATAATGGACTAAATTTAACTTCACATCTGCGTGATAAGGACATAAAATGCTCTCTTTTCTATTTGTACACATGGAGTTCCAGTCCAGTATAACTCAATAGCATAATACATGTATATGATTAAACTTTTAAGAAGCAGTTGTATTCCATATCTAAAATAATGGCGATGATGTGTGTACTTGGTTAATGTCAATATATATACGTATAGTTCAATAGCTGCGCTGTAATTCTTCATCCCCCTCAGCCTTCGATTTTTAATGCTGATTTAAAGTACTTAGTTTTTCGACTTTTGAAAATGATGATACGCACGGGCGTACGTGCGTATGCCCAGCTACGGGCCTGGAGGGAACTTTATCATTGCCCATGAAAGATAAATTAAAGTACTGAAAGTACTTATTAGTATAACATTAACATATTCTGTGTAAATCATTATTAATATTATTTATGAATAACAAACTACTCAAAATTTGATAAGGGTCTCTATATATTATGTATGAAATTATTACTTGTGGTGGTTAAAATTGCTATAATCAATTTTGATAAGATGCAATGCTTTCTTAGCCTAATGATCAGAAATAGATGAAAATAACGAACCACTGAATCGTTATGAATGCCAGAATGAGGCTAGGGTCAACCTTTTTTGAGGTTTCGAAGTTTTACTGCACGTGATTGACCCTGCTTGTGTTTGATTTTGTGTTTCATTTCCCCAGTAATTAATTTTGAATTGTCGCATTGAATGAAAATGAAAAACCTTGTGCTTATTGAGCACAACAACTTGAAAATCACTGTATGGAACTCACAGTGTTTGAAGAGGTAAGTGACATTTGTTTTTGGTCAGATCTTTTTAAATATCACGTCTCCGGCTATAAATTTTGAATGGAATTAAATAGCTTGATATTACAAATCAATGGTTACTAGTCGTTTTTTGTCGAATCGCAGAATAGCCCTGTGATATAGAAGAATAGCCCTGTGATATAGCAGAATAGCCCTGTGATATAGCAGAATAGCCCTGTGATATAGCAGAATATCCCTGTGATATAGCAGAATAGCCCTGTGATATAGCAGAATAGCCCTGTGATATAGCAGAACAGCCCTGTGATATAGCAGAACAGCCCTGTGATATAGCAGAATAGCCCTGTGATATATAGCAGAACACGATGTTTTGAGGAAGTACATCAATGACAGAACTAGCGCATTTTCATCTAAAATGAATGCATCGATTTAGGATGTTCAGTTTGAAATTTGGCGTGATATACGTAGCGGTGCAATACGTAAAGAAATGACCGGACACCGGGGAAAAATAAATATGTGTACATTGCGGTGTCAGACATTCAGTCAAACATGTGTACACTACGGTGTCAGGCATCCAGTCTAACATGTGTACACTACGGTGTCAGACATCCAGTCTAACATGTGTACACTACGGTGTCAGACATCCAGTCTAACATGTGTACACTACGGTGTCAGACATCCAGTCAAACATGTGTACACTATGGTGTCAGACATCCAGTCTAACATGTGTACACTACGGTGTCAGACACCCAGTCTAACATGTGTACACTACGGTGTCAGACATCCAGTCTAACATGTGTACACTACGGTGTCAGACATCCAGTCTAACATGTGTACACTACGGTGTCAGACATCCAGTCTAACATGTGTACACTATGGTGTCAGACATCCATTCTAACATGTGTACACTATGGTGTCAGACATCCAGTCTAACATGTGTACATTACGGTATCAGACATCCAGTCAAAGATGTGCACACTACGGTGTCAGACATCCAGTCTAACATGTGTACACTACGGTGTCAGGCATCCAGTCTAACATGTGTACACTACGGTGTCAGACATTCATTCTAACATGTGTACACTACGGTGCCAGACATCCAGTCTAACATGTGTACACTATGGTGTCAGACATCCAGTCTAACATGTGTACACTACGGTGTCAGACATCCAGTCTAACATGTGTACACTACGGTGTCAGACATCCAGTCAAAGATGTGCACACTACGGTGTCAGACATCCAGTCTAACATGTGTACACTATGGTGTCAGACATCCAGTCAAACATGTGTACACTACGGTGTCAGACATCCAGTCAAACATGTGTACACTACGGTGTCAGACATCCATTCTAACATGTGTACACAACGGTGTATTTTAAATATTATGTCGTCATATTTAAAAAGATCTGATCAAAAACAAATGTCACTTTCACGTACATAATCTAGAAAACACCGCAGTGTTCGGGTGTACAGAATTTCTACACAGCTAAGTTTATTCGATAGCAATATTCACCAAAACAAATATGTTATAGTGGTGAAACCTCATACATGTCTATACTTAGTAAACGATCCTCTGTCTCGTCAGCTTACGGATTATGATGCAAATACATAATCGAAATCATCATTACCTGTATATATGCATATATATCTACAATATACATAGAAACATAGAATTTTAAATGATTCTGAAACATAATATAATTTGCAATCAGTAAAGTATTGACTACTTTTTTAATCACGTCATTTCTCCATTAAAAAGTGCGACTACATTTAAGTGTAGTTCTATATTCCCACCGTTACAAATTCATGTCTTATTTTCCGAGTTTCCCATAGTTCAAGAGATTTTTCTTTTCCAATTCGTTGTTAATCATCAGTTGATTAGGTATATATTTGAAGATGTGACGTTATTACTGCAGACATTGGTTTTACCTCCATGGTTCTAGATTGTTACGGCAATTTATGTTTCCCTTTTGTTTTTTTAGTTCTTAACACATATATCTAATCTCCCAAGCGTTTGTAAGTTACACTTATCAGAGGTCGACCAGAAATCTTCAAAGTTGACCCTGACTTGATGGATGTACTTTTATAGAAAACAAACGGATATATATCGTAAAGTTCTTTACAAGCGACTTTGTACGTGCGAGATGACACGTGGCTCATTTGGTATACACAAGTTGTGTTCCAGTCGTGTTTGTAGGTGTGGTCCAATACAGCTATGGCATTACGAGGGACTGGTAATACAAACCTTTCAAATGGAAGCACTTTGATTGGAAACACGTCCTCGCTTCGAATCTTTGTATTTTTATTCATTCTTGTTAAAAATGTTATGTAGCTACCATTATCTTGGTAAAAGAAAATATCAACACAATATTGTGGATGTCTTTGTGTGACAGTCCCATTCAATTCTGCATGAAGTTTCCAAAGTAATTTCCTGAACTTGTACGTTATGAATCCCTGACTGGTCAGTGTTGATAAAGCATTCTCTATGTTATGCTTGTGTTTCTCGTTTATCATTACATCAATATCATCATCCCACGGTGTTATCCCAAAATGCCTTACAGCCCCAATCAGAGTCCCGTATGCAAGAACGAATGGAATATCTGAAGATTCACATACCGAAACAAACGCATGTAGTAGACCCATCATATGTGTATAATTCGCAATCGACAGTTTTGGTTTGAACTTTAACACAATTTTAGAAGCCATTGTTACGTCATAGTCACGTTTTCTGTTTAACCAAGATGGTATTTCGCCTGTGCACTCCGCTATACCCTTGTCCGCCAGTTTCCAACCATGACAAATTTCGCTTTCTCTAACATAATAATTTCTAAATCCAAATTGACAGATAAGTACGAATAGAATAATAGCCATGAAATACATGTATAAACGATGACAACATCGTCTATCATGCACACGTGCCAAACACTTTAACAATGCAATGACTGACATTATTTCCGTACAATAAACTACGTCGAATTGTGTTTAACTGCTGGTACATATCGTCCCTTCCGACTGAAACTGCTTGTAAACACAGTCACGGCGTTACGTACGCGATAAAGGGCAAAATATAATAATAATTGGCGTTAGGACAATGTTTTCATCAATGTACTATGGCTATGATAGTTATCTCAGCGTAATGAGTTATCAATTGTACTATGAAATAATTATTTACCAATACTTAGCAGATATTTGCATATCAACCCATATTATTAAGTTTAATGAATTTATTTATTGGTAAATGTGTATTCCACAATAATAAATAATTGCATGCGTTTAGCTCGATTTATTTGGGGATGGCGACATATATGGACATTATTTCTGATATTGTAACAGCTATATTTACTGACAATCAAGAACGATTGCAATACAACGAAATGCATTTCTCCCATCGAACTGATTAAACATTACAGAAAACAAAATCGATGTAAAATAATAAGACCATCAGTAATATCGCCTCATTTATAAGCGGAGAGAAAAACTGCTGAGTAGCGGATCTGTAGTCCAGTGGTAACGCGCTGGACTAGTAATCCAGGGATCGCAGGTTCGATTCCCCGCTCCATCACTGACCGTACTAACAGTATTTCGGACGAGACTTTAAAAACCGAGGTCCCGTGTATGATGCTTTACATCGAGCACGTAAACGTACCAGGTGTGCTTCTGGAACTGGGGCATCTCCTGTATCATGCACTATCCTCCAAAAATATAATATGACTAACATTCTTCTGGAAGCGTCGCTCATATGGGAAAGCGGTGGCGACGATAAATAAACGTTTTTACAAAAGACAAAACTGCTGAAAGGGAAGCATCGTGGTCAGGAGACGAGCGCCGGGCAACTGAACTGAATGTCCTTAGTTTGAATTCTGTCCTGGGCGATATGTTTCCATGGTCTTCACAATTCCGTTGTTTTGCACGAGTACTAAAATAACAAGTTTCACAAACAACGTAAAATAAATTAAATTAGATTAAAACAAAACATCGACTATTGCCGATAATTCATTGTTTTTTTCGAAAGAAAAATATCATAAATGTCAACAAACATGTACCCAGCGTCATTTCAGAAATAGAACTGGTGGGACAGCACGTTTAAAGCCTCATTTCGACAGAGCATGTAGACACAAGCCCTGGTGATCACAAATTAGCACATATTTAACATTACGTCTATTCGTCCTTTAAATCAAGCCAAATTTGACAGCTCGTTTATTAAAACGGTAGGTGATTCTATACTGGTTTGTTTCATCGGGGTTTCTCAACGATATTTCAGTTATATACGGCGGCCAGTTCACCTAACCAGTTTTTCCTGGACTGAATTCTAACCAGTACTAACTTACCCTTCCACAATGAGCCGGCAACTTCTCCACATGTGGAGGAAAATCGACATTTTGTCAAACTTTCATGGAAGGGTATGACCTGCCGCGACCGGGAATCGAACCCAGATCGCCGGGTCTATACTGGTCAATATTTAGACGGCGTATGTAGCATTGAGCCCGCCGATATAGCAATGGGTTTGATTCCTCGACAGGGCTGGTCCTGTCATTCTACCTCTGGCTGTGACACAATAAAATAATGAGCTTGATGTGCGCAAGAAACAAAATACGAAAGTCGTTAGAAACGGCACAAATTTACACATGGAGTAGAAGTTCGAATTCTCGAATAGTTTTGGCTCGAACACCGATACCTCGAAATGACTATTTAGTCTCGACGGAATCCCCTTTTATTTCATATCAGTAAATAATTCGAACAGAGATGAGTCGAACACGCGAACATGATTTCGGCCCCTTACAATTTTATTCATTTTCCCGTTGGATGGGTCGTACAATACAGACCCTAACACTTTGATTGTCAGTTGATATCCCTTTTTGTTGACGAGTGAGACTGGAATTTTTTTTTTATTTGCACGTAACTTGATTACTTGACTTGTGTACTATATATGTATGTACGTAAGTGACAAACAATTCACTTTATATATCCGTAAAATTCTTAATGAACAATACAAGGGATATTTTAATTGTTAATTATCTATTGATTCGTGGAGTGAATACAATTATTAAACAACTACGTATCGTCTTGAATAAATATCTTAACCTAAAGGCCAACTTCATTGTAGCGGATCCGTGGTCCAGTGGTAACGCGTTGGACTAGTAATCCATTGGTCGCAGGTTCGATCCTGCTCTCCACCACTGACAGTACTAACATTCTTTCGGACGTGAAGTCCCGTGTACGATGCTTTACATCGGGCACGTAAAATAACCAGGGGTGCTTTTGGAACTGGGGCATCTTCTGTATCATGCACTTTCCACCAACAATCGAAAATGACTAACATTCTTCCGGAGGCATCAGACATAATTATGGGAAACCGGTGGCGACGATAAATAAACGCAAATACAAAAACAAACTTCATCTTTTCATAATGTATAATGTTTGTTCGAGTTTAGTCATGCTTTAATGTATAACGGACGGTAGGAAGGCCAATACAGTATATGTTGTATACTAAGCAATCACGTGATCAATATTAGAATAATGAACCCAAGTACGAATTACAAACACTAGATGAACAATAAAACGAATTATTTTATGAGTTAAAAATGCAAACAAATCTCCCGCATAGGACAATCTCGAGATACTTAACACATGTTTACAGTTTATAAAAAAATATGAATATGAGGCAAAACATCTCTTGAATATAATTAGATCAAACAGAAGGTAGTATATTTATTTATATAATGAATGTTCATATAATGATTCCATTCAGGAATGGCTGTTTATGTCACTTAAAGTCCCATTGCAAAAGCAATAAAACCACACATAAGAACAGAACAGTACATATCAATAGTTGAATGTATGTAATTGAAACTAAAGCATAATAAAAGCATTGCAGTTCATTGGGATTCGGTAGTGCGTTAGTGTGTCCTTGTATTGCCGTGTTTCCATACGGACTTGTAATAGCTTGATTATACTCTGCGTCCGGTCCTACATCTACAAGAGGATAATACTGCAGACTTGCATGATGGTATAAGTTCTGATTTGGATTGTTTTTCTTGAGAGGAACGTTTTGGGCGACATCATATCTCTGATCAACCTGGACACCGGGCAAGCTACAACTGTCTCGTGAGGAATCTGTATACATTGCTTGGTTCGGATGTTGGTAATTTTACCTCGCTGCAGTTTGGTCAATGGACGTTTGGTATCCAGCATTTCGGGTTTTAATTGGGTAGTCATTCCAGTCCTGCGTTTTATGTTGGTGACCGTGTGGTTGCTGTCCAAGAGGAGTATACTGCGCTGGCAGGTCTCCAGTGTATTGGCCTCCACGTAGCATACCCGGACTAATACTGCAGCTAGTATTGGGGTTGCATTTAGATAGGCATTCTCTACCAGACTGACTCGTTGATGAAGTTGTTGTTGCTGCCTAAAAGGTGCATGCTGCTCCGACTGGTAAATCCTATCTTCGTCTGGTCGAGTGTTCTGTACTTTAGCTTTAGGCGATGCAGCTGTACCTGTCTCAGTTAGATCTACGAGTAATGCGAGAATGAGGCTATGGTAAACCTTTTTTGAGGTTTCGAAGTTTTACTGCACGTGATTGACCCTGCTTGTGTTTGATTTTGTGTTTCATTTCCCCAGTAATTAATTTTGAACTTTCGCATTGAATGAAAATGAAAAACCTTGTGCTTATTGAGCACAACAACTTGAAAATCACTGTATGGAACTCTGTACGCGCAAAAACCACAGTGTTTGAAGAGGTTAGTGACATTTGTTTTTGGTCAGATCTTTTTAAATATGACGTCTCCGGCTATAAATTTTGTATGGAATTACATAGCTTGATATTACATATCAACGGTTACTAGTCGTTTTTGTCGAATCGCAGAATAGCCCTGTGATATAGCAGAATAGCCCTGTGATATAGCAGAATAGCCCTGTGATATAGCAGAATAGCCCTGTGATATAGCAGAATAGCCCTGTGATATAGCAGAATAGCCCTGTGATATAGCAGAATAGCCCTGTGATATAGCAGAATAGCCCTGTGATGTAGCAGAATAGCCCTGTGATATAGTAGAATAGCCCTGTGATATAGCAGAATAGCCCTGTGATATAGCAGAATAGCCCTGTGATATAGCAGAATAGCCATGTGATATAGCAGAATAGCCCTGTGAAATAGCAGAATAGCCCTGTGATATACGCAGCGGTGCAATACGTGAAGAAATGACCGGACACCGGGGGGAAATAAATATGTGTACACTAGGGTGTCAGACATCCAGTCAAACATGTGTACACTACGGTGTCAGACATCCAGTCTAACATGTGTACACTACGGTGTCAGACATCCAGTCTAACATGTGTACACTACGGTGTCAGACATCCAGTCTAACATGTGTACACTACGGTGTCAGACATCCAGTCTAACATGTGTACACTACGGTGTCAGACATCCAGTCTAACATGTGCACGCCACGATGCCAGAAATCAAGCCAAGCATACATACACCAATGTGTCAGAAATACAGCCAAACAACTATACGCCAAACAACTATACGCCTCGGTATCAAGAGCACTTGCAGAATGTTGTAAGAAAACGTTTCACTAAGTTAAGGCAGAATGCCTAGTCGACGTTTTCATTTTATGCATAATCACATTTTAACTACATTTTCGGACTTCCTGTTCAGCTTTTCTTAATAACGCTCCTTACACTACTTTTTTCCGTAGAAAAGGTATCATTTCTCTATTTTAAACATTCTGTCGTCATATTTAAAAAGATCTGATCAAAAACAAATGTCGCGTTCACGTACATAATCTAGAAAACACCGCAGTGTTCGGGTGTACAGAGTTTTTACACAGCTAAGTTTATTGTAGGATACACCTTTAATGCTGACACAATAAAAGTCGCATCAACGAAACGTTTCAGGTAAAGAGGACAAGTTCTTCAGACTGTAAGGCTGGGTCAGTAATGCTGTGTAAGGCTGGGTCAGTAATGCTGTGTAAGGCTGAGTCAGTAATGCTGTGTACGGCTGAGTCAGTAATGCTGTGTAAGGCTGGGTCAGTAATGCTGTGTAAGGCTGAGTCAGTAATGCTGTGTAAGGCTGAGTCAGTAATGCTGTGTAAGGCTGAGTAAGTAATGCTGTGTAAGGCTGAGTCAGTAATGCTGTGTAAGGCTGAGTCAGTAATGCTGTGTAAGGCTGGGTCAGTAATGCTGTTTATAGTTTTATAACGACGGTGTCGATATTTTATTTAATTTAACTTAATTGGGTATGTCATCTTTGGACGCTTGTGAATATGTATTATTGAAGTATATTGAAGAATTAGTGTCTGAAGTCTTATCTAGATTTCTCAGATACTTTTATTAGCATTCAACCGTTGCATTCAAATTCGCCTTTTAGTGTTGCAAATGAATCTATACATTTTCAAATAAAGCACCACTTAGAACTTCCATTACAAATACAGATATACCTTTGCATATGGAGTTTGTTCAACATAATTGACTTAAAACTTTCATATCTTATTACTATACTATTCCTTGATACATACACATTATTTTGAAATGTCCCAACAAGTAGTGTATATGTGAAAATGTATTATCAATATTTCCGCGTGTTTGTTACTTCTTACCATGAGTATGTGGTACTGACTCTTTGTGTTACAAAATAAAAAGAAACCAGTTCTTGAGAAATTGTTATGCTCCATACAATAAAATTCACAACCAAAATTATTTTGCTAATTTGGTGACAGTTTACCCAATTAAAAAAAAGTGCAACGACAAGCAGTTCTGTTACTGAATCAACAATTGGATACACTTAAGGTGTATGTATCATATTTGTGCTTGTGAATGCATGTCAGTTATGTTTATGATGCAAATTTGGAATTCGTGAAGTTGAAATCGTGAATTCATAAATTCGTTAAGTGGAAATCTTGAAATCGTGACTTTCCTAGGTGAGAAATAAGGTATGAATGTACGATGGCATAGAGGTGACATGTGTGAACTTATTTTTATCTCGAGTTCTTCCTATTCACAGTTCTTCATATTATGTGTGTGGTATAGTTGTAAATATGATTCGCGTCATTTTATATTAGATGTTTCCGCCGCCGACAGGATGCCTTATAAACAGTATTGAATTGAATTTCTCTCAATTGCGTATCAATATCTGCGTAGGTTAATATTTGTGTTTTTTTCTGTATATTCTATATTTCCCGCGCTTGTATGAGGTCACGCACTCTTATTTTATAACAATTACATTCACTGTATGTACTTGTAACGAGTACGCTGCAATTCGAAACCAGTATTATAATCAATGCCTTCATACAGTTTTAATATAAGAGATGTTAAAAGCGGGTCTAAATCTGAAGAATCAGAATGAATATTTTGATACTTTCTGTATTATGACTCCGCAACATGAACATTAAGAATGCATAAAGGCGTTATACTGCATACATTTAGATGTTCTCCAGTGATGTTACCCAAACTATACAGGCTCTTAAACTTTTAATCCGTTAAGTAAATGAAAATACTGGAAACAATTACTAACTGTCTTGGTTTGAATGCAAATTCTTTGTAGTTTAATAGTTTATTATAGTGTCAAACATAAAATATTACAGTACATTTTACAAAGTAAAAACATAAATATATTTGGTGCTCAGCCACACTTGGCTTACTAGACACTGACTAATTAACACAGTATCACAGAATATCTAAAATGCAATGTTGTTTATACTTCAACATTGATAAAATATTATGAAGTATCATATATGGAATTAAAACACACACAATTTATTTCAAAATTCCACATTTAGTTTACAGCATGTTTGATATGAAAAGTGTCATATGGTTTAAGACTAGGCGACTGAAATACATGTGCCCATAGTATCCACTAGAATGGAACAGAACGGCAAAAATATCATAAAATAATATTTGTGAGAATTATGGAGCAGGCATCATTTATAGTATTATTACTTGGAATTGTTGTTAGCATCCCAGTAAGTCAGTTTGTACTTTACAATTTAACATTTTGGATTACACTTAGAGCTGGGACATGTATTTCAGTACCAGGCACATTTTAATAGACGTCCAAAGTCAAAGCCTTTTGCAAATCCAACTTGTGACATTGCTGATAGAAACCAGATAATAATAGATGATAACATATTTTAATCTTGTAGTTAAGACTTATTTTGAAAATTTGTATACAAAATGTGACAAATGAAATTAACTTTAATTGTAGGAGAAGGTGGAAGAGCAAGAACTTAAAACTCCATGACATGGTACAAACGTAGCTATACAAATATAAGCAGAATTATTGCAAATGTTATAGAAAAGTTTAAATCGGCTGTCTTCATCAGTTTTTGCTATTCCATGTATGTTAGAGCTAGCTATGATATCATGTCTTATACACTGTAAAATAATTGCATAACAAAAAAAAATAGGAATACAAATAGAACAAAGGGATTATCATGTGTACAGTTAGTCGTTTCTGTTCTTTAAAATCATAAAACAGGTCTTGGCACTAACTCTAATAATATCTTCATTAGACAATACAAATATTAACTTATCTTTGTCAGAGAGGTTTAGGTAATTACTATTCACTTCACATGCTTTACGTGTAAGAGCATCTCTAAACCTTTGGTAGGTATTACAGTGAAACAGTACATGTAATTCATTTTCAATGTCGACAGATTGGACATAAACGTTGGTTCTCAGGAATATTTTCATATCTTCCAGTCTCTAGTCTCAGTGGGGCCACCCCACATCTAAACTTGGCTAAGGCAGATCTATGTTTCATAGGTATTTGATATTTGACATATTTCTCTATCACATACTACGTTTGTTTAAACAATTTATATGTCCTAAGTTTATTACACCCATTTCCTGACCGCCCAACATCCTTATTAATATTGTCTTTCCATATTGAGATAAATTGTTGAACTGAACATGTTAACAATTTGTCACAAAAATATTTAGAAGATGAATTACTACAACTATTAAGTAGCATTGACATTCCAAGTTTGTTCATATGGTTCCTAAAATTAAATTGCCAGTTCTTGCAGCGAGCTTTACCTTTAAAATCACAAAAAAATGAATATTTTAGCTGACTCTATCATGACTCATCCTACTAATTATATGCCATAGTTGTGCAACAGACCTCCATTGTTTCACGTGAGGCGGTTTCCAAGCAAACTCTACATTCAACAGCGTTTATGCAGGAATACGACTTTGTGTCCCAGATTGCTGCACCATATGATATAACCGGCCAAATGGTACTACCATAAAGTTTACAAAACACTTCATATGGCATCCCACCGATTGATTTACACTTGGCGATTAACAGACCCAGTGCTCTACTGACACTCAGAGCTACACATTTGGCATTTGTACGATTAATAAAAATGCATTTAAAGCTTGCATTAGTTTGCATTGTGTTTGAAATTCTGTTGGCAATAACAATGAAATGTTTCCCATGATTTCAAATATATTTGATGGAGAATGTAAAAGAACTTAATATCTTGCAACATTATAAATTGTAAAGACCGGTAATTTTCTGACGACGAGTATAGTATATGTAAGGTAACACTCATGTCATGTAATGGCTTCCTTTCCTTGAAATGTGTAATTACCATACTGATGTAAAACATAGAATAGAACTGACATATTTCTCAAACGATAAAAAACATAATTTACTATTAACAATAGTAGTAATCTTAATTTACATCTCATCATTGTACATGCATTAATTACAATAATCACATAATGTAGTAGCAATTTAAAGATACAATGCCACTCCTTAGCGGAGTTATAAGAGATGTCACAAAAATATTACAATATATATAATATAAAATTAAAATAGCCCAGCTAATCTTGTACTATAACTATAGGTTTAAAGCACAATAAAAGTAACACTGACGGAAGCATTTAAGCATACATAATATGCATACATGTATAAACAGTTATAAAAGCAACATGGACGCATGACGCAAACACAAATGATGTGTGGAGTGCTTCTTTGTTACGGTCAATGGAAAAGCATCTCACAATTGTCGTAATACGAATACTGACATAACGTTTCATTTAACATATTTGAAAATATACATAAGATGCGTCATGTGTTCACAATTCATATAAAAAATCAAACGCGTGACAAAAACATTATATAATATACAGTAGACATTGCTCGAGCGACCACCTGTATTAAGCGACTTTTTTATAACATGACCACTTAAATTCCCGCCCGAGCGTTTTTACTAGATAAATACACAAATGTAGTATATATTAAACGACTTTTCTATAACGCGACCAGCGACCGCATTAAACCAGTCCCGACAGGTAAAAAAATAGTTAGATAATAATTATATTAAATATGATCTCATTGGCTACATGCGTGTTGTCCCGTCGATTTCAGAGCAGATTTAAATGGTATATGGACTGGACGGCATCACACCAATTTCACTAACCTCCACGTGCACCAACAAGCCAGTAAAAGAAGAAAATAAAGATGGCCAAGCTGGCTCCGAATCGTTTATCTGAATTCCAGTGCAAGTAGGTATAACTCATTATGTCCACGTAACATGTAGATCTGGTAAAAGTAACATCTAAAAAATCCGATTTTCTTATGGCTTGACGACATGATCTAGTCTTTGGGCCAGGATAACTTTAAACTTTAAACGTTATTCTCATAAAGACGTTTAACAATTTGGTAAAGGAGCTACCCTAAGAACATGTACATGAATGTATTCCTAGATTCTGTCGGTAGTTTCTGAAGAGGGTATTTTATTTTTCTCTTTAATGTCATTAAGGGACATTGTTCTTCAACAACACGCATTTTTTTTAACAATCTTTGCTGAAGTAAATGCCAGAAATTCCGGACGGACGCGGGCGGTGAGTGATCACAATAGATCGCACTGAGCACTACAAGTTAAATGCAACTGGTATCATTACAACAGTAACATATACATTATATAATTGATCGAAAAATTGAAAGCACCCTACCAATAAGTATGAGCACAACAAACACCATGTCTTAAACATAACACGAGGCTGTATTAATATAAAGCAGTAAAACCTCAATTAAAGAACACCTCAATAATGAGAAATCCTCCAAATTAAGAACTCAACTTTCAAGTCCATTTCACTGTTAAGCTCTTTATTGAACAATAATATTACATTGTTTTCAAGTCATAGAAGTCTAGCCAGCGTCCGGTTAAAACATTTGGCTAGTTGGGATATTTGGTACAATGTTTAGAGCCCGAAAACGCATGTATTATACACTAAGAGTGACGGGATTTTCACAATAGCAAATTTGAACAATTGACTCGAACGTTTGGAAAAAGTATACAACGAACAAACACTTCATTATGGTCCATGTGTAGAGCACAAGTTTCCACGTAGCATAATCTGTGTGCCATTAAATTGATGAAATTATTAAATACTTCTTACATTTAAAGAGACACACTTGCGCTGCTTTCAATAGCAAAAAGTGACGTCACAGACCAGGTGGTATGGTCACACTGTTTCCTGTACCAACTTCATCCTTCCCCATTCTATCTTCTCAATGTGAGCTGTTTATACAAATTACAACAAAGGAGAATTCTTGCAGCGTTGTAATCTGGTTGCAGAACAAGTGACCGTTTATACGCACACAAGGCTAATATTGCGTATCCTTCCTGCTCCCAACATTGTGCAACTAAATTCAAAGTAGTCTCCCGGTGTATATGCGCCAATCGCCAATCCATTGCAAGATCCATCAACTTGCGCAAAGCTTCCTTGATTTTTACTGGCATGTACCGTTGTTTGTAGAGTTTGTATTGCATGAAATGTAAGAACGGTTCTGGGGGTATAACCGCATAATAGAGCCAGTCGTTGTATGGTGTATGTTCTGTTGGTAACGCGTTCCGGTCACAAAATGTTGTACGGAACATCTCAAACTGGAGTTCTTTAGGGCAAAATGTTATTTCACACGGAAGAAACGTAACGCAAAATCCAATATTTTCTTTCAAAATTTGTGCAAAAGTATTTTTGTTTAAAAACGCACGAAGGCAACTTTTTGTTGGCGAGCGCACGGCTAGCCGTTTACATAGACAGCACGAGTCAATTTGTTCACGACTCAATTTCTTTGAAACATCGTCGAAAACTGTATCAGCGCATTCCAAATCTCCGTCGAAAAATAAAACTGAAGCGAGTTTTAAATAAGAAGAAGCTGCATCAGAACACTGCACGCCGAGTAACAACCATTGGAAGGCTTCGTGAGACAAACCACGATGTTCTTCGAAGTCGTTGGACGTCATAATTGAACCTAGCATTGTACTTAACTTACACATTGCAATTTTCACAGAATCAATCTTTCTTCGAGTCCATTGATCTTTGTTACAGCGACAAAGTCTGAGTAGCCTTTCTATTTTGCATTTAAAGATTTCTTCGACACCGAAACGTTCAAAGGCATTGTGATATTCAGGCTCTTTAAAGACGAACATTAGCAATGAGATGAACAACTTATCTATTAGTTTGTCAGATTTAGATGCAATTTGACATGCATGCCATTCACTGTGCGCCTTCAGCCAGGAAAAGGTTAGATGATGTATTACAGTGTAAATCAACATGCCTTGTATCGAAACTTCATTGTTACGTGTAGGTTCTCGGTCACTCTGCAATAACTTACCGAACTCATCGATCTCTATATCAAACAAAGCACGGCCATTGCTTTTAATTATTCGATCCAGTTCGCTTGACAACAACAGGCAACGATTAGGTGAATCAAGTTTTCCAGCGAATAAATTGTTTGTAGGCAAAATGAAGTTTGGACAATTTCGTTCATCTATGAATTTGCGCAGCAGATCAAGGCAGCGATTCAGATTTGTCAACAGTTTTTCTTCAATCCATACGGTATTCTGTGGATGTGATATAACGTGGAATAACACAGTTTTACATACATAACTCGAAACAACGCCTTTGCAATCAGCAAGGTTGTCTAAGAATGTAGTTTTTATGTATTTCATCAGAATGTAGCACCGTATGTGTATGACAGTAAGATCAAACATAAGCAATCGTTCCCCGCATGAAAATGATAATCTCCATTCTATGTCAGAATTCTCTCCAATGTCACTTCCTTTTGGCACTACGAAACATTCTGTCTGTAGAACCTTTTTAACGAGGTCTCTAGATGGCCACGAACGTCCTCTTTGATTACAAAGGAAAGATTCTCTTACTTCGGCTGGCCATGAATTGCAAGGAAAAGCCCAAACACAATTGATATAATCTCCGTCAAGTGTTTGATGAACAATTGCTGGGCCTTCCATCTGCGGCGTCTCTCCGAACCAGTCAGTGTAAATTCGAAACGAGTTTTTCACAAAGGATGTGCCATCTTTATGGTATGCCTTGAACTGTTGAAACGTATCACGTAAGAAGCAATATCCAGGCTTCGAGCTTTTAACCATTAGCACGTCACCGGGCCGTACTGCGACATTGTGTACAACCCTATAAATCCTTGCACAAAAGACGTAGTCAGTATCAGATGCAAGTCCGACAGTTGTAGTACCTTCTGATTGACTTCCGAAATAATACGGTGTTTCAAAAAACGGCGGATTACTTACTCTTATCGCTGTGTCATTAGATTCAATCTGTAAATAACTATTCCTTCTTGTATGAATCATTTCATCATTTACACCAATGGTATTCAAGGCTTTGTTCATTTTTATCGACATCTCTCTTGTAAACGCTCCATTCTGAGCCATGTTTAGCTGACCTGTATAATAAACAATAAACAATTATTTTCACATGAAAAGGATTAGTGTACATGTATATTGTCAATTCAATGTTCAATGCTGAAACAATCTAAAATAACAATGAAAAATAACAATATTTACACTTTACAAATGCCTAATGTAAAAGTACAGTTATTATAACTATTCACATCATACATGTATTTGGAAATGGGGCTTTAAGTACATTGACTTTTAGATACATGTAGTTATATTTCAATGAAACCCAAGGTTTCCCTTCCAGCATTTTTATGGTATAGACAGGCACCTTGGTAGAACCAACGACCTTGCGTAAGTCAGATTAATCTCTTTCACACGCACGATTATTACATCACAGGCGGGGTTTGATCCCTCAACATCGAGGGGCAAGTAATATACTGTGAGCGACCATAACCCCTCGGTCACGGAGGCCTCTTTATCACATTGTTACAGCATATAAACCGTAGAAAAGACAAACATGTAATAATAAAATGTCATGAATTAGAATCTCTGAGTTTAAATAAACGTGAATGAAAAAGTCCAGCAGGAATGCCAGAGACAACGGGCATAGCTACTCCAAATGTACAGTTAGACATGAAAGTGAATATTTACATGTCATTGTAAGCAGTTAGAAAAGGAAAAAAAGATACAAAGAAGAGAGAGAATGAGTTGTACAGGGAACGCCACATAGTTCCTCTCCACACAGACCTCCGGAAAACAACAATCCATAAAACATACGGCATTTTAGGAGGCTCAATGGTATATACATAGGGAACAAGGGCACAGGGAACGGCCTGGCCGACCATAAGGGATAACTAGGAGAATCAACGAGTCTAGACAGCTAGAAACAATAGGCCTTAACTGGGGAGAGAATAACATGAAAACTATATAAAGTGAAAACATTGCACAGGGAAGAGGGAAATTTAGCATACATTTAAAACATAGCTTGGAACTGTCAGTAAAAATACTTTGACGTAAAATATTGGTGAATGTAGTAGTATCGCCTTGTAAAAGTCAGTGGCAAAAATACCGCAGTTGGGGGGGGGGGGTAAACCTGGTTGCGTGTACTCAACTTCACTATTATTCGACAGTCATCCAAATAAAAGAATAAAAGAAAAATATACCAGACGGGGAATGAGACCAGGATTGAAAGAAATGAACAAGGATATCTGTGGAACCGACGGATGCTCCCCGAAGCATGAATAGTACACCGAACAAGACTCTAATTGGAAAATCTTACTTTGCGAATGTTAACATCTAAATGTAATATGCAGCACGTGAAATGTCATGGAACTACCAAGAACAAGGTATACAAAATTGTACAATGAAATAGAGATAGTGAACACATTTAATTACATGTTGGGCTATGATAATCCTGTTAACTGAAAAGACGGAATAGCACAATTGCCACTCCAGAACAGAGCAAGAATACATGGATGAATAGCCTCAACAGTTAGTACTTAACCAAAAGCACAAGCGGAAAGAAATAGGAATAGTGAAGAGACTACTACCAAACTACAAAACATCACAACACTGGTCGGATAAATTGGTCAGTACATGACGAGGGATAATGATCCCAGAATATGTGGATAGTTAGGATGATTTGACTAAATGCATGCGTGACGTCCGGCATCACGACGAGGGCGTATCCCATTTTCAAGATAAGCTCAAACAAGAAATGCTACATTAGATAATTATGATAACATTTCAACATTGATTCCATAGTTTTTATCATAAGTTAAAAAAGGTATGAGGTATGACATTGGGGATCTTAAAAGATGCCATCAAGATAAGTAAATATATTTAATAAATATATATATATATATATAATTAATGTATTTATTGTAAATACTACGTAGACAAACATTTACCTACAACAAAAACTTCAAAGGAATAAAATGTTATTGGAGAGGTCTCTAATTGATTTGGAGAGAGTTCTAATTCTGATTATCTTGCATGGCCGAAAATATTAGATATATATGTTGCATAATCAAAGGGCCATAACTGTATCAAAAACAGTACGACCAGAACTGCCAGAAAATATGCGCAATTCCTATTTGTAATGAAGCTTCCAATACAATTTTGTTAAATTCCTGTCTGAGGTTTCTGAGAATTAGTTTGAACAAGAATGGTTCCATATATACTATATGTTGCATAACCCTAGGGCCATAACGCCATGAATAGTAGTCCCACCGAAACCGTGTGATAATATGTGCATCTCCTCTAAGTAGTGAAGTTTCCCATAAAGTTTTAATTCATTCCTGTCAATAGTTTTTGAGAAGTAGTCGGACAATAAAAGTCGGACAGACGGACGGAAGGACGGACGAAGCGGCGACAATATGTTCCCCCTTCGTGAACGGGGAGCATTAACATGAAACAATAAAAGTACACTTTGGATACAACACAGGACTCTTATACAATAAAACCAGTGTGATGTTATCCTGAACCTTGTACCTAATTTTTATATTGTAATACATTCCAACAATGAGCCTAAAATGATCAAACTTGTAGACATGAGAAAAAATAGCTCATGAAATATTATTTTCACATGGTATCTAAACAGAGAGTATCTCTACACAGTGTAATCCAACATTGAGTATCCCTACACAGGGTATTCAAACATTGAGTATCCCTTCACAGTGTTCTCCAACATTGAGTATCCCTACACAGTGTAATCCAACATTGAATATCCCTACACAGGGTATTCAAACATTGAGTATCCCTACACAGTGTTCTCCAACATTGAGTATCCCTACACAGTGTATTCCAACATTGAGTATCCCTACACAGGGTATTCAAACATTGAGTATCCCTACACAGTGTTCTCCAACATTGAGTATCCCTACACAGGGTATTCAAACATTGAATATCCCTACACAGGGTATTCAAACATTGAGTATCCCTACACAGTGTTCTCCAACATTGAGTATCCGTACATAGTGTATTCCAACATTGAGTATCCCTACACAGTGTATTCCAACATTGAGTATCCCTACACAGTGTATTCCAACATTGAGTATCTCTACACAGTGTATTCCAACATTGAGAATCCCTACACAGGGTATTCAAACTTTGAGTATCCCTACACAAGGTATCCGAACATTGAGTATCCCTACAAAGTGTATTCCAACATTGAGTATCCCTACACAGGGTATTCAAACATTGAGTATCCATACACAAGGTATCCCAACATTGAGTATCCCTACACAGTGTATTCCAACATTGAGTATCCCTACACAAGGTATTCAAACATTGAGTATCCCTACACAGTGTTCTCCAACATTGAGTATCCCTACACAGTGTTCTCCAACATTGAGTATCCCTACACAAGGTATTCAAACATTGAGTATCCCTACACAAGGTATCCCAACATTGAGTATCCCTACACAGTGTATTCCAAAATTGAGTATCTCTACACAGGGTATTCAAACATTGAGTATCCCTACACAAGGTATCCCAACATTGAGTATCCCTACACTAGGTATCCCAACATTGAGTATCCCTACACAGTGTATTCCAACATTGAGTATCCCTACACAGTGTATTCCAACATTGAGTATCCCTACACAGTGTATTCCAACATTGAGTATCCCTACACAGGGTATTCAAACATTGAGTATCCCTACACAGGGTATTCAAAAATTGAGTATCCCTACACAGGGTATTCAAACATTGAGTATCCCTACAAAGTTTATTCCAACATTGAGTTATCCTACACAGGGTATTCAAACATTGAGTATCCCTACACAGGGTATTCAAACATTGAGTATCCCTACACAGGGTATTCAATCATTGAGTATCCCTACACAGGGTATTTAAACATTGAGTATCTCTACACAGGGTATTCCAACATTGAGTATCCCTACACAGTTTATTCCAACATTGATTATCCCATCACAGAGTATTCCAAAATAAGGTATTTCAACACAAACCTTTAGGTCACAAAATGAATTGTTTTATTATTTTTCACGAATCGAATTACCTTAAATTCAAAGTTATACCTTAGCAACAAATACGTACCGTCCCGTTGATATCTCCACGTTGTTTTCTACTTCATTGATTTTTGTTATTACCATACCATAATTTTATTAATACTAGCTGATAAGAATTGTTACGGATTGAGCGAACGAATCGAAGGTACATTCCACGGTTACTTAATGCTAAATTTCTTATCAGTAGGTTTAAAAACAAATTTCTAAATACATAAAGACCTGCATGTGAAGAACATCCATGTGTGGGATTATACAAAGTAATAAAACATGCTTTAGCCATGTCTGTATATTAAAACCACATTTCTGAGGTGAAAAACATTTTTGTTTCCTTACCTACCGTCCTACCCCTGACTTACCTGGGTCGTGGGAGGGGGGAACAAAATAGTTTATGTCTAGCCTACTACATGTACATTAAGCTATGCATCCAGTACATGTAATGTCAAAGACACTAAATGAAACTATTTAATTAAGATATAGAGGTTTATGTATTACAGCCAGGCTCCGGAATTAAATCGAATACTTCAATTCTGCACTCAAATCTTATAACACAACGGTTAGTCCTATACGTCTGATAGTGACTCATATCAAGTGTGACAAATGTAACAATATAAACAAAATAGAAAAGGACATGAGCTATGCCCCATTTATGTACAAATACATTACAGTAGGCATATATATATTTTTCCAGCGCTTCGTCTTTGATCGAGTATGAGGTGTATAATTCTTGTACAAACTAGTATTTCATGTCTCATATTTTAAGATGAAATCCACCTGAACACTTGTGTAATATTCAATAACATCAAATATAGTGTGCATAGGGTATTCAAGAGTTTATTTGTGATAATGACCCCGGCCCATTCACATAAACATGTAACAAAACATGTGTACATAATGTGTGTTGAGTGACATATAAATATATGAAAGACTAATACAATTGCTTTTAACAATTACAAATAAATAGCCACAATATATACAAGACAATCAAAGTGACAAATTATTTAGACACAGCAAAAACTAATTTCTAGTTTAAGTATTCATTCTGTAATAAGTTTTCTTTTCTGCCTATTATGTTCAAGTTTGAATAAGATAAAATAAGAAAAAAACAACGCCAGTGACATATCTATAAAAGACAATACATGTGCACATGATTTATACAGTTATTATTGTTTGCAGCTGGAGCCAGTTACAATAAGTGAGTTGCAACCGTTGTTGAGAGGTAAACGTAACAGACCAGTAATGTCGGAGATACCATCAGGAAAGGACTCTTTACCAGACATTTCGGTATTAGAGTCATTAAAAGAAATCTGTCCAAATGCTGTCTTTTTCACAACAATTCCTCCATTAGATCCTGAAGAAACACAAACAGCATCTGAGAATAAGCAAGTAAGGCCCATGACATTTTAGTGATGAAGGACAAGACTGACCCGAAACATCTGGTGAAATTAATTACTGGCAGTAAGTGCTATAATCTTTCTGACAAGAAAGCGGTGAAATGGAGCATTAGTAATGAAGACAAGGCAATGTCTGTGTATGCGTTGAGCGAAAAGAATCAGCACAGTCATTTGAATGTGAGGAATGTGGGGCTCCTCATAGATTACAGGAAGCCTTTTTTGGCTGTATCTTCAGATGATTTTGTTTCCTGTCAGTGTTGTCCAAACCGTTTGTTAGAAATAAAGTGCCCTTACAAACATAAAGACCGTGAAATAAAGAACATTATTGACAAGGACTTCTGCTTAGACAAGAACAACAGATTGAAATATAGACACAGGTATTTCACCCAATTATTATTATTATGTTGTTGTTTTATGGCGCATCGACAGCTTTGGTCATTTAGCGCGCAAGAAATGTTAAAAATATGTGAAACTAAGTATTTCACCCAAATACAACTTCAAATGTATGTGTACGATTTAAAGTTGTGCGATTTGTTTATATCTACAAACAAAGATCATGTCAAAGTCTCAGTAGTTCGAGATGACGAGTTCTGTGCCAACCTGGTGTCTAAGTGTGAGTTTTTCTTCTTGAAATATGTTCTACCAGAACTTGTCACCCACAAACTCGAGAACTCGACAGATGATGACAAACATGGAATCACAAAGACAGTTAGTGAAGAAATATATATTAATGTATGGTGTTTGTGTCGCGAACCAGAATATGGGCGCATGATAGAATGTGCTAATGAGGACTGCCCAACACAATGGTTCCATTATGAATGTGTTAATATAAGGCGTTTCCCTAGAGGCAACTGGGTTTGCCCAGAATGTGCTGATGTTTGACCATTTGTAGATGATGATGTATTACTGGTATCTGTTTATAACATGCATACATCTTATTAATAAGAGCAGATGTATCATCATTAAATTGAACTTAATTTGTTACTTCATGTTTTCTAGTTATTTTTACTGATAAAAGTAATTATCATATGAGTGATAATGTTACATGTTGATTGAATGTACCAAGTACAATATAGGGCACAAAGTCATCCATGAACAATTGATTGTTTGGCACAACCCTACCCAGTAAAACTTTGGGTAGATAGGTATAAGCTTTTTGAAATTATTCTTTATGGTCATACTAGTGTACTATTAAAATATTCCGCTAAAAATATTCCCCAATCAAACTCCTTAAATTTTCATGTTGGGGCCATTTCGTGGGTATGTAGACTTATGCCAAACAAATTTTTTTTTCAATTATGGCTTAGTTTGACTTCACATGTCAATTCTTCGATAATTAAAAACCAAAGTATAAAATACATGCACACAGTTATTCTGTATTTAACCGACAATTATATAACAAACTGTTGAACCAATAACATCACCAATGAACAGAAGCAGTAAAATTTCACAAAACTAATACGTTGGTAAGAAAGCTGTTTCTTTCACTGTGTAAAGCATCTTCAGTTCACACCTAACTCCCTTAAAATATAGAAAACATAAATATCTCCAATTAATTTCAAATGTCACACCACTTATTTCACAAGTTTTGGCTGAAGATTGCAAATAGCAGAGCAAATGGTCAAAACACTGTCACAATGAGGCACCATGCTTACAGACATTTGTGTGCTTAGCAGTTTAAAGTTCTTCAGTCTACCTATTGCCTTTTCCACATGAATACGCACACGCGACATATATCTACTGGTTTCAACCTGCTGTTGACTTAATTGTGAATGTCCTCTGGTGAAAGCTGGTATAGCAGTTTCTTGAAGCAATTTCTTCACTGATCAAAAACCCTCTATCTGCTAAAACCATATCGCCATTCTCGAGTAAGTCCAGAAATCCACTTCTTTGAGTCACAATTGTATCCGAAATCCATCCACCAAATGTACGGGATATAAATAAAATTGCACCCAATGGTGTAATCGCAACTAGATATTTTAAAGTATTATGGTGTTTGTAGTTGGACCAAGTTGACGCTCTGGCAGTTAAATTACCGGGTCTCTCAATAAAAATCTCGGTACAGTCAATAATGGTGCGCGTACTTCTGTATTTTGGCTTGAACAACTTGGGAAGAGTTCGCATGACGTCCTCTTTTTCTGGCCAGTGAATGAAAAACTTCAAACTATTACCAACTTTTGGTATACATCGATTTAATATATCTGACACGGTGGTTGGGGAGATGTTGAATCTGATGGCTAAATCATAGTTCTGAACATTCAGTCTCAATTTCATTAGTACAATAAGTACAGCATCTTCAACAGATACAGAGTTGAATGCAGGCAGACAGTTCTGTAAAAATGTTACTAAACACATGAAAGTTTTAAAGTTCGGAATGCCTGTAAAAAAATTGTCTTCTTATCAATATTGCCCTCACTTAAAAATTTAGCACCAAATGTAGCATCATGAACTAGTTTCTCCAGCCGACGTATCTCTTCCTGTAGACGTCCAAGTTCTTTCGTCAACAACTGATGTCCATCTTTAATTGTTCAATTTCCTCATCGCAGCTGTCATCTGAAATGATAGTGAAATTCAGGTAATGAAAATGTTAGCTACAGTATGTTTCACGACAACATTCCAGGAATTCTGTCCTATGTTAAAGTTGCAGTTTTCAAGATAACCCACTTTCCCAAATGTAAAATTACATTCGGGCAAGTAAAAATCCCCTTTGTCTGCCGGAATGGGCAATTCGTGGTCTGGTCTGACAAATGAAAGTGAAATCGGGCAAGTGAAAATGTTTGCCTGAATGGGCCAGTCCTTCATAATTATTGAGAACTTGACTGAAGTTGCTGTACTTACAAATGTAATGATTGATGAGATCAAAGAAACTAAAAATATGGCTACCTGTAGTATAATGTTAACAGTCGCATGAATAACAAGGATAAAACATTTTTTGCATTTTCTTGAAATATCTATTCATTCATGCGTTCACTACTTATTATTATAATATATTAAGTAAACATAATTTATTTTCAATCTTCAACTGGTTTAAACATTAGTTTTGTTCCAGCCTTTGGATATCTTAGATGTTTATATATTGAACATAGTCACTAACTTGATTACAAATATGGGCGGCACAGAATATGTCCATACCTTGCTCTAAACACCCTCTAGGTGGAGTGAGTTCTGATCTAGATTCGAACAGTTCATTTAACTCGACAAATCTACAAGGATTGATGCAGCGTATTGTCATGCATTTTCATCCAACTCTTGGTCAAACTGGCTCTGGTCCTAGCAAACCGGCCAAGTTTAACGTTTGGGGTTGAAGACCGGTGCATTAGGTATCCCAAATACAGTGATGGCGCATAGTCGGGATCCTCACAATCATGACTTGCACTGCCTGTAATGAGAACATTGATAGCTAGTTTATTTTTAACAAGTGCATATGTCTAGGATGAATTTCTCACTTATATTAAAGAAATAATTAAGATGACAGTTTTCTAGCTCAATAATCAGTACTTGTGCCATTTTATACTGTTTGATTTCAATTAAGATGCTTGTCTTGCATGCAAGAATCCGACTTTTGAGAATATTGATTAAGATTCTGCAGGGACATGGCATAGGGAAAATTCCTCGACCACTAGTCCGGTGTGATATATAAGCATGTGTACATTATAGTACATAAATACATGTATTTTATACCTGTCATTACTACACATAAGGGGAGTCTGACAGTATGAATATATAGCATATTACAGTACTGTACAAACCAGACTGACAATCAAATTTACAATAAAAATGTCTGTGGTTTAAAGTTTTAAACCATATTAAACCATATGACTCCTGTAAATTGATACGGATCGCATTAAGTTTGATAAACTGCAGACCTACGTCGGGCGGTCGTACACGTTCAGTAACGAACGTTGAGCAACACGGCATTGAAATCGTCATAACATACGATAAGCGAGATTTCTTGTCTGCTGTCGTGCATTCCTTTCTATCATAAGTATTGCTTTTGAATTAACGATAAATTATCATTTAATATCAATAAAATCATCCATTTCGACAAGATCACTATACCTAACATGAAGTGCTTTCCACACACACGATCCTGGTTGGTGGGGCTCCAGTTTTTTCTATTAATCGCAGATAATCACCGTTTTCTTCTCTCTGAATTCTTCTCATATGGAATTCTGTTCCATGAAATCTTTGATCTTTTTTCCCACCTGTTTGTACACTCAACAACTACTCAAGACTGAACCATAATTAAAGAATTTTCAATCTAAAGAGAGCGAATTAGCTATGTAAACAATATGGCGCTGTAACCGGATTAGAGCAGATATGGACTTTCTGCCCACCAGCAATGTTTATATTCGTATAACAGGTGCGCGTGACGATTCGTATAACAGGTGCGCGTGACGTCACGGCGTTATCCCCTATATGCACAATGCCTTAAGTTTTATAAGGATTATAATGTAAACGATGATTAAATAATTAGATATAAAAATAATAACGCCATTCCCTGCTCGTAGAAACTCACCTTCGATTCGTCAGAATTTCTACTCAACGGCACAGACCCTTCTTACTTCCGTTTGATGTCTAAAAATATGCTACGTTTGGGTCAGAAGCGCGTCGAAAACAACTTGTATAAAGTCTTAACGTGCAACTACATGCAATTTTGGACGCGTGATACTACATTTTGAACTACATTGCTATCAGAAAGTGAAGAAAAAATGTCATGCCGCTTTAAACAAATATTACCATATTGTTAATTGTGTCAATGACCGTACACAGATGGCAATGTCAAAATTTAAACATATTCGAAACGTTACATTAATAAATGGAAAAAGAATTCAGTCAAAGCCGAGTATGGCTAAGTATCTCCCTGTATGTTATGGTACCATTATAATTCTGTTACAGGCCCCGTCTTTGCAAAATATATTTCAACGAAAAAGCAGATTTTTTCAAGTAATGCTCTATTTCATTTACAATAAAACCTCTCTTAAAAAACACAATGAATTCCTTTAATTGTTAAGAAAAATAAAAATGATTAAGTACTGGGTAAAGATATTAAAATCCCCAGAATGCAGTTTATTACGGTCGATGTATAACATGTTGAAACAAGATGCAGAACATTCAATAACGTACAGTGGAAGAAATTGGGCTTTTCAAATAAAATCACTCCTTCAGGAACATGGCTTGAACGATATTTGGTTAAATCAATCTCCGCATAACATCCACCTCTCTCTCACTGAACAAAGAATATATGATATGTACTTCCAACAGTGGTATACTAATGAACAAAAGAGCATCTCATTGAATTTACCGTGTATTTAAGGATCTGTGTTTTCTTCCACTTTTACTCGATTATCAGACCATCTCACAACTAAGGCTGACTTGTTTTCAGTACTTTTGTTGGTCTTACTAATATTAAGGTGTAGTTGAGACAGTGATAAGCAAAGATAAATATTAAGTACTGTTGCAATTTCCGTAACTGGTTAATTACATTATTTTCGTCATAAGCTGGCTCGTTATTGGACTCCAGATATGTATTTGCCGCGGACCCGTTTCGAATGTTGATGTCAGTGCTAGCTCTGGGTTCGATATAAGATATGTATTCAAATATATAAATCGAATAACGATGTCAGTACTGGCTCTTTATTCAGTCTGGGTCGGTATTCAATGTTGATGTACGATTTACGATTACCGCGCCAACTTCACTCGACTTGTTGTTGTTGCCTTGTGCTCCCTCAAAAAATGTAGATAGGTGACAATTATCCACAACAGCCAGTGTTTGTTATGGCTACAACTTTCTATAGTGTAGCGACTTTGCATACAAGCCACCTACGTTTCATACATTACTGCTGCTACCCAAATGACGTTGAGAGTTATTGGCGTTGTGTTGTTTCAAACATGGCATCTTTCTGTGAATTGATTTGATCAAATTAATTATCGCTTTGAACTTATGCAGTGTTCATGTCAACATTCGTAGTGTAAATATATTTCTCACGATGTTTGATCCTAATGCTCATTTTTCATTTCTTACAGTTCAGTGCAGAATATGCGAACTCTGGTCTACCGTGTAGTCCTTGCTGTTCTTGTGAACCACTTAGAGCATGCTGTAAGAAAATATACATGCAGCCGGGATAGTGTATCTGTTCTTGTTAACTGTGTGTCCATTTCAGTCTTTTCGACTGGAATCATAGTAATTTCGGTAATGGCTTCTTCCTTTTACACGAAACTATTTTGATTAAGTTATAGTGTTGTGCATAACTGGACCTCTTAAAACACCATAGTGGTAACAATGAATAAAACATATAATATTACGATTAGTGGCACTAAAGGGAGTGCTGACATTCTGTTATCAAATATACACACCAACTGACCTTATTCTTATCGCAAATTATAATGTCTTTATCGAATTCAAACCAAATTAAACACTATTAGAGATGGATCCAAGCTGTGGGTACACTTTCGTTGTTCTGTTGATGATCTTTTGTGTTGGTAGCAAAGCAGCCGACGGTAAGTTTAACCATCTCATTATTTTGTTCTCGTTTACAATATTCAGAAGTGGTATATGATCTAATATAAGCCAGAATGTTCTGTATGACTGGCAACACTGATTGGTGACGATTAATAACTGTCGATAAATTGTGTCGACTTGTTAGGGTATACTCGCTTACATGCCTGTTCATACGACATCAAATTACTTTAAATATTCGTTTTTCCCAAGCACAGTGGTGTTATGGAACAACCTTCCTTTCACAACAGTAAATACACCAAATTTAGAGTAATCGTTGTGCTACCCCCCCCCCTCCCAAACCATTGAACGAGTTGTAAATTGTTTTTGTCTTTTGTTTGTTTTTATTTGTTTTTAGTTTTAAAATTCACTCTTGTTAACACTTTCATATTTTTATCATCTCTACTATCCCACTGTCTTCTTTAATATTTATATTTTTCTTTGCACTGACGCGCACCTATCATAAATACCCGTACGGGGAGTCAGACAGTATGGATATATGGATATATATAACTCTATTTTTCAAGTGTGTTACTATTTCGCAGCACAGTTGTCGAGAACAAAGCAACAACAGGCATTTGCACTTCTAAGTCAAAACATTTCAAAATTTTGAACATATCAGGTTAAACCTTTAAGCAGACATTTATGAATGTAATGTTGATTGTCATCGTTCCAGACAACAATGCGCTTCTCCATCGACTCGAAGCTACTGAAGAGCTTGTCAGGACATTGTCTCACCGGGTAGGTCTCCTGGAAACACGAGAAGAAATAAACGTTAAGAGAATTGCCGATCTAGAATCACGTGACAGGCGGCAACAACAAACGATAGATGAATTGCAACAAGAGCTTCAACAACTTGCTGAGCCTTTGGTTGGCGACTTGCCACTTATGAAAACCAACTGGACGCAGGAAGAGCTGAAGAGCGAGCCAAAGGGAGATAACAGAGACATGGACCATACGTTACCCGCAATAAGAGGTGTGTACACTGGTCTTATATTATAGATTATCGTAAAGTTTGATATAATAAACTCTAACACGTGGAACCAGATCGGAGGCAGAATTAAGTTAACATGAAAGATGCAGTCGAGAAGGGAGTGCCGCATACAAAGGACACAGCCACTCTTAAATCACAAGGAAACATTACACGAAATATGTACATACACACATTTACACAAATACAAAAGTACAAAGTACAAATAAAATTAGGAGGAGCACTGCTTGGACTCTGCTTTATTTCATGAACATCCGTAAAGCAATAAAACACTTATGTTAAATTTAAATACATGGTATATTGTCATGGTTTATATTTGAATTGAAAAAAACGTCTTAATAAGCACAATAACCAATATTTCCGCTTATTATTGAATCATACAATTCTGTAGAAAAATATCGTCCTAACGTAAGTCTGTTAACAATTTGAAAAACACGACGAAGAAAGTACATTGAGTAATATTGTCATTTCAGGTAGAGCCGTACAAAGAATTCGTCAAGCAGAATTTGAGTCACCCGTCGCCTTCTATGCACTCCTCGGAGCACACTTTACTCACGCTGGCATAAAGCAAATCTTTGTCTTTGAGCACGTTATTACCAATGTTGGTAATGATTACAATGTCAACGCGGGTATATTTACTGCGCCAGTAGAAGGAATATACGTATTTTCAACGACATTGGTATCCTTAAATCATGTTAATGCTCACGCTTCATTTTACCGGAATAGTGATGCTATTAACATGCTGTTTGTCAGTGGTGCCGAAGCGGCTTACGACACGACCAGCGCCACAATAACGCTGCATTTGCAGAAAGGGGACATAGTGACCGTGCGTAATGGTGATAGCAACGTATCCTACAATGGCCTCAACCACTGTAGTTTTTCAGGATTTCTTTTAAGCAGCTATGGCAATGGTCAAGCTGTTATTGGTTAATAAATATAAAAAAGTAAGTAATCAAAAATTAACGTTTGGTAATCAGTTCTGTATACAAGCATTTTTGCAAGTGCAATGGGTGTAAAAGAACTCACAAGGTAGTAGAAGACTGATGAAGCTTCCACCAGATGCGAAAACAAAAACACCTGAGAATTTAAAAATAAATATGATCACTATGATGTTCCTTCGGCATTTACCAAATCACTTCAGTGAAACTTGTTTCTTTGTGCTAATTGGTAACTATTAGCTGGTTCTAAACATTCCAATAAGCTGAACATAAAGCAAGGTACATGTAATCAAATGCACAGCTTTCAAACGTTTCAGACTTGTTCGTTGCTTTCGAACACATATCTTATTTTAATACTGTTGAGTTGGTTGTAATGCCGGTTTTCAACTGTATTGTAGCTATGTACGGTTGTCAATTGACTGTATCACTGTTCCTTGTTCACAAACCGATACCAAACTGTTCATTGGCAAGTTACCAAATGAATCAGAGGTCACATGTCTCGGACGACAAACGACAACATAGGTCCCAACATTCTACCTCCGGATCGACAAACACGACTGAGCTTACAGGTCAGGTTATTGAAATATCGAGTCATCGATACTTGCCAAAATGAACAGCTAACATACGTCTTGATGAGAGAAAATATTAATGTTTCTCTATCTAGAATCAAAGTAACAAACGTTATAAGTGACCTAGCTCAATAAGCCAATAGCCTGTCACAGAAACTGTGAAACGATTACCTCCATCGCCTTGACGAAAACAGGACAACCATGTAGTGACATGGACAGACAACTCTAGAAGTATAAGCCATAGTATCATAAGATTACCTGCCTTTGTATTCAAGTAAAAGCAATTTGAAATATAACAAATCCTGAGCCAAGTCTTTGTTTCATAGGGGACCTTTCTTGTATCATGCGTCAGTGTTCACAATATCCGATTTGTATTATAAATTGGGGACAGCAGTACTCGGATATTGCACAAACTGGTTAGTCGTAAAATGTTTTAATCGGTTGTCAAGTAAACCGAGATAAAGTACATATAACTATTACCAAAGGCATTGCTAGTTTATGCCGATATTAGATAATCACTCTATATTATATGAAATGACTTGTGTTGCGTTTTACGCCATATTGCCACAGCTCTTCGGTTATATTAGGCGGACACTCAGGTTACCAATCTTAACTGACAGCGCGTCCTCACGTGAATCAGAGGCAGAGGACAAATGGCAATGGGTGTATTATTTTCAGTCCAATTGTAATGGAGAACAGACATCTTACTCAAGGTTCCAACCAATCATAGGTGATTGACCACCTGAGCTTACCGAACGGACGTTATGCTTTTACCATTTTTGTCGAAAATCTCGATTGCACAATAAGAAATAAAAGACTATTTGGAAGTTCAGACTGTAAAACAGTATCGTTTTACATAATTTCGGACACATGGCATTTGAAATGGGTCATTGCAAGATCACTCGTGACTCTAGAAATCCAGTAGCCCGACGTCCCGGACTAGTCTAATGCTGAATCGGGCTACCAACAGTTGAAGCTAGTCCCGGACAAGTCTGTTTTTAAAGCTAACCAATTGTTCAGTTGTAAGTCAAACCTTAACATCCCACAAACGCGTACATGTGATTATTAATTTTAGATGGTAGAGCTTCCATTGTGCATGTTTATTTGTTACTAAATTGACCGTTCTTCTCGGACAACTAGCTTCCTATGTCGGACAAGTCACATTTTGCATTTCCATTAGTCCGGGACAAGTGTCTTTGAAAAAAAACATTCTAGAGCCCTGATCAGGCTGACTTTAACGCCATTGGCTTCATGCAGTAACTGGTTATTTTTACACTCTTTTACCCTCATGTGGTCAATATGATTGGCAACTAAATGGACACTCAGATGTTTAATAGTGCACACAAAATGCAACTTCTCTAGAGCAACATCCTCAGGGAAATGCAAACTTTGACTGTTGTAGATAGGTTGTTGCTCTAGAGAAATTATGGCAAAATGATAATGTTATTACAGACGGAGGTTATTGTCCAAGAGAGGTCCGCTGTTAACGGGTTGTACTTCAGTAAAACCTCACTTATAGACCACCTCAATAATAAGACCACCTCAATATTACGACCATTTATTCGAGTCCATTTTGACTGTTCCGCTCTTTATTCAACCTTAATATCAAGCCCACTTCAATATTAAGACCAGTTTTCAAGGGTCCCAACGGTGGTCTTATTATCGAGGTGTTACTGTATATATACATTATCGACTTTATCATTGCTTCTGCTCAATGATGGAAGAAAATCATAACACCTACTCGTATTACCAAACACGGAGGCGCGGAGGGAAGGGGTATCCCGGCGCCTGACTCGGGAACTGATAGTCGTAAATTTGGTATATATAGCTGTATTTTGCTACCATTTTCTGGATTTATAGTTTAATAATTATTTATGCATACACACATACAGATAACAAGAACATAAACAAGTATATACAGCATATAGAAGAAAAAAAGACGAATATATAGCCAGGAGTATAGAAGAATACGTCCAGTCTGTGGCACATAACTCGTATTATATCATGTAAACATTCGACTTCACAGAAAAGTTGACACGAAATATGTAAGGAAATGGTAATACGTAGTACTTGTAAGAAAAAGGAAGAAGGTTTAATAATAAGTTGTAAACTTGTTTCAAAATCAATGTAAAATAGCTAACTTATACTTATCTATCAGGTGTCCAAATTTATATACTTAACAATTATAACTATACCCGCTTCTCATGGAATCATGATAGCCAGAATAGTGTTTTATTATGATAACGAGTTATAAATGAACCAATTAGGGTCAATGGTTCGTTTCCTATTTACCGTCCCGTCCACTTGTGTAATATCAGATCTTCTCTGTCGGAACCTGCCGAGTGCCGTGGTGTGATCCTCCCGTAATGTAGCGCTATCTAACAAAGAAACACGTGTTTAGACGTTAAAATATATGATTATCGTGAAAGGACGGTTATGATTTCTGAAAAGAATATAAGAATGTTGTATATTTTGTGTGATAATGATAAACTCGTTCTTCGTAAGTACCGCTGAGAAATTGACAGCAATCTCAAAAATATGGCAGTGAATTGAGTACATTCTCATCAGTCAAAATGTTTTCCGGGCATATATTTGTCTGATGGTAATCTGCCAAAAAAAACGAGCATATCAAATATTAAAAGAAATAAACAATACATGGTTACCGATATGCGCCTTCTTCCAATAAAATTGTGTGAAAACCGCGTAGTGATTTATTGATGATGCCAGAATACGCATGACTGGTGACCTACACGATACGTCATTTTGTATAAATATTATGCCTTGCCTGTGTTTATAAAACGATAAGTTGTACATTGCAATTTAATACAATGCACACTCGCGTTTATTAAATAAGCTTTATTTACACATGTTTACTGACCTACATTTGGGACATTCGCGAGTCTTTACTAGCGGCTCGCAGAATGACTGTTGACACGTGTCGATTCGCCTGTCGAAAAATATAAAATATCAGTCATGCGGGAGTTTAAAGCAGAGGGTGATTATGAAGGTATCGGAATAAGCGCCCGATGCTAAAGGAGAGTAGTGAAAATCTAACGAATAATTTCATACTGAGAAAGGTCACTGCTGTACTTTACCTGTCATCTATAGATGGTTCGTTCACATTATCCCTGACATATTTAGTACCATCCGAAGTGGAATAAATTGCTCCGATAGTTCTATCGAAACTTTTTGCTGTCTAGCCATTTTATTTTGAAAATATATTTTGTTTAAAAATCCACTTTTCAAACATTCCCCTTATAATGAATCAATGTTATTAAAGTATCACTGATAAGCAGCTGCGCCACATAATTTACGATCTGTGTTAAATTCGTTGGATCGTAGATTCATCTGCAATATCCAGAATGTTCCGATATTCAAGTATGCCCTATGTCTTAGTTATTGACGTACTTATAGTGTCTAATCAAACTACACAAGATTTAATATCGCTGCAAAAAGCTTTTCTCGACTGGTTGATTAAACCCAGTGTCTCGCGTGTTTTCCTGATTGCGTCTGAGAGGTGCGCATACATCGGTGACGTCTCATCACGTGATAGCAATCTTAAAATGATTAGCTATTGTTATATATGTAGTTTCATTTTAATATTAGTCTCATTGATATGCTACCGCTCGTTTCACAGTGAAAGTAAACAAATCAAACAGAACTTGGCATTTGGCAATATGTTGATAGATAACATTTACAAGTTACGATTTACTTTAACAATCACTCCCGATAGACCTTTTTGACGACACAATCGAAGTTTATTAGTCCGAAAGCCCAGCGAATGTGCAGAAAAATAGCCGGTGCGCGTAAGAAAATAGCATCGTATAAGTAGCAACTTATGTGGAAAACCACGTCTGGAACGACGCACATGTCTTCTACATCGGACCTTGCCGTTTTTTATCGGTCAAGTTCTACCGTCGGATGGGTATTCGCCATGACTGCGATATGATGTAACCATGACTTATGATACACATTCCCTTTATTGGGCCGCTTTTATCGGCATGTATGTATTATCTCATTTAACCAACCTACACATGCGTTAAACATTCAACGTAGTGTAATGGATTAATACAGAAGGTATGCTGTCTTGGGTATCTTTCTATAAAGACATCGAATCGAAGTGAGGCGTTTATCAAAACTGTCTAAGTACATTGTACAGTAGATGAAATGTAAGATTATATTTAAGATTTTTATGATTATTTATGACTACACTCAACAAAATTCCTAATCGGTCAGTTTATATTGTATCATTATTTTTCTAATAATGCATGTATTCACACAATATTTCACATACCGATATTTGAACAGGTAATGCAGCGATTTATTGATTTTTTTTAGCCGGCTCGCTATGAAATAAATCGTATTAGGCGTATTGACGTTTATAGCACGTGTTGCACGTGCGGGGCATGGACACATATTTGCACGTGTTCGAGTACACTTTTGTCATTGCTGATGAAAATCCTTTTTGAAAAACACAAAACATGGTGAGAATGACTGAAGAAGAACGCGCCCGAGCCGTCGGAATGATACAGGCCGGAACTCATTTACGACAGGTGGGTTTTATTTTTTGAAATTTCATAAGAATATTAACATTATTTGTTTGTAGCCATTATATTGAAGGTTCTTGTCACCTGAAATAAGTTGAAAATGGAAATAACCACCAATATAATGGCTACAAACAAATAATGTCAATATTCTTATGAAATTTCAAAAAATAAAACCCACCTGTCGTAAATGAGTTCCGGCCTGTATCATTCCGACGGCTCGGGCGCGTTCTTCTTCTGTCATTCTCGCCATGTTTTGTGTTTTTCAAAAAGGATTTTCATCAGCAATGACAAAAGTGTACACGAACACGTGCAAATATGTGTCCATGCCCCGCACGTGCAACACGTGCTATAAACGTCAATACGCCTAATACGATTTATTTCATAGCGAACCGGCTAAAAAAAATCAATAATTCGCTGCATTACCTGTTCAAATATCGGTATGTGAATTTTTGTGTGAATACATGCATTATTAGAAAAATAATGATACAATATAAACTAACCGATTAGGAATTTTGTTGAGTGTAAACAGCATGTGCATTTTATGTACATTCGCGTAGTTTTGTATCTATATGTATAAAAACAGCTAGGCCTAGATAGTATATATCAATGCAATTTGTCTTGTATCTTAGTGGTCATATATCAAACGGGTACTCCTTTAAATAAAATACAAAACTACTGCCATTTATGACATCCGTCTAATCTACGGCTGTGTCGATATAACGATATATGGGTATATACATGTTATGTGTGTTACAGTTATCTGTCTTAATTCTTGTTTAAAAATGTATTAAACCTTAGACCAATTAATTTTTATTTCATTATTGTTTAATTTAATAAAATTATGTTTGAGAAATAAAGAGAATGTTTACCTTTTTTTATGTCTATATGCACAATTTTTGATTGCGTTTTTAATGGCCTTAAGTATACAAAGATAAATTAAAATGAAATAAACATTTATTTTGATATATACGACCATGGTTCCATCTGTCCCCTATTTGTACCACATACAGACGACTGACTAACAGACGTCTATTTGTATACAAATGTTGATAGAAATATATGAAGGTAAATGTGTATACATAGTTTGAATTCCCATTCTTAAAGTCTCATTCAAAAATAATAGTTCCCACATCTACAATATTTACCTCACTTGTTCTGAATTTTCGGCCATTTTGATACCAAACGGGGTTTTCGTTAGATGTGCAAACGTTATCAGTTGGATATTACATAATCCTTTTACGTCATCTAATTGTTTACAAACAAGAACGAGGCGAATTTTCAAGGGGCACGAATTTAATAATAAAGATTCCAGACAATCCAGATCACTGACCTTCTGTTTTAAGCACATGTTTCATTGCAAAACATTAACAGATGTTGCTTCTGTCTTTGTAATGGTTTACATTAATGTTTTTTTTAGTTTAATTGAAAATATGTAAGTAAGCTGTGTATAAAATGATCTTGAAATGATTTTTCTGCTTTTGCCCCAGTCATAGAACAACGTGGCTAAAACGTGATCAAACTTGACAAACATGTTCAAAATTCGCTGGCGTTTCCCCACAACGTACTACAACGTGGCAACAACGTGACAAGAACGTGGTACAACGTAGCATAACGTAGCAAAAACGTAACATAACGTGAATATAGCGCGTTCCGCCGGTTGATACGTTCTGTTTTGTCTGTTGACCAGTAGTGCTGCGGTATGCTGCGTTCGTCGTGTCGCGTTATGCCACGCTGTGTCATGCTATGATAGTACGCTGTAACACGTTATACTACGTTATGAGCTGCGTTATGCTACGGTGTTCTATGTTGTACGACTTTGTGCTTCGTTTCTGCATTGTTGTGGTACGTTTTGATACATTGTGATACGCTATATATATGATACGCTCTGCCGCATCAAGGATTGCAGATGCCATCTGCCGGAGACCACACATATATACCCCCCATTTAGGACCTCAAATCATTTGTGTTCTTGCTTAAGCTCAAATGCTGAACCTATACCATGAATCTTTAACTGGTGAATGATACCCTAGCCCTGGACCAAGGCATGCAACAAAATAGGCTCCTGCTCCAGAGGGAAGAGGATAGAAAAATAAAGGGAGAGTGGGCCCCGTGCATTATGTTCTGCATGGACTGGCTCCTGCGACCCGAACATTTTGGCCAGTACTACCAACTCATGGAGGAGGATGTTGCCGCATTTAAGAACTTTCTCAGCGTTTACCCTCTCCTATTCCAGGAGCTGGTGGACAAGCTGACCCCAAGAATGAAGAAGAATGACAGCTGGTTCCAGAAGGCGCTACCATAAGGTCCGAAAGTTGCGGTCACTCTCCGTCACCTCGCCACTGGAGACAGCTACCACTCGCTAATGTACTCACTAGCCCACAACACTATCTCCTACAAAGTCAAATAAGTCCGCGAGGCCATCGTATCAGAGTACTCTGAAGATTTCATCAACATTCTCACTGCACACTGGACGGGAAGCACGTGGCCATAACAAAACCAAAGAAGGGCAAATCCATGTACTCTAACTACAAGGGGTACCGCTCCATCGTTGACCCTCCCTAGACTGGTCCTCTTCACCAGGGGTCCTCGCTGCCTCTCTCACGACTCCCCGGCCCCTGTCATGGCCTCTACATCTGGTGGGGACTGCTGCGGCTGCATCCCCCTCTTCTTCCTGTTCTTCCTGGGGTGCCTGGGGCGTTCTGTTGTCTTATTATGCCCCCTTCGAAGAAGAGAGGGCATATTGGTTTGCAAATGTCGGTCGGTATGTCCGTCCGTCGGTCGGTCCGTATTATTTTCGTTTCCGATCAATAACTCAAGAACCCCTTGACCTATCATCCTCAAATTTGGTCCACAAATTCACCTTGGGTAGCAGAGGAACCCTATTGATTTTGGGGTCAAAGGTCAAGGTCAGGGTCACATAGGGGCATAATGTTTTACAAACATCTCTTGTTTGCATGTTAAGAATGGAGATGTACCTCGCTCGGAAGCCAGTGCGTGCCGAATTAGAACTGAACTTGGTTGCATCTTGGCGGCAGCAAGGCATAACGAGCACAATATGGCGACAGCGAGGCGACGGCGTGACGGCAGCGAGGCATAACCCGACTTTGATATTCAGTGTCACCTCTCAATCTGGTCGCAGCGGAACTACAAAATCGAGGGTGTCAAAAACGGGGCTCAACGGGGCTCAACGGCGCGGCCAAAACGTGACACTATGAATGGGGCATAATAGGCACGAATCTACAAGAAAACAGCATATATAAAATGACTCTGATAAGACAGGTCCATAATTATAGCACATATATCCGAGTTATTGTTTTGTAAGGATTCATTTTCAACATGTTGCAAAAAAGTTATTTCATTTAGTAAACCGCAAAACATCATTCTATCTACGCCGTTTATCTGTTTTAAATATATTTCTTGTTTAAGATACGTAATATTGCCTCTGACTTCAATAAAGTGATTTAATGCATACGCGAGTATATCTTAGTGCGACAAGATTTGTACATAATCCTAACTGTATGAGTAAAGCTTGTAATGTATTAGTCATTGTATGAGAACAACAGATAACGAGACACATTATAGTTGGTGACAGACACTGGACGAGGAAGTAAGCAGTACTAATCACATTTGCGTAATGTCGTAAGATAACATCATTACAGCGCTGATAAACGATACGGTGTCATAGATAGTACCACATGTTATGGTATTTAACCCAGTCCGGTTAGTTCCGTGGTTAAAACGTTTTCCTTTCGATCGGGAGGTCCGGTTTCGATTCCCGTGTTTGGTCGGTCATGTTCTTCCGTGACATTAAGCTACGGTCGTTTGTCATCCACTTCCAATGTATGTGGGGGAAGTTATCAGCTGCTTGCGGAAGGGAAAGTTATCACTGTTTGTAAAGCTATTAAAACATTACCAATGAATACAACATTATATTATATATTGTTATATTTATTTAAGTTACGTATAAATTTACAATATACATGTTATACCACGCTCACTACATCCCTTTCAATATCCAGATTTTGTTTTAAGGATATTCAGGTTCACGTGATATTTTCCGGGTAGAAAATCTAGTAGTTAAAATTAACCACATGACATTTATGCATGAATATATTACAAGGCTATTACGTAGAAACATGTATTGTCGGTGTCCATAATTCGAGGGTTCAGTGCAAGACTATCGCAACTCTATATAAATACATTGTAGTTACGATAGTCTTACGTTAAACCCTCGATATATAGTACATCGTCTGAGAAAATATTAATAGTTACAGTATACCACGTGCATATTTGTATAACTTCTCAAGAAGAAGAAAAATCGGCTTTTGTTAGATACAGTTAAAGTTGGCCCACGCTGAACTACTTTTTGCGTAGTAAATAACACTTTTTGAAAATTGTGCATAGCATCTGAGGTGTCGCATAGCTGCTCATGTCCATAGCTAAAGACCCAAACCAAAAACGAAGATAAAGTACAGTAATATGTAAGTGGTGAAATGGTGCTAATGGGGTCAAGGCCATCAGGTTTATTGGAACAAGCTTTATCACACTGTTATCGTATCTAGTAATTTTAGATGTAACAGACGTGGCAGTACAAAGTTGTTATTGATATGAAACAGTTTGTAGTTTGGAACTCCCTGATTTTATGTTAACACTGTTAACGAGACCACGTGAATGTTATCATGTATGCATTCGTCACAAGTGTACAATTCATGCGGTTTTTATTCCATTTCCAATGCAAATTAGAGGCACTAATATTAAAAGACACATTGTGAGTTGTGTAGAGTATTGTTGACTACGTATAAGTACTATGAGACCGACCCGATGGCCGGTAATTAAATGCTCGTCTCGGTTGCGCGTTCAATCCCTGGCCGCCAATGAAGTCGATATATACCGCCCTTCTCTGTCCACGACAGAAAAATGACTTGTCAGTTCAGGGTCATATAAATATGGTAGACTTCCTTCCCGTATCGTATAACTATTTGTTGATGGGACGTAAACGTCAACATACAGAAACAAATAACAATGATACTATCACTTAATATGTATTAGTGATTATATTCTCATTATATCTGTGTTCTTTAATCTTTTTTTATAAATAAAAAACCGCATATAGCCATTGGACAGTTCGATTGCTTTTGATAAATATGATGATTTATAATGGTATCCGTATGAGTGATAAACTATCTTTATCACACGTCATATTTGCAGATAACATTTCATTCGCACGATCAATAATGTAAAAATTGTTTTATCAAGTTTTGCGGAATGTTCATAGTTTGAATTGTGATCTTAATTTCGACATCTACTAGAAACAAGGATATAAAAAGTAAGTTCATTTATAATCAATTATTTAGTACGGAAAATCATGTTTTGGGTGCTAGACAATTATTATGTCTGTTAAACATTGAGAAAATAAATAAAATAGGTCAAGTTGTTATATGCGTTGTCTACTGTGTACTATCGTCATATATGGTAGAAGTACTGTGCACGATATTATGGTGATTCCGTGGCCATGTTAATCAACATTAAATCAGCATTTGTAATTGATAACGAGATGTGTGTATGCCGGGTGAATTCAGTCGATATAGCTTTCATCTGCAGACTGTAGGTTCGACTCCTGGATTGGTAGGTTGTTTGTTCTCCCTCAAATAATATTTCCAACACTAGTCATTTTATTTGTGTTGTTAACATAAACAAATATACTGCAGACGAGATTGATTTTGTTCAGAAAACACCATGTATTATCGAAACCTTAAATGGAAATATAGCCTAACTATCTACTGTTTTGTATATAGCTGTACTGTCTACTATTCGTATATAGCTGTACTGTCTACTGTTTGTATATAGCTGTACTGTCTACTGTTCGTATATAGCTGTACTGTCTACTGTGTGTACATAGCTGTACTGTCTACTGTTTTGTATATAGCTGTATTGTCTACTGTTCGTATATAGCTGTACTGTCTACTGTTTGTATATAGCTGTACTGTCTACTGTTCGTATATAGCTGTACTGTCTACTGTGTGTACATAGCTGTACTGTCTACTGTTTGTATATAGCTATACTGTCTACTGGTTGTATATAGCTGTACTGTCTACTGTTTGTATATAGCTGTACTGTCTACTGTTTGCATTTAGCTGTACTGCCTACTGTTTTGTGTATATCTGTACTGTCTACTGTTTGTATATAGCTGTACTGCCTACTGTTTGTATATAGCTGTACTGTCTACTGTTTGTATATAGCTGTACTGTCTACTGTTTGTATATAGCTGTACTGTCTACTGTTCGTATATAGCTGTACTGTCTACTGTTTGTATATAGCTGTACTGTCTACTGTTTGTATATAGCTGTACTGTCTACTGTTTGTATATAGCTGTACTGTCTACTGTTTGTATATAGCTGTACTGTCTACTGTTTGAATTTAGCTGTACTGTCTACTGTTTTGTGTATAGCTGTACTATCTACTGATAAGTATATAGCTAAACTGTCTACTGTTTTGTATATAGCTGTACTGTCTTCCGTGTTGTATATAGCGGTACCGTCTACTATTAAGTATATAGCTGTACTGTCTACTGCTAAGTTTAAAGCTGTACTGTCTACTGTTTGAATATAGCTGTACTGTCTACCGTTAAGTATATATGTACTGTCCACTGTTTAGTATATAGCTGTCCTGTCTGCTGTTAAGTATATAGCTGTACTGTCCACTGTTAAGTATATAGCTGTACTGTCCACTGTTAAGTATATAGCTGTACTGTCTACTGTTTGTATATAGCTGTACTATCTACTGTTAAGTACAAAGCTGTACTGTCTACTGTTTGTATATAGCTGTACTGTCTACTGTTAAGTATATAGATGAACTGTCTACTGTTTGTATATAGCTGTACTGTCTACTGGTCGTATAAAGCTGTACTGTCTACTGTTTGTATATAGCTGTACTGTCTACTGTTTATTATATAGCTGTACTCTCTGTTGTTAAGTATATAGCGGTACTGTCCACTGTTGAGTATATAGCTGTACTGTCCACCGTTAAGTATATAGCTGTACTATCTACTGTTAAGTACAAAGCTGTACTGTCTACTGTTTGTATATAGCTGTACTGTCTACTGTTAAGTATATAGATGTACTGTCTACTGTTTGTATATAGCTGTACTGTCAACTGTTCGTATAAAGCTGTACTGTTTACTGTTTGTATATAGCTGTACTGTCTACTGTTTATTATATAGCTGTACTCTCTGTTGTTAAGTATATAGCGGTACTGTCCACTGTTGAGTATATAGCTGTACTGGCTACTGTTTTGTAAATATCTGTACTGTCTACTGTTTTATAAATATCTGTACTGTCTACTGTTTTGTATATAGCTGTACTGTCTACTGTTTTGTATATAGCAGTACTGTCTACTGTTTTTATATAGCTGTACTGTCTACTGTTTTATATATAGCTGTTATGTCTTCTATCTTGTATATAGCTGTACTGTCTACTGTTTTGTATGTAGCTGTACTCTCTACTGTTAAGTATATAGCTGTACTGTCTACAGTTTTGTATATAGCAGTTCTGTCTACTGTTTTGTATATAGCTGTAATGTATTTTATCTTGTATATAGCTGTACTGTCTACTGTTTTGTTTATAGCTGTACTGTCTACTGTTAAGTATATATCTGTACTGTCTACTGTTAAGTATAAATCTGTACTGTCTACTGTTTGAATATAGCTGTACTGTCTACTGTTTTGTGTATAGCTGTACTGTCTACTGTTTTGTATATAGCTGTACTGTTTTCCGTGTTGTATATAGCTGTACTGTCTACTGTTAAGTATATAGCTGTACTGTCTACTGTTAAGTATATAGCTGTACAGTCTACTGTTAAGTTTAAAGCTGTACTGTCTACTGTTTGAATATAGCTGTACTGTCTACTGTTAAGTATATCTGTACTTTCCACTGTTTAGTATATAGCTGTCCTGTCTGCTGTTAAGTATATAGCTGTACTGTATACTGTTAAGTATATCTGTACTGTCCACTGTTTAGTATATAGCTGTCCTGCCTGCTGTTAAGTATATAGCTGTACTGTCCACTGTTAAGTATACAGCTGTACTGTCCACTGTTAAGTTAGTATATAGCTGTACTGTCCACTGTTAAGTATATAGCTGTACTGTCTACTGTTATGTATATAGCTGTACTGTCTATTGTTTTGTATATAGCTGTACTATCTACTGTTTTGTAAATAGCTGTTATGTCTTCTATCTTGTATAGCTGTACTGTCTATTGTTTTGTATATAGCTGTACTGTCTACTGTTTTGTAAATAGCTGTTATGTCTTCTATCTTGTATATAGCTGTAATGTCTTCTATGTATGTATACAAGACTTTGACTCAATTTCAATATCGTTAACAATGAATAACATGAAACACGTTTGTGCCGTCTATAAAACGTAAGAGTGTTTTACCTAATGCTAGGTTCCCACTGTCGTGCGATCCGTTAAGAACGCCACGATTGGCCATTCGTAGCAGATCTTGGAATTTCTCTGAAATCTCAGGTTTGGATACGAGGTGATACGAGTTGATACGTTCTGATACGATTTGTTGCGCTCGGATGCGATCTGTTCACGATTTGTCAATTTCAGGCGTCACGATCTGTCAGGGTCTGATCTTCCGTTCAGTTACGATCACATACGTTCCGAAAGGATTGTTTCGATTGGGTCCACGATTGGGTCTCGAACTGACACGATCACCACAATCGGGTTCCCCGAATTGGGATGATCTGGTACGTGCAGATACGTTCCGATACGTTCATCAGGAACCGATGCGCTCCGTTACGTTAGAATACGATCGTGGTCGCGATGTCTTTCACGATTATGATCGAGGGTGATCACGATTTGAGCTACGACTGGACCCCGACGGGTATATATAGAGCCCGACTGACCATGGACTTCATTGTTTCTTGAACTTTTACAGAGTAAACACTACAACCCTCAACCATTAATGATGACAGGAGTTGCGGATGATGACAGCGTGGCATTTGCAGTATTACTGTATACTTACATTATCGCCAGAGAGGAAGAAGACGAGCTGCAGACAGACCAGCTACAATCTCAACCACAAAGGGCCAGGAGAGCTGCAGTCAGGCAGTTCTGGGTGCGACCATGGCTCAGAGAGGAGAGGAGACAACAGCTTGGTCAGTTCTCCAGTCTCCTGGACACCCATTTGAGGCTTGAGGATCCAGTAGCGTTCAAAAACTACACAAGGTTAACACCACATATCTTCGATGAAGTCTTGCAGAAGGTAACCCCAGCAATCGAGGGGGAAGTCACCAGTTTCAGGCAACCCCTCTCGCCTGGACTGAAACTGGCAGTGACACTGAGGCACCTTGCAACTGGAGAAAACTATCGGTTCCTTGCGTATGCATTTAGGTGTGGAGTGTCCAGTATCTCAAAGATGGTTCCAGAAGTGTGCAAGGCAATTGTGCAAGCGTACAAAGATGAAGTGTTCAGCCTACCTGTGACCCCTGAAGCATTGAGAGCTGTAGCTAACCAGTTTGAACAAAGATGGAACATCCCCCATGCCATTGGGGCCCTGGATGGCAAACACATTGCTATCAAGAAGCCACCACGCACTGGCAGCATGTACTACAATTACAAGGGCTTCTTTTCGATACTACTCCTGGCCCTGGTGGATGCAAATTACAAGTTTATATGGATCGAGCTTGGTGGAAAAGGACACATGTCAGATGCTCAGATATTTGGCGACTCGGAGCTGTTCATGTCAGTAATTGCATCTCCTCCTGCCCCACTCTTCTTGGCACGTTTCTTCAGCCGTCCCTTCATGGTCCTCATGCTTGAGAACCTTTTTATTTAGCTGCTCTACAGTACTATTCATCTTGGCAGCCTGTGCAGCCCAGAGATTCTCCTTCTGGGTAACATCCTTGAACCCCGAAAGGCATTTGCTGTACAGGACCTCATTTCGCATGAGGAACTCAATGATTTTCTCCTTTTGCTGTTCACAGAAAGCAGTGACTGTTTTCTTTCTCTTTGCTTTCTCGGAGGTTTAGCTGTCATCTGTCTCCTCTGGCTGGACTGGTTCTGGCTCCGGGTGTGGGACAGCCTTGCCCTTTCCCTTTCCCTTCTTGCCTCTGGTACCCTTTGGTGGCATGTCGCAAAGGCTCAAAAAATTACTTGCACTTGCAGATTACTTAGATGTGCTCTCTTCAAGAGTAGATCGCGGAATGAGACGCATTAAATCTTCTCCGGTATATAAATATGGGCACGAGAACTCGTAACAGATCGTGAGCGTTCGTGTAAAAACGTAACTACTCGCATTTACTCGCATCTTCTCGGATCAACTCCTATCTGCTCGTGAGTTATTCGCGTCAGGTCTTGAGCAATGGGACCCCACAGAGCGTAACAGAGCGTAACAGAGCGTGACAGATCGTGACAGATCGTGGGAGATCGTGGAAGATCGCAACACATCTCAACAGAGCGTGGTTTTTGTCTTGTCTAAGATCGATCCCGATCACCACGATTTGCAAGCACGATTAGATGCGATCTGTCGCGCTTTGTTACGATGCAATACGATCTGATACGATGATCCCGATTGACAATTGATCGTGTTGATCGTAGAAAAATTTTGAACCGTTCAAAAAGTTTCTACGATTAGCACGATTGCCACGACTGACCTCAAGATCTGATAAGATCTGATAGGATATCCACGATTAGTCCACGATTGAGACCACGATTTTAATCGTGCCGCGAATCGTGATAGTGGGAACCTAGCATAAGAAATCGTTTTATCCACGAATACATAAAACGCGAATCATAATCTGAACTTGAAAATGATCAAACGTTAATATAAAGAGAAACATGCAGTGAAGGTAGGATTCGAACACAGACAGGAAAATTAACTGCGGATGTATAAATTCTGCTACTATACTACCCCGACTATTCAGTCTTTGTGTGAATATGATGTGATATATTATTACATTATAGTATATCTAAAATGTTGCACCCCTTACATCCGAACTGAGTAGAAACAAGGCTCAATTCTCACATTTTATCTATGCAAGTTAAATGGTTGAAATGCTGTGTCAGACTGTTACGTGTTTACATACGTTAGACTATTAACTTTGATAAAGTTGTTAACATATTTACACGTATCTTAGTATTTTATTCGATTATACTTGTAATATAATTCATGCAACGCTGATGCAATTTGGTTGATTAACATACATATCAAATGTTTACTGGTTATCAAATTGAGGCTAATTCAAAACCATTGTGATAATACTTACTCAACCAATCAGTTTGAACGAATCAGGATGTATTAATAAAAAGTACGTACTTATATATTAAGTTCTTGATTAGATGTTATACTTATAAATAAATTGTACCACTGTCGTTTGTCATGTGTAGAATATCTCACTCCCTCCCTCCCTCCCTATGACAAAATCAATAATTTGTGTTAATATGTAATGATGTATTTTTGTGTATTTAAGGATATGTTTAAGTCAAAATATAAAAATCAAAGTTGATTCAAACGACATTATTGATAATGACTGCCATTGTTACAGTTTAGTCATGAGAGATTACAAAACTGAAAGGTCAAATGTCTTGATTTTTGTCAAACCATGATTAATCGTAAACATGGGAAAATTGGTGATAATTGTCTTCATACAGACGTAATGCGTTGTCACTTTCCTTACCCGTTATCCAAATCACAAGTACAAGGGTCCGATATAGATATTTTTCAAATCTGTCCTTAGTAACGCAGGAAATATCGGACTCGTGTTTTGCAGTTCCAGGAAACCTTTAAGAAGACCAAAACATTTTGGTCGATAATTATATATATATATATTACAAATGAAGCAAAAATACTGTCATGTCCTGCGAAAGAAGTTTCGGGGAGTGTCGTTTCAAATTTCCAAGTGACTTTCTAGTTTTGTTAAAACGTTAAACCATGGTTAAGAAGTTTTTGTGGACTAGCATCGAATATGTATGTATGGACTTTGAAATAACGCAGGACAAGCAACATTAATGTAAATGGGTTTCCTAATAACTGCTATCATAAAGAAAGACTCACGAATGTTATATTAAGTATGACTATATGTAAAATGAAACTACTTTTCGTAAAAAAAACAGCATCCAGTGTCACATGACAGGCGTGAGAATCTTCCCTGTTCCTTGTTGAAGGTCATAATGCAGACCGGGTTTGTCTAATAACGGATAAGATTAAGCACCGTTTGAATAAAATAGAACAAATTTGGGGAAATTAACATTTTATGGTATTGATTATACAAAAAAAGCAAAGTTTTATAATATTCATTTGAAAAATCCATTGTTTTAGTAAGTCCGGAAAAAATATTACATCGCGATACTGCACTAAAAACAGTCCGGCTAGTCCCGTAGTCATGTGACGTGAGATAAAAGTCATGTGACCAGGTGACCTGATAAAGCAAAACATATCAAGCACCCTGTTATCGGGTCGAAATTACAGCAAGTTACAGGATAAATCACAATCCACTACATTAAACATGACTTTAACAAAACTCGAGTGTGAAATAGATAATGTATTTTCAACACAGTATGCGTTAATTTAATATTACAGGAAAATAATACACGGACTGTCGCAATTTATATAAGTATGTAAGATCAAACAAGTGAAGTACTGTTAATTTTCCACAAAGGACATTGTCTCCGACTTATTGGTCCAACAGATATGTCCCCCTGAAAGATTTGTTTTGGAAGATGAGGTGGAAATATACATTGTTTATCTGCTAGCAGAACACACAATTTTGAACTCTAATGAAACCAAACGGACACTTACCATTTGATCAAACAAGAATTAACCGACAAGACGAGTGATTGAACTCACGTCTGTCGTGCATGCAGTCAGTAATAGCAATGACCCCTGACCCACGTGATTACCTATATAAAATATAATCTTAATTTGTATGTGGTTTTCAGCAACGGTACAAAGTACAAATATTTCGTTCTACTTCAGTGAATACAAGTACATATACTACAGAGAAGGGGGATACGGTCACTACAGTAACAGCTTCTGCTGCAGACAAAATGCCAAAACCACGTGATAGGTAAGTTAGATATAACCATTAAGTCTGGTCTAGTAGGACGTCAATTGATATTTCCGTATTTGAGAATATATCGACTGTGTTAGGCATCAAAGCTATTGCAGTTTATGACAATATTTTCGCTATACTGTTGATAGTTTTCTGTATCATTGTATTAAGGAAGAATGATAATTTAAGTTTATTATAACTGATACCATGACACGAGTCATAAACAAACGATAACCATGAATATGTACACTAAACACCTCATTTCAAACGTCAGCTGTGTTACAATCAATAATATTTAAATATAATGTTGATAAATATCTGAACTGATCTTGCTTTAATTTGGATATTGTTTACGTTGTTATTGGTGTGTGTGGATTTCTACAACTTCCTAATTCAAACTAAGATAGCACAATTGTTGTCCTGCATACGTGTCTTCGTAACAGAGCCACGCTCAAGTCTATATGAATCAAAGCACAAAAGTGCTGTGGGACGGTACCACTCGTCTTTGTAGCCAAGCTGGCAACTCGTTGCATACAAGTGTCCGTTTTGTAACTAAACAGTTTTATAAAATCCAAGCATGTAAAAAATAGGTAAGATGGTTTACATGAAATATGGAATAAAACATAAAACAAAAATGCGAAAAAGAATAAACATTCATTGAAAAAATAGTAAACATTTTTTCCTAGAGATCTTCAATCCGACTTGTTCTAGAAATGCTATTTTTTCAAACCGAAATGAAGAAAATGGTCAGTAAAAATGGTAGAACCTTAAAATTGTAAAACAAGTGAAATGTTTGTCACGATTGTAAATAAATGAAATTCAAAAATTTCAGACCCTTTATGTAACGTTTGTGAATATTTAATTATAAAATGACATACTAAATTATATCAGCACGAATTTAGTAAAAATCATTATGCCCAGGCATAAAGTTATGATAAAACTAGCTTGCCTTTGTAGTGGTGTATTTTCCAATTAATTTTCCAAGCAATGAGTGAGATGTACGTAGAAAGATGACACCGATAATTTTCGTAGTCGTGCACAACGAGACCATATCTACGATAAATCGCAATAAAGATCTACAACAACAGTAATCACTTGTCATCGCTTTATATATATCCTTTAAACGCAGTCTGAACCCGAGTACATTCTTCTTCGTGCGTTCGCTTAGCGAATTTATCGCGTTTATAGCGCTAACCTGGCATTTTAAGTCTTGAGAACCGGTATAGTAGGGTACCCGTCTGATTGCATTTCTGTCACGCAGTTTCAGGCGAAAAATAAGAATCTGTACTAAACGAAAACAGTCGACATTCTTAAAATATGCACTTTACAAAACGATGACGATTTAAGAAATTAATAAGGAATGAAACAAGATAAACATTTAGTAAGTACTTCATGAATGAAGTACAAGAATGAACCATTTTATAAAAAAATATAAAAGAGACCAACATTTTTCGTTCATTAAATTGTATCATGAGCACACCCAAAACTGTAAACAAACTCGTGTGTATTAATACATTGCTTTAAAACCCATCTGAACTCCACAGAAACAGCTAATTAGTTCACAAACTACTTTAGCAGGTCACCTTTTCAACATTTCATTTTATTGAAATGTTTATGATATTATTTCGTTCGGTGAACGTTGGAAATCCTTCGTCACGTAGTAATTAGGATGTGGACGTTTTTGATTTGTTACCGGCTTTCAGCATTCTTTCTGTTTTGAAAACGGGAACCAATTGTTGTATGCCTCTCAAATTGCCACACTAGTATAGACGGTTCCTAAGCGGTACTGTCCAAAAAACGTTTTGCCGCACGATTTTAACGGCACTCTTCAGGCGTATTTATTATCGATCGAACAGACTTATGATGGTACGGAAAAACTGTAGCAATATTTTACGAATATAAGCAAACAATTTTTTAGCGCATCTGAGTGCCTCATAATCACTTCGACAAGAAGACAGGGGGCAGATGTGTATTACTGCAAATACTGTCGCTAAGGTATCTGTCAATTAAACGTAACTCCGCCCACGGTGCGCCAGTAAACGATCAACCTTACAAACTGGATGTTGACATTCGTGCTCCCGCCAATTTCGCTCGTCAAAGTAGCAACACAAGATGGACTTTATTGTTGAAACAAATTTTGATCGGATTCGTGATAGATATCACTTTCAGTATTGGCTCAAGGAGAAGCAAATACGAGCAGTATCGACGGTGTGATCTGGGTAGGGTAATAACTTGGTGCGCACCGCCTCCGTATTTACTTTGCCATCTTCTTTTTTTACAGGTGCTCGATTCACTATTTTATTTATGTTTATGTATCCATGAAACTCTAGTGAAAAGACAAATGAATCAACGAAAAGCTACAATTTTCTGTCGTTCTGTTTTTTATTGCATGCAAAGCACAACTATGTTCACGAAATAAGAGTAAAAGCAGTGGAAAGACCGACGGTGTCCAAATTCTATATACTTTGTGAATGGTGGTTTAGCAGGACGTTATACAGCGACATAATAGAGATGTGACGTCCGTGGCTGGACTAGCACAATTGCTACAATGACATATTAATCAACTGAAGATGACGTTGAATTTGCGAGAAACTTATTTCCAGACATATTCCGATTTTTCCTTTTCATTCTGTTTTAATAACGTCTATATTTGCGCAACAATAAACTGGATATTTTGCTAACACTGCTGTTTTGCGTTTAATATTCAAGTGAATTTTGATTACGTTTTAAAACAAAATTTAAAATAGCGGAAAGTTAGACGTCGCGAATAAAATGTTTGATACAGTATTCAAAGACAAACTCGGTGACGGAGATAATTTACTTAAAGTTAACCATGTTTGCAACAATTTTTTTTAAAATTAAGTTTCGTATTCGAGTAGAAACGCGACAAATGTTCACACTGTAGAAAGATGGCACGCATGCGCAGTGGTATCGATTAAATATTGTTAACCGTTGCTACACTACGCTCTACCATTATGGTCTGTATTCCTGTAGATATGGATTCTTAAACTTCTTTTTGTGCTTCGCCCCCCCCCCCACCATTCAGAGTTCTTAGTATGTTGACACTAAGCGGCTATGAACTTATAAGATATAAATAGTTGTTAAGATTTTGTTTATTCAAGACTATCAGGAGTGTAATGCAAGATATTATTGTGGTTTCAGAGGTATGGAATATGTGATTGAAACCAAGGATTACAATGTGGCCGAGTTCCACGATCAGTTTAAGGACCATTTACCACAGTTAGTCAAAGTTGTGGAAGGATACTGTGGCGATATTGCTGACGATGTCTTTGACAGAGATCAGGTTGGAACTAGCTAGAAAGTTTTCTTAAAATCACAATTCTGAACAACCGATGAGTTTGAAAGCGTTGGACAACGTGATATTACTTATTGGCCATACTCATGAATGCAAAATATTATATTTCCTTTAGTTCATCAAAGTTCATTATCGTTATGTTCTGTACAATATCTTGTAAATTTATATGTGCACGTATGTATCCGTTTGACCGATCACTTTAAAAGGCTAAACCACAAATAAATTGTCTGTAATTTTCACCAAACGTGTGTGTGATTGTCCAAGGAGCGACTATATACATATATTGCTTTTATAAAAGATATTCTTTGTTATTGATTCGATGTGACACGTTTTTCTCTCCTGTTATTTGGAACCAACCAGTTGTATTTCATTTTCACAAAGCAATTTTCGGTTGGTTATAATTGTTTCTGAACTAAAAGGAGCTGGTATCAGACATCAAAACAAAGCCCCTGGTGAGTTCTACAATGCCTCTGAAGAAATTGGGAGTCTTGTTTCCAGAAAAATGTCACAATTTTCTGCGCAAGGACGTCAGACTTCAAAACAAAAGCCCGGACGAGTTCTATAGCGCAGCAAAGTGTCTTCGAAGACAATTTGGAGTCTTATTGCCAGAAGAAATGTCAAATTACGCCTTTTCGTCGCAAAGACCGTCATTCCTTATCAAATATGCAAACTGTTATTTGTTCATACATTGATAACATAAAGAGTCACGCCGCTTTAATATATAACTGCCAAGCTCAAGAAACATTCTTTCGCACCTCGTTTATTCGACTACCTTCTATCCGAATACTCGGCATCATCCGAAATAAATATCAGGCTCCGATATATCTTCTTATGCACAACGAATTGAAATGGGCTTTTCGAAACCATGTATTATTCGCAATAAAATTTCGGACCCGATGAATTCGAATGAACGAGGCCCGACTGTACTGTTTTTCACTACTTCAACCTGCGATTGACAGAAATATTCACTTATACAATGATGAATCAAACTAGCTTGATACTTTCACCCAGTAAATGTATTGCAAAGATCAATTCGTCCCTCTAACAGATCCCGGGTGTATTGTTCGTAGCAAACTTGCGTTTTATCACGCATGTTACTGTCTGAGCGGAACTTATGTTTGTGAGGGACAATAACAGGATTTAAACATATCTTGAATAAAGGGCCGTACAAAGTAAATAAACGTTATGTTGCATAGTGATGCATACCACCTATCTTCACAATAACTATTTTATGCGCGTTAAACTACAAACTGCGTGTATTCATTTTATCAAGACATTATGCGTGTTTTACATTTCAGGTACTTCGTCTCCAGGCGGTCTCCAGACAACACAGAGTGATTTCAAAATTTAAAGTAGCAACTCACGCAGAGAGGTTATTCAGTATACCGTCGACTTATTTTGAGAAATTTTGCATCGTCAAATATGGCAAAGGTAAAGTTAACGATTACATAGAGCAAACGTGTGGATTTGTAATAAATATATCAAATACTTACATATCTAGATTTGTATTGATGGAGTAAACTTTCAACTCGATATCTATGAATACCATCTATAATCAGTGGCAAGTCAACTTCCGGGTAAAACTAGCATCCTCGTCTTTTGAGGTACGTTGGATAAAAGAAAAAGAAAATCATGTAATATGCATAGCTATAGGTAAAAACATGGGGTATTACAAAATTAATGTACTTTATCAATCAATCAAAAACTGTTAAAACTATTTGGTGTTTATTCATTTTTTCATTATATCGATACATATAATATATGATTTGACATATAAAGAGCAGACACTGTATTTGCGAATGCTTAAATTCCGGCAAAATATACCAAGATATGAATAAGTATGTTTACATTACAGCAATTGCTTAGTTGACTAGTCATTTTCACGTGGCCATTACAAGTAGTTACGAATCATTGGTTATCTTTTCAATATGATCAAGGAAGCTTTGAAATAACTACAACTTTTAAGAAGTTAACCCGTTATTTTTATACCAAATGCATATTTGTGTTACTTTTAATATCGTTAAAAACATATTATGCTCATTTTGTGTTTATTTGTTTATCTAAACAAACATGAAAACTAGACTTTATCTTGTTAACACTTCAATAGATATGCATTATCACAGACTACATTTATAATGTATTTCTCCGTATTTGTCGAAAAAGACGTTTGTATTATCATAAAATTAAAAAATCAAGCGTTTTTTTTTTACTAATTGTGTCTGTTAGTAATATGATTAAACAAGATTGTGTTAAACGATTATACTTGGCAATGGTTCTTATTAGTGATGTTTTAGAAATACTGGATGATGCCCATTAAAAAAAATAGGTTCAGATAAGCCAGATACATCTTTAAGTAAACCAACCGCAGGTTTATTTGTAAAATGTGTGGTGTATTCACCAGTCCGATAAATGTTCACGTGATAAAAAAGCAGTGAATTGATGTAACCTGCCATTAATCGGAACTTATATGAGGTACAAAAGAAGGTTATGCGCATGTGCAAAATTCAAATGCAAAAATTCCAACCATCAGTGCTTACACGATTGTCTCCCTTGGTTACAGCAAGCGTCAGCTTTTCCAGTATTGAACATACTCCCTGTCAGCGACTCTGTATTATCTCTGTCACTGGCGCCGAGATATATTTGTATTGTTATTTATAATATATATAATTGTCCCGTCAATTGTTAAGTAAGCTTACAAGGTCAGTGAACTAAACACACTAGCATTATCCAATTATCGAATATTGATAAGTTCGAAATAACGAGTGTTTGTCTTACTGCAGAAAATATCATAAGAATACTTCATTCACACTTTTGTAGAAAGTAATTGGACATAATTGAAAACTAAAACATGTTTTGGCATTGACAAGTTAATAAACCTAATTTTTAGGGCAAGTGGTCGAATGTTCGAGTCTTGGTAAGGGTCCGTTCCGATATGGCCATTTGATGAGCCGCCAGCGAGTAAAATAATAGTACTGCGTGCCTACCTACCTACCTGCCTGGCATTGAAGGACATGAATCGGGAAGTATATGTGCTCAGAGAGAATATTTTTCATAAACACGTCATTTTATTTTTATGACTTTCAGCCGGGAAAGAGCAATTTCTGTTTGATATTTTACGGGGATCACACCTACCGCTGACTGTACGTCTCGCCAAAGACAGAATCATTACTGTAGGTAACACAAGTGTAAACACAAACAACATTCCAAACATCGAGATGTTACAGGTGTTCGATGAAGTGTATCTTCTTGGTAATTTTATATATGATGGTAAGTTATAGCATCAATACCTCAACTCAAACCTGAATAGTATTACTATATATTGCTAAGACAATGCACTAATATATATGTTTACATGACTGCATTGTCATTAGTATTATAATAACATTATCAACAGTCAAACGTGTTCTGTTCCGTTTGATGGATATATAATGAACATCTTTCTTGTTTGTCTCTCATAATTCATTATAACTGATAAACCGGGGGGTGCGTTATTATAAGCCCATATATACACCTACTGTTAGTGGGGTCACATTCAGCTATAATAAGTTGCATCCAGTTCCATTCCCGATTTCAAACACTACGCAAGTATCGCTATTCGTTCTACTTCATATTTCTTACGCATAATCACTTGCCGACAGAATACCACGACTCTCTAAAGATCCAAGAAATCAAGCTTCCCATTTGGTTCAGGATGTTGCTGTGGTAAATGACGTGGCATTGTTGCGCTCGAGTTAAACAATTATCGTATATAGCTTGAGTCTGGATACGTCAATTGTCGTTCGAGATCAGCATGTCACCAATGCGTCATTACACGTTACGTCAATTCCATTGTACGGCATATTCTTGCATACATCAGATACGGTCACACACGCTACCGACAAGTTTCCGGCCACTAATTCAAAATTGTTGTCTAATGTGAAAGACAATGAAACCGCATTCCGTTCTCTCCTTCGTTTACTGGACTTTTTGGTTTGATTTTCACGTCAATGTTTTTGTTATATACGCTTTATTTTACTAGAAGTTTCTGCAACATTGCCAAAATAAATCGATAATACCAAATCCTTTTACAGAAATTGCTTTTTATTTTACCAAGCTTTTGTGCAATTAAAATATGCACAATTGAACTTGATTAGACGTTCTATTTTTACCGAGGATGAATCAATTCAGATCGGACCCATGTTACACATGTTTAATGCAATAATGACGTTTTCAGTAACACATTACATTTGAAATGTTCACTATCGTTTTTAAATGCATTAACTTACAGGTGAGATGTGTACCGACGTGGTCCATGTACCTTTGTATCTCTCACATCTGAGATTATCTGTCATAACTGGAATTAAAGGACACTCAGCAAGTCAATTGAATAAATTTTACGAAGATCTGGAACGTACAAGCTCGTATGTTGAGTATGACATGGAGTTCGGAAATCAAAGTGGGTTTTTATTTATTCAACCACGATTGACTATAACACTCATTGCATTCGTAAATTGTTCTTTAGCTGCAAGCTTTGTTGTCCTTCTTGTCATGCTAAGCCTGACAAAAATCGACCAATCATATTTATCTTTGTTGATAAACTTATTTCATGTCTTATTTCGATGAAATGCAGGAGAAAATACTCTACTATAAATGTTTTGAAGTCAAGTCATACGACTCTTCCATAGGACTTCCATATTGCGGAGTGTAAAAAACAGGTGTTGCAAATGGTTAAGATATATAATCATACAATCATGAAGCAACCAATCATGTGGCAGTATTGCCTAAACTGCATGTTTACATTTTCTTCTCACTTACTTAATAGTCTTATCTCCCGATATTTTAAAGCGACTTTCCTATCGTTGTAGACATTGCAGAATATGATCCGAACGCCATTCATTCTGACGCTACCTACTCGTACGTCGAACCACGTCTTTATTCAAACATCGTCAGCATTATGCAGCGTCCAGTAGTCCGTGGTGACCCGCAAGACGAAATAAACCAAGAAAACGGTAATGAATACGAAGAAATGGCGAACACAGCACGACCTAATGAGGCTACACCAAAGGTTACATCCTTCAACAAAGAGCTTGAGTCCAAAGTCAAAGCCGGTTTGCATAAGGTGACTCCACATAAAAGTCAAAAACGAACAGAAGACCGCAGCACTGCACCACCTGTGGTACCCCCGAAACCAAGGCATACGTCGACCTCTTTTGACCAGAACGAACCCCCTGCACTACCAAAGAGAACTAGCAAATTTCATTCATCTAAACCACAGGAAATTGTGTCACATAATTATGCAAATGATGTTCCTAGAACACAGATATCACCGACTGTCCGCGACAAACGAACCAGAACACAGAACACACACCCTCCTATTGACACCGTTAAACAAACGGATAGCCAAGTTGTTGTGTCTAAAAGTGTTCCTAATGTAAGCAATAGGGACGATGTTTCTAAGCTAACAATTGATGAAGTAATTGCTTACTTGTGCAAATTGGGCCTTGGACAATATGAAGATACATTCAAAGAACAAATGATTGACGGAGCACTACTTGTAGAATTGGACAAAGACATGTTAAAAGACGACTTTGGAATGAAAGGTATTGAAGCACTAAAGCTTACAAAATTTGCAACAGACGGACATGTTGCTGTGTAGTAGTCGTGTTACAATATTTTGAACACTTTATTGTGTTGAACTCGTATTTGTAAGATAGTCATGGGATATGAATATTCTGCGTTCCTGTTTATGGCAATGTTTCATTTTACACCCTCATGTCACTTATGCATTTATGTATTTACACAACTAATATTATTAAAATACTGTGAAATCATTTTAATTGGCGCAGGACGAATTTTCAAGTATTTCGCGCTAGGAACGAAGTGCGATTTTAGTCCGAGCTATTATTAAACTTTCCGAAACTTACATGACTATCCGATTTTTTAATTGCCCGAAATATGTGTGTATCAAGTTTCGTTTTTTCTTTTCATAATATGTCGCTGTTTTTTCTGACAATCTTGGTTGAATACTTGGAAACATGGAGTAGTTTAACACACTATGATTACTAGTACGTAACAGTTGTTTAAATGGAACATTAATTCATCAATTGATTGTTCACGATTTGTATATAAAGAACATACGGCTGCATCAAATCGTTGTCATCCGGAGTGCACGCGCTGCAAACTTTATTCTTCATACTTTAATTCTTGAAATATATTAAATTACAGTAATTAAAATCAACAATGTTATAGGCATAATATACATTTACAGAAAATTGATAATTAGATTATATAGTGTGAAGGTACTATTCGCACTTTAAGAGTAATTGCCGGGGCGCCATTAAGGAAAGATCTCAAACACCTTTATATTGTTAATCGATCTTTTGTAGTTTCGAAACTTTTTATCGTACAGTCGTGTCAAGTAACGCCAATTAACAGTTGGATCTGTCATATTTTTTATTCCGAGGGACTGCTCTATGACACGCGCTGTAATACCGTCATTTTTTCAGATTTTATTTCTTTTAAATATAATAATTTTAGGCCCCAGCGAATTTAAGTGATACCATAGTATTTGCATATTATTTGAACTAAGGGATATCAGCTCCTCCATTATATAAACGCTGTCGGCGTTTGTACACCAATATCATATTCGCTGTTTTCTTCCGTACTCATCCGAGATGCTTCAACTATTTACGCTGGATGCATCTCATCAGAATCGGAATGAGTGTCGTCCGGTTACTATTCTTTTCATTTTACATAACATCTTTCGTAAAGCATAGTAATTTTAAAATGAGCGCCACTGTTATATTTCCAACCTCTTCTATAAGTGTCGTCACCATGTACTGACAATAAGCAATATTTGCACCATATGGCAATATGCAAACAAAGTGCCCATATGGAGTGAAATTTTGATACTTGATACAATAACATTGATGACTGACTGCAAGATTGTATATGCATGATGTTTGTGATAGTACACTGTTTACAGGGCATAGTCGTGTAGGCATGCTAGCTAGTACTCACTTGATACAATAACACTGATGACTGACTGCAAGGTTGTATATACATGATGTTTGTGATAGTACACTGTTTACAGGGCATAGTCGTGTAGGCATGCTAGCTAGTACTCACTTGATACAATAACACTGATGACTGACTGCAAGGTTGTATATGCATGATGTTTGTGATAGTACACTGTTTACAGGGCATAGTCGTGTAGGCATGCTAGCTAGTACTCACTTGATACAATAACACTGATGACTGACTGCAAGGTTGTATATGCATGATGTTTGTGATAGTACACTGTTTACAGGGCATAGTCGTGTATGCATGCTAGCTAGTACTCACTTGATACAATAACATTGATGACTGATTGCAAGGTTCTATATGCAGGATGTGTGTGATAGTACACTGTTTACAGGGCATAGTCGTGTAGGCATGCTAGCTAGTACTCACTTGATACAATAACACTGATGACTGACTGCAAGGTTCTATATGCAGGATGTGTGTGATAGTACACTGTTTACAGGGCATAGTCGTGTAGGCATGCTAGCTAGTACTCACTTGATACAATAACACTGATGACTGACTGCAAGATTGTATATGCATGATGTGTGTGATAGTACACTGTTTACAGGGCATAGTCGTGTAGGCATGCTAGCTAGTACTTACTTGATACAATAACACTGATGACTGACTGCAAGGTTGTATATGCATGATGTTTGTGATAGTACACTGTTTACAGGGCATAGTCGTGTATGCATGCTAGCTAGTACTCACTTGATACAATAACATTGATGACTGACTGCAAGGTTCTATATGCAGGATGTGTGTGATAGTACACTGTTTACAGGGCATAGTCGTGTAGGCATGCTAGCTAGTACTTACTTGATACAATAACATTGATGACTGACTGCAAGGTTCTATATGCAGGATGTGTGTGATAGTACACTGTTTACAGGGCATAGTCGTGTAGGCATGCTAGCTAGTACTCACTTGATACAATAACACTGATGACTGACTGCAAGATTGTATATGCATGATGTGTGTGATAGTACACTGTTTACAGGGCATAGTCGTGTAGGCATGCTAGCTAGTACTTACTTGATACAATAACACTGATGACTGACTGCAAGGTTGTATATGCATGATGTTTGTGATAGTACACTGTTTACAGGGCATAGTCGTGTATGCATGCTAGCTAGTACTCACTTGATACAATAACACTGATGACTGACTGCAAGGTTGTATATGCATGATGTGTGTGATAGTACACTGTTTACAGGGCATAGTCGTGTAGGTATGCTAGCTAGTACTTACTTGATACAATAACACTGATGACTGACTGCAAGGTTGTATATGCATGATGTGTGTGATAGTACACTGTTTACAGGGCATAGTCGTGTAGGCATGCTAGCTAGTACTTACTTGATACAATAACACTGATGACTGACTGCAAGGTTGTATATGCATGATGTGTGTGATAGTACACTGTTTACAGGGCATAGTCGTGTAGGTATGCTAGCTAGTACTTACTTGATACAATAACACTGATGACTGACTGCAAGATTGTATACAGGATGTTTGTGATAGTACAATGTTTACAGGGCATAGCCGTGTATGTATACTAGCTAGTACTCTATCTGAGGACAATGTCATTACAAACAACAAATAAACAATGAGTAATGGATCTAATTTCATTCAACTAATTCTTATTTCACGAAGTTACAATTAACATTGTATTTCCAATGACAACAGTAATGCCGAATTAAAAATGAACAGAATGTTCATGTGTTGGAGACCTGTTGAAGTTTATGCATTGTAATATTTACTACCTGGGATCAATACTACATGTACTCTCACACCATATAGCTGAATATTATTATAATCGGAATATTGTCACCTGAAGCTAGTATTTGTGTTTAGGGCAATGATTATTTATAGACACTATTTAACATTTTTGAGAAGTTAAAACTTCTTCATACATGTACTCTGTGATGACTTATATCTACAGAAACAATGTAGTTTGTTACTTATCATGTAGCATGATTGAGATACTTGAAATGAATTGTTATATGCTAGTACTTCATGAAAAAATATTGTTGTACTCTGTGATATTGTACATTATGATGAACATTGACATTAATAAATGTTGTATTGTTATCTAGAAGCATACCAGTATTTTAATTATACCCATATTGAAGTAACAAGATCACTTCTGGTCAGTGTTTATAAAGGCATATCTGTATAAAGGTACTAGTTTTTATTCCATTAATACGCATTTATCTTATTGTTGTTGTTGATGCTATTTTATGTATGTAACACATCATTTTATATCTCTGCATTTAACCAGTATTTGAAATATCTTTATTTTTATCATAGTTTTAATCAAAATATGTCAGTTTGCTTAGAAATGGTTCTTACCGTAATCAAATGTAGGAAATGAATGACAATTACTGTGGTTTCATATATTACAGATCTGTCTTTTTTAATACGGCATTTAATATCTAATTACTGATATTTATTAATTCAATTCAATAGTTTATTGCATTCAAAACATATTAACATGTTTTATAGTAATTATACAAAAAAATTTCTGACAAAAGGCATAGATTTTCTGAAGAGCACATGATGTTACAGTGCATATATACATACAAAATATATCAAAATATGAGCATAAATTTATTCAATCTCTAATTAGATTGGCGTAGAAAATATATTTGGCCAAATTGGTGACAATAATGTTTGATGTTGCTGTCATAAGATTAGACAATTTCTGTTTCGTGGGCCATGTGTAGTAGTATTTTTTTATATATTTTGATCTTAAATCTGAGAATTTTGAGCAAATTAATAGAAAATGATATTCGTTTTCTATTATTTCTGTATTACAGTTTTTACAAATTCTGTCGTTTCTATGTATATTTAAATATCGGCCACGTTCTACAGCTAAGTCATGAGATGATGTTCGAAATCTTGCGAGAGCAATTCTAAATTTAGATTCTTTGATTACGTCGAGATATCTTTCTAAATTAAATGAGTGTTTGAATAAACTGTATGTTTCAAGGCGAGTTGAATTATTAATTGAAGAATACCAGCTTTGGTGAAAAATGTCTAATATTCGTTGTTTAACAGTGTTGTAATTAATAAGCATGTTAAATTGGTTGTTCCACATATTTGACAATCCTATTTGTTCTAAAATGTTCTTTGTATTATATGCCCAATTACTCCCATTGTATGATAGGCCATCATCAGCATCATTCTTAAGCATTTTATAAGTTTTAAAAAGTATACTTTGTTCGTTAAGTGTTAATATTTTTATCCAATATTTAATCAATATTAATTTTCTGTGTACATACAAGGGTATACGACCTAACTCTCCATACAGAGCGTTTAAATTTGTTGATCGTTTAACACATAATATCCTTCTACAAAATTTGGAGAAAATTGCTTCAATATTTGGGCTCGTATGATGACCTCAGACTTCAGCAGAATAGTTTAATGTTGGAAAAAACAATAGAGTCGAATAGATTGATCCTCTGAGATATTGGAATATCTAATTGATTGTATACTATAAATAAATTATGTAATGAGAATGAGGCATGTTGGGCAATTCGTTTCTGAGTGCGGTTCCAACATCCATTTTTAAAAAGATGTATTCCTAAATATTTAAATGATTCAACAATGTCAATTCGTGTATTATAGATGAAAAAATCATATGACGTATGTCTTCCTTTTTCAAAAATCATTATTTTAGTTTTTGCGACATTCAATCTTAAGTTCCATGTATTACAGTATTGTTCTATATCATTTAGGATAGATTGTAACGATACTGGATCATATGCAAATACAGCAGCGTCGTCAGCAAATAATAAAAGGAATAATTGTATATCATCAATGCTTACAATACCATTTATAGATTTATTTATATTATTTAATATGTTGTTAAGGAAAAAAAGACACAAAATGCTACTGGCAGGATCGCCCTGTTTTACACCGATTTTAGAGTTGATCGGATTAGATTTCATATGATTATATCGAACAGATGACGTAACGGTAGAATACATAGATTGTAGTGCATTTATGAATTTAGTACTTATATTCGCCTTCAGTAATTTTCTCCATAAAAGCATTCTGTCAATTCTGTCAAACATTTTTTCCCAGTCTAAGAATGCTACGTATAATTTTTTTTTGGTTGATAAAGTTTTCGCAATTATAGCATAAAGTACAAAGATACAATCTGTGGTTGATTTATTTTTTTGAAAACCAAACTGATTATCGATAAATTTATCATGTTTATCCGTCCATGTAGTAAGTCTATTAACTAACAACTTGGAGTATATTTTTGATAGAATATTGTTGAGTGTTATTCCTCGATAGTTTTTTGCTTCGTGAGACCCGCCTTTAAATATAGGTATAATTATGGTTGCCATAACAATCGGAGTCAATAAATATACACATTGATTTTAAAAACTTTTTAGAAATAAGTTTAAAGGTTATATTGATGTAAGATGAAGAAAGACATATTCATGATACAGTTTGAAAAGCATAATGTTGTAACCGTTTCATTATGAAATGCTTTTAAAGTTGGTTGCAGAAATGCGTTTTTTCAATTATTTCAAAACTGTTACCACGGCAACCAAACAAAAAACAATTAAAAAATAATGCATTTTATTTCTTGTATACATCATATACAAAAAAACATAGTTGTGGCCAATATTTTTCTTTAAGAATGCATTTTTCATATTTTTATAAACAAATATTTTCGTTGCCATGGTAACAGTTTCAATAATAAGGATTTAAAAAATGCAGTTTTGTAAAATTCAGCGGATGGTGTTATCACAGTGATGTTTTCAAAAGAATCTGACACAGGGCCAATTTTGGGGGTAAGTGCACCTAGAACATAATGTAAAATCCGTCAAAATCATTTGATAGGTGAAAAGGACTTTGTTTATCCACACGATTGTTTTAAAAAAATTGATAGAAATGCTTTCAATTTTTTTGATTAAATGAATCAATATTTCATTGAATTTCCTCATAGTAATTTGATGTTGTCACGTTCTTTGTATTTCAATTTAATTTGTAATTAAAACACATACATTTATAGAAGTATTGTACAATTTACCTGTGGCATATAAGGCTTCGTTTTAAACCGACGAAAGTAATACCAGCTTCCATGTTCTTCGTCTACAGCTAATTCAGCATACTTAGATTCTGCATCATAACCGAAACTGTGTCTTTACATAGTCTCACCATCAGGTTTTATAAGTTAGCACGTAGGACCTGATGAAAGAGATACAGGGTCAGACAAATAGAAAACTCCCATTCTTTGATCAGTTTGTGTGTACAGGAAAAAGGTGATAATATACACCTGCTACTGAACTATCCTAAGAAGCATTTTAAAATTCTGACCAGGAATTCAAGTAGTTTAAAGTCAATAGAAGGGAATATGCCGACGGTATATGAAATTATTAACGTTTTTTCACTTGGCAGACCGCGAGGGTAAATAGTGCTGCTTACCTTTCAAATCCACTAGCTGGCCACCTGTCCTGAGTACAAAGTGTCAAAATCTATAGCTGCGATAATTATGACGAATCGGAAATAATTACGATCGATAATGACATAAGTTGGTATCACGTAAACATCAACACACTTGTTATTTGTAGCATCACATTCAATAGCTTGTGTCTTCAGCGACCGAAAAGCGTCTTAGATGACAGTTAGGAGATATATGTCTTATTTCTATATTATGTAAAACCGTTTTCTTACATAGATCAATTTACATTGAAAGTTAATTAATTTAGCGTGCACAATATTGCAGATTTATTTTCCGCTGTGTACCAATAATTACTTATTTGCAGTTGTGGAATATCAGATCAGTGGTTAGCGACGATGAATTCGTAATCCCCCCGCCTACTCGCTATTGCTATGGACGGTAGGTTTGAGTCCGGGTCCGGATAGATAATAGTTCTATGAGATATATTATTGTAATGTAACTGACTTGTATTTTATGTTAAATCAAAATCAACGGTGTATAACAGTTTATTGACTTGTTAGAAAGTGTTATGGGCTAAAGTGCAGTAGTATTAGTATTAGTAAACTTATATTTTATTATTAAATATCAGATTGATCTATCAATGGATCCCAACATGGTTTAGGCGTATATAAGTACATCTAACGTTGGGGTGAAGAAGAAATCGTTGCTGAATTCAAAATACTTAATACAAATATCAAAATGTTCTGCTGGTTATGTTAAGAATTCCAATGCATATAATAATCATTGGAATAAATTGAACCATACCTAGGAATGATACATCTTGAACGACAATTAAATAGAAATTCGTCGCATTATTTCCATAACCCCATAACTTGTTTTTCGCCTTTTTGAGAAAAACAACTTTAAGGATTTCACTCTTGAAATAATTGTTACATACGGGGGTAATGGAATTGCATTTTATTTAATAACACCAATCCTTAAAGATCTTCACTGGCTTCAAATACAAGATAGAATTAAATACAAAATCATCCTTCAAACTTTCAAGACCTTGTATGGGCAGTCGCCGGTATACATGAGAGACTTAGTTAAGGTTTACGTGCCAATTAGAAACCTGAGATCAGCAAATGCAGCAACCACCCTTGTGCCACAAAAATGTCGACTGGTCTCTTACGGTGATAGGAGTTTCAAAGTTGCGGCCGCAAAACTATGGAACTCTCTCCCGGACAATCTCAGAATAGATTCATCACTTAATTCATTCAAAAGAGCTCTCAAAACACACCTTTTCAAAACTTCCTACAACGTATAGATAATATATATATATTTGTTTTTCATGTTGATGACATTCTTATTCTATTTTTTGTATGCTTATTTTATTCGCATGTAGCATTTTAAGACTTTTTGTGTGTGTGTTTTACAACATTTGAGTTTTACTTGAATTGGTTTAATATGTTAAAATTTGTCATTTTTGTGATTCCACATATCTGCGATATGTCACATGTTTAATTGTAAAGCGCCCTTGAACGTATATTTTTTATGAAAAGGGCGCTCAACAAATCTGGTATAATAATAATAATAATAATAATAATTTTAGTTATGTGCAATCAAGAACAATATAGGTAGTACAGATAGAAAGAGCTTGGAAAGACGGTTTCAACGATACCTGATACTCAAAACCGTTAACAATTGAGCTACGGAGTTCTGAAAATAAAGCGACGAATTGTTGTCAGGCGTCTACATACATGTTAAGTACTGTTCATTGAGATGATCTGTATATTTACGTAAATATAATTTAAAATTTGGACCTCACAAAAATTTGGGTTTTTGCATAGTACTTTTCTGTTCGAGCAATCACAAAAATGAAACTTAGAACTAAAACTAGAATGCTTATGATACAACAATTTTAGAATTACATGAACATGATTAAATGCGTTCAAATGCTTTATGAGTTCTTGTCCTGAAACAATAGGCGAACACTCTTCCCTCTCATACAAAGCAACCGTTGGCATCAGCATTGTCAGTGCTTTGATTTTTTAATGTCAATGTTTAAGTTATAATATTGTCAATTCTGATTGTAGATTTCTGTTTTCTGTATTTATATCATCTGAATTAATTTTCAAAGTTGAACTCTGCGACAATCGATTTCTGCCGAGCGCGATATACGTCGGTGATATTTTACGAAATTAATATATAATCGAATATCGGTGATAAGCGATACATCACTAGTATAGACTACAAAACTCTCTATCTATCTTATTCATATACACTCACGTAATTGCCAGTCCAAAGTCAATACATAATTTGAATTTGAAATAACCAACTTTGATCAGGCGCATTTGTATTTTTGTCACTGTTGTATAATGGAATATTTTGTATATATCCATCAAAATATCGACCACTGTTAATATTGATATAAATAGTATAAGGGAATCAATTGCATTGTAAACGTAACTTGCGTAACACGGAAGTATACAATCATACAGACTAGGTGTGTAAGTGTTGAAGTTCTTCTTACGACGAATTTTAACAGATTAAGGTTTGCAAATATGTCAAGGTAGATAAATGTCTGTGTAGTTTAAAGTTATAGTAGTAAACTTAGATTATGTTAATAAGTAAATAGTCTGGCTAGTTATCCTATGATTTCGGAGTGTTGGGTTTAGAAGGCCGTCCTAATATTTAAATCGGTAGAGCACCGTACTTGTGTGTCGGGGGTCATGGGCTCGAACCCCTCATCGGGCACCCTATCACCTTGATTTATTTCAAAAATGGCAGTGGTTTATGATTGACACGTTGGTTGAGCCTCGAATGCCGAAAAGGGGTAAAGTGTAGTGGTGTGTGAGATTACATGTCTATCGCGTTAGTTCAGTCGTATGGCTATACAATTAGGGTTTAGTTTCTCATACCATTTTTAATTGAATTGGGTCGGTATTTTTTATTATTCCAGATTCTAAAAAAATAATCCCCATAGTAAAACAAATATCTCTCTATAATCCCGATCGAAAATACGAAAACTATTGCAGATATGTTGATATTTCTCGGTCAGACAGAAACAATGTCACAGAGAATACGGACTGTTAGTGGATATACAGTTACCATGTTGTGAACTTTCAAAGGAGCCTTGGCTGATTTTGTAGAATACGGTTCGTCTTATTGTATAGCACTGTAGTGCCACATATAGGCCGTGCAGCATTTAGGCCGCGTACTACCTTAATGCGGGACGCATTTAGGTCGTAACGAGGCGAACTATATGCGGCGAAAAGACATGGTCATGCCGCATATAGATATTTTATGTATTTTCCTATTTAAAGTTATCAACATTATCATTGATCACATTTGATCATCATCACCGATAATCCATTACACATTATCGATTACTGATCAATATTAATTTATCAACAATAATCGAACACCAGTCATCAAAAAGATCACTAATTAGCGATCACCTAACACCGATAATCGATCACCGTCATTTATCACAAATAATCGATTACCGACCTATGATTATCGATGTGCGATTTATAAATCAATTACAGATTATCAACAATTGACCACCTATCATTGATCAACGATCACCGATTATCGATCAATGGTCACCGATAATCGATACATGATCGTCGATCATCAACAGAAAAATATGCTAAACTAAAATAGTTTGGTATTGTGTTGCTTGATTTAAACCCGATCAACAGTGTCGAGCAGTAAAAAGCGAATAACCATTAACATATTATTTGATCACATCGCCACAGCCGCAGAAGGTAGCACCCGGATCAAACCGCTTTCGGCCTGGTAATGCAGTGTGATAGACTGTGCTAGACGAGGATACATGATAAATTGAGTACTTACTAAATGTGCTATGTAGAACGCCATTTGGTTAAAACCCAACTATGGCATTGAACATCATCATCATTATCAGTATCCTTATTATCGTAATAATTATTATTATCATCATCATTTCAACAGATAACACCAATGTGCGTTAGCAATTAATCAAACAAATGTGTGTAAACATGTGTTTAAACTTATTATTTCTGTGAGGTATCGTCAAAATCTACAAAATGTACAATGTAAAAGACGAAGCGCTGACAAACATCTATAAGCCTACTATAACGTATTTGTATATAAATGGGGCATAACTGATGGAAAAATCATTCGACCGACAGTGGTTAAGGAATCTTAGTTATGATACATAAGTCGGTTTATGTCCTTTTCTATTTTTTGATAGTGTTATCTTATTCAAATATTCGTGTCAGTAAAATATTATAAAGAGCAGTGAGCTTAATGCGGCGCCGAGGCACATGTCCGCCGCATTAAGCGTGCGTGTTCTATTTGCGGCGAAGTGCATGTCATTAGCATATCTTGACCGAGACTAGATTCAGCCAGCGAGCTCATCCGGGCTTACATTGCGGAAGCTAAATTTGGATTTGTTAATACAACCTGGTCAGAGCACGCGCGTCATCATACCACTGTTATGTCAGCATTGCAACATGCATGGACACGTTTCTACACGCGTGACAATCAGTGCTTATGTAAACGGTCCCCATATAAGACTGCCGCACTATGGTCTTGTGCGCATTCTGAATGTGTGATCTGCTGGGTCCATTTATTTTACCTCCAGTTGCCGATAGGCGTCAGGGCAACTATGCCATTATTTATTTATTGAGAATTTGTCTAAAGCTTTCGAGTTTTCGTAATGATCTAAACAGTAACTTGTTTTCATAGAAGAGAGAGACGCTTGTTTTTATTGTAATAATTAATCTTAGGACACACATATCTTGGAACCGCAATAAATGCGAATGTACACTTAAACATTGGTTGTTGGTGTTTCCCCACTTCTTCCTTATCGAACAGTTCTAGATAACACACCGCTTGGTAGTACTGTAATAGTACACATGCTGAAGACCACATAAGTGCAAAATCACAGGACTTTACACATCAACAAAAAAATACAAAAAGTTATAATCGTGCTCTATAAGCATTGCCCAAATATATTGCAATCATTTTCATGCACGGATCAGTATATGTTTGATTTCTCGCACATATGAGTAAAAAGCCATGTTCTGCTATGTTCAGTTATTACAAAATACGTGATTACAAATTATGAATACTGATATTATAATTATAACACACTCGTATATGCACACGTATATGCACGATGACCCCTCGCAAAAAAAACAATTATACGTAAAATGACCTCTCAATTTTGCATAAAGGCACCACAGTATAATCAATGAGAAACCTTAATATATACATAGAGACACCTCAATATAATCAATGTAAAACCTTTATATATACATAGAGACACCTCAATATAATCAATGAGAAACCTTTATATATACATAGAGACACCTCAATATAATCAATGAGAAACCTTTATATATACATAGAGACACCTCAATATGATCAATGAGAAACCTTTATATATACATAGAGACACCTCAATATAATCAATGAGAAACCTTTATATATACATAGAGTCACCTCAATATAATCAATGAGAAACCTTCATATATACATAGAGACACCTCAATATTATCAATGAGAAACCTTTATATATACATAGAGACACCTCAATATGATCAATGTGAAACCTTTATATATACATAGAGACACCTCAATATAATCAATGAGAAACCTTTATATATACATAGAGACACCTCAATATAATCAATGTGAAACCTTTATATATACATAGAGACACCTCAATATAATCAATGAGAAACCTTTATATATACATAGAGACACCTCAATATGATCAATGTGAAACCTTTATATATACATAGAGACACCTCAATATTATCAATGAGAAACCTTTATATATACATAGAGACACCTCAATATAATCAATGAGAAACCTTTATATATACATAGAGACACCTCAATATGATCAATGAGAAACCTTTATATATACATAGAGACACCTCAATATAATCAATGAGAAACCTTTATATATACATAGAGACACCTCAATATGATCAATGTGAAACCTTTATATATACATAGAGACACCTCAATATAATCAATGCGAAACCTTTATATATACATAGAGACACCTCAATATAATCAATGAGAAACCTTTATATATACATAGAGACACCTCAATATGATCAATGAGAAACCTTTATATATACATAGAGACACCTCAATATAATCAATGAGAAACCTTCATATTTACATAGAGACACCTCAATATAATCAATGAGAAACCTTCATATATACATAGAGACACCTCAATATGATCAATGTGAAACCTTCATAATTTATATACATAGAGACACCTCAATATTATCAATGTGAAACCTTCATATATACATAGAGACACCTCAATATTATCAATGTGAAACCTTCATATATACATAGAGACACCTCAATATGATCAATGAGAAACCTTCATATATACATAGAGACACCTCAATATTATCAATGAGAAACCTTCATATATACATAGAGACACCTCAATATGATCAATGTGAAACCTTCATATATACATAGAGACACCTCAATATTATCAATGTGAAACCTTCATATATACATAGAGACACCTCAAAATAATCAATGTGAAACCTTCATATATACATAGAGACACCTCAAAATAATCAATGAGAAACCTTTATATATACATAGAGACACCTCAAAATAATCCATGTGAAACCTTTATATATACATAGAGACACCTCAATATAATCAATGAGAAACCTTTATATATACATAGAGACACCTCAATATAATCAATGAGAAACCTTTATATATACATAGAGACACCTCACAATAATCAATGAGAAACCTTCATATATACATAGAGACAACTCAATATGATCAATGTGAAACCTTCATATATACATAGAGACATCTCAATATAATCAATGTGAAACCTTCATAATTTATATACATAGAGACACCTCAATATAATCAATGAGAAACCTTTATATATACATAGAGACACCTCAATATAATCAATGTGAAACCTTTATATATACATAGAGACACCTCAAAATAATCAATGTGAAACCTTTATATATACATAGAGACACCTCAATATAATCAATGTGAAACCTTTATATATACATAGAGACACCTCAAAATAATCAATGTGAAACCTTTATATATACATAGAGACACCTCAAAATAATCAATGAGAAACCTTTATATATACATAGAGACACCTCAAAATAATCAATGAGAAACCTTTATATATACATAGAGACACCTCAAAATAATCAATGAGAAACCTTTATATATACATAGAGACACCTCAATATGATCAATGAGAAACCTTTATATATACATAGAGACACCTCAATATGATCAATGAGAAACCTTTATATATACATAGAGACACCTCAATATAATCAATGAGAAACCTTTATATATACATAGAGACACCTCAATATGATCAATGAGAAACCTTTATATATACATAGAGACACCTCAATATGATCAATGAGAAACCTTTATATATACATAGAGACACCTCAAAATAATCAATGAGAAACCTTTATATATACATAGAGACACCTCAATATAATCAATGAGAAACCTTTATATATACATAGAGACACCTCAATATAATCAATGTGAAACCTTTATATATACATAGAGACACCTCAATATTATCAATGAGAAACCTTCATATATACATAGAGACACCTCAATATTATCAATGTGAAACCTTTATATATACATAGAGACACCTCAATATGATCAATGAGAAACCTTTATATATACATAGAGACACCTCAATATAATCAATGAGAAACCTTCATATATACATAGAGACACCTCAATATAATCAATGAGAAACCTTTATATATACATAGAGACACCTCAATATAATCAATGAGAAACCTTCATATATACATAGAGACACCTCAATATGATCAATGAGAAACCTTTATATATACATAGAGACACCTCAATATAATCAATGAGAAACCTTCATATATACATAGAGACACCTCTATATAATCAATGAGAAACCTTTATATATACATAGAGACACCTCAAAATAATCAATGAGAAACCTTTATATATACATAGAGACACCTCAATATAATCAATGTGAAACCTTTATATATACATAGAGACACCTCAATATTATCAATGAGAAACCTTCATATATACATAGAGACACCTCAATATTATCAATGTGAAACCTTTATATATACATAGAGACACCTCAATATAATCAATGAGAAACCTTCATATATACATAGAGACACCTCAAAATAATCCATGAGAAACCTTCATATATACATAGAGACACCTCAAAATAATCCATGTGAAACCTTCATATATACATAGAGACACCTCAAAATAATCAATGAGAAACCTTTATATATACATAGAGACACCTCAAAATAATCAATGAGAAACCTTTATATATACATAGAGACACCTCAATATAATCAATGAGAAACCTTTATATATACATAGAGACACCTCAATATAATCAATGAGAAACCTTCATATATACATAGAGACACCTCAATATAATCAATGAGAAACCTTTATATATACATAGAGACACCTCAAAATAATCAATGAGAAACCTTTATATATACATAGAGACACCTCAATATGATCAATGAGAAACCTTTATATATACATAGAGACACCTCAAAATAATCAATGAGAAACCTTTATATATACATAGAGACACCTCAATATAATCAATGAGAAACCTTTATATATACATAGAGACACCTCAATATAATCAATGTGAAACCTTTATATATACATAGAGACACCTCAATATTATCAATGAGAAACCTTCATATATACATAGAGACACCTCAATATTATCAATGTGAAACCTTTATATATACATAGAGACACCTCAATATAATCAATGAGAAACCTTTATATATACATAGAGACACCTCAAAATAATCAATGAGAAACCTTTATATATACATAGAGACACCTCAATATAATCAATGTGAAACCTTTATATATACATAGAGACACCTCAATATTATCAATGAGAAACCTTCATATATACATAGAGACACCTCAATATTATCAATGTGAAACCTTTATATATACATAGAGACACCTCAATATAATCAATGAGAAACCTTTATATATACATAGAGACACCTCAATATAATCAATGAGAAACCTTTATATATACATAGAGACACCTCAATATAATCAATGAGAAACCTTTATATATACATAGAGACACCTCAATATGATCGATGTGAAACCTTTATATATACATAGAGACACCTCAATATGATCAATGAGAAACCTTTATATATACATAGAGACACCTCAATATGATCAATGAGAAACCTTTATATATACATAGAGACACCTCAATATAATCAATGAGAAACCTTTATATATACATAGAGACACCTCAATATGATCAATGAGAAACCTTTATATATACATAGAGACACCTCAATATTATCAATGAGAAACCTTTATATATACATAGAGACACCTCAATATAATCAATGAGAAACCTTTATATATACATAGAGACACCTCAATATGATCAATGAGAAACCTTTATATATACATAGAGACACCTCAATATAATCAATGTGAAACCTTTATATATACATAGAGACACCTCAATATTATCAATGAGAAACCTTCATATATACATAGAGACACCTCAATATTATCAATGTGAAACCTTTATATATACATAGAGACACCTCAATATAATCAATGAGAAACCTTCATATATACATAGAGACACCTCAAAATAATCCATGAGAAACCTTCATATATACATAGAGACACCTCAAAATAATCCATGTGAAACCTTCATATATACATAGAGACACCTCAAAATAATCAATGAGAAACCTTTATATATACATAGAGACACCTCAAAATAATCAATGAGAAACCTTTATATATACATAGAGACACCTCAATATAATCAATGTGAAACCTTCATATATACATAGAGACACCTCAATATAATCAATGAGAAACCTTTATATATACATAGAGACACCTCAATATGATCAATGTGAAACCTTCATATATACATAGAGACACCTCAATATAATCAATGAGAAACCTTTATATATACATAGAGACACCTCAATATGATCAATGTGAAACCTTTATATATACATAGAGACACCTCAATATGATCAATGAGAAACCTTTATATATACATAGAGACACCTCAATATAATCAATGAGAAACCTTTATATATACATAGAGACACCTCAATATGATCAATGTGAAACCTTCATATATACATAGAGACACCTCAAAATAATCAATGAGAAACCTTTATATATACATAGAGACACCTCAATATAATCAATGAGAAACCTTTATATATACATAGAGACACCTCAATATAATCAATGAGAAACCTTTATATATACATAGAGACACCTCAATATGATCAATGAGAAACCTTTATATATACATAGAGACACCTCAGTATAAAATTCATATATACATGGTTACCATACATCTATGTATGCAGTGACCCTATCAAATATACGCAGTTAACCTTCATTCTTGAGTAGAGACGCAACATATGTCCATAATGACCCATACATACGTCATATTGACCTCTTTTATCATTATCTTAAATTCACTGATTAGACATTCAGTAAAGCATCATTGTGTTGTCGCAATATTGTAGAACAGACGACAAAACTAAATCATGAAGCTATCGGCGGCATTCCTACTGGTAAGTTCTTTTGAATTTCTGCGTTATTATTGTTCGAGTACATGGACAAAGCAACTAAATAGTTCAAGGATGTAATATAAGCATCATGCAGGTTTGCTAGAATTGAGATAATTATTATGTCATTTTATCAGGACTTTTAAAACTGTCGTAGTATGAATAAGGGTGCATCATTCTGCCAAACGTCTGCACTGTAGATTGTATTGGATACATTCAGACTTGCCACAACAGTGCAGCTTCGCGTATTCTTTTGTGTTGTACATTAAATGAACTTTGTATTCCTCTACCGTTGATTATCTACAGTCGAACCTCGTTTACTCGACAACCTTTTAAACGAATACTTGCTATCATCCGAAATAAAAATCAGGTCAAAATGTCTCTTCAAATACACTTCAACTAAAAATACATGTAAGCTATTCAAATCCATGTATTATTCGAAATATTATTTCGGACCCGATGCATTCGAATGAACGAGGTTCGACTATATATTAAGAACATCTAATCTGACTCGCGTACATACCTCAAATTGGAATGCTTTGTTTTATTTGCTGCAGGTTGTGTTCACATCTAGTACTGCAGTGAAAGCATGTATCCAAAGTAAGTAAACTAATAATCTTATTGTTTCATAAATGGTAACTTTTTAATTCAAAGGTAAAAAATAATATGAGAAGAAATCGAATTTTCTACTTATGAATGCAACAATGGTAAGACAACCTTTCGATACAGAAGTTTGGACACGGCTTGCTTCAATATATATATCAAGTTATTGTTGTATATCACATATCGGGGATATAACGGTATTCACTGTTCCTTTCGTTCGTAAAATAAATACCGATGTACAACAGGAAACTACGAAGCCCCTAAAGCGACATTCCATACTTTATTTTTTCGAGCTACACTTTTATTTTAATTTCGTTAAAATGTAATAGTATTTTGTTTAACATAATCATTATTTCATCAAAACGTAATATTATTTCTAATTTACAAATTAGTTTGTCGTCTGTTTGACTGGCTTTGCTGTGAGATATTTGGTCCAAATGTGGTATCTGGGCGAAAATGAGCTATTTGCAGTTTACATCGACTTCGGTAGAATTACCAGAAACGGTCAATGTACGGAAAATACCATTTGTTATGGAAAATTTATGGATTTTAATTTCATCACTATAACAACAAAATGCAGAATATTTCAGTCTTTATTGTCATTTACTGATAGAAAATTTAGTAACATATATCCTTAACACAACAGTTTTTTACTATATCATTTGTTTTTAATCTGCCATACGTTAAATGTTATTGCGACCATAATAAAAATGGTTACCATGGTTACCAACAATATATAAGTTACATAATTATGGCCGCAATATTATTCTGACAATTTCAAAAATAATTCTGTCAAGATACTGATAAGAAACGAAGTTTTCAACAGTTTAAATGAAAGGGAATGTATTAATATCTGGTGGCATGTGTTGCATCTGATTCACGAGATATTATTTCGTATTTACGAAATAACATTACGTTTTTACAAAATAATAATTCGTTTTTACGAAATAATAATTCGTTTTTACGAAATAATATTACGTTTTTACAAAATAATAATTCGTTTTTACAAAATAATAATTCGTGTTTACGAAATAATATTACGTTTTTACAAAATAATAATTCGTTTTTACAAAATAATAATTCGTTTTTACGAAATAATATTACGTTTTTACAAAATAATAATTCGTTTTTACAAAATAATAATTCGTGTTTACGAAATAATATTACGTTTTTACAAAATAATAATTCGTTTTTACAAAATAATAATTCGTTTTTACGAAATAATATTACGTTTTTACAAAATAAAAATATGGAATTTCACTTTAGAGGCTCCGCAGGAAACACACATACAAAGCGCACAATGACCCTAAAAGCACATGGAGACACGAACATTTACACATGCATGCTAACAACTAGTGAATAGTTGTCTATCGGCAATCCCTTGGCGTTGTTTTGCATGTCGTTTTTTCATGTGCTGGGGCAATATTACAGAAACATGTCAAGTAAAATAGTATCCTAAAATTACATTTTCCTTAAACACCGGGGTAAAAGTATAAAAGGGAGAGAGGTACAGAAAATGTCTACTTTCCAGTTGAATACAGTACTGAGAACAACAGAAATCTTCAAGATTTTTTCTAAATATCTTAAGTTTCGTTAAACCTTCCCTTTGAAATTTGGTACAAGTGCTCTCTAGCATATAGTTATCAAATATGTAAAACTTCACTATTTTTTGTTTAGTAATTATTGTGTTTCAGAAAAAAATATTTTATTGTCTGCTAAAAATTCAAATTTACCTCCAACTGCTAAAGCCAGCCCACATAAAGGTCACGACCTCCGTCTCAGCGAATTACAGAGCAGATTAGTTTGCAAGTGTAAATAGTTTATCTGTTTTATAACATACATAATGTCACTATCAGATTCCTATTTAATTCATAAAATGAAAATAAACATATAATTTAAATAAATATTTTAAATATGGTTGAATATATTTAGCTACAATATTATGTACCAAACATTTCTATAAGATTCAAAAATATCAGATTGTTTCTGTATAAACACACATGTGGTTCTGTTTACTAGAGATTATGTTTCAGTATTATCAACCATCGGTCAGATAAGCCCAGCCTACTCTCTATATATGCTTAATGGCTTTACTACCGCTGTATCAGCCAGGTAGAACCCGGCCTTTAACTGACTTATTTAACATACAGACTAGTATATGGTCAAATCAAGAGTGATAAATGAATAGTATTAATATGTTGTTGTCATTACCATTTAAAAGCCGAGCTGTTTTAAGTGAATGTGGTATAGGAATTACATTTTGTACATCCATTTGAAGTTTTGAACTTAAGTGAAAATATATAAGTTTCACTTAAGATACTTCTGTAATACGGGCCCTGGGGCTGTAGTCACAAACATTTTAAGACTGAAACTCAGACTTTAAATTAAACAAAAAAGACCAGCCTACTGTTTTTATTATATCTAATATACGGATAAAATTTTGTCTGAATAATTCTGGTTACACACACTACAATTTTGCCAAGTTTTATAAAAAAATATACTGTTACAACAATGTAGAAGCAAAATGAACATTTAACATTTTAAAGTCTGAGTTTCAGTGTTATAATGTTTGTGAATACGGGCCCTGGTGTATTACGTGTCCTGTGTGGGTTATAGTGTAGACCTCTCATTGTGCTTCCTCGAGGGAGACATATTGTAATCAATCTCACCGGACTTCTGCCCGTCTTCAGTTTGGTGTCTGTACTACATTTCTAAAAGACATGAATTATCCAATTTCAATTTAACTTCATAACAAATTATAAGGAAGTCCGAAAGAAAATCCCACACAGCCAATCAAAAAAATTACAAGGAAACATGGAAATAATACACACACAAATATGATCGCAAATCGTGTGTGGTTATTATTTCTATGTATGTTTCTTAGCTGTATGTCAAGTTTCACCTTTCCCCATGTGAAGTTCCTTTACATGATATGATATTCATGGTGTTTTCTCTCCTAGCTTCTTGGCTAGTCCCGTGGTGTATTCCATCCATTTCATTCCCCACATGTTGTCCCCTAACTTCTCCACGGCTGTTTATTGATACTCTTCGTTGTTCCCACATTCCCATACATGTATACCCTTGCACCCCTCAGTCCCTAATGTTTCCTAGGCTAACAGAGCTTAATCCCTCGTAAGTAAATCAATTATTCATTAATCCAATGTTACTAGTAACTGAAACAACACACACATAATAGGACATATGTCTTACTATTTCGTTTACAATATAATTGACCGATATTTCTTCAAGTATCTTCCGGTCATTCTGGAGTTTACTGTACAGGCCAGCGTTCCGTAATGGTTTGATGGCATTAATATCAACTTTTGTATATTATACTATCCAAATATATATGGCAATATGTTGCGTGTAATACTACTGTAACTATATATAGTGATAGATTCAGTAAACGGAGCGACAGTAAAACATAATTTCATTTGGCAATAAGGAAAAGTCAGTAATAATCTAAAATCTCAATTTTTATAACGCTTGGACAATTTAAATGTCATCTCTTCGCCAACATAATTTTGCTTTGCGGAAAACATGAATTTATCATAAATCAAGTATCTATCCTAGGACCTAGTGTTTTTGATTCGCACACATAACAAGTTTACATTGACAATATTATTGATGAAAATTAACATTATTTGTTTATAAGTAGATGTTTCTGCTTTTCACGAATTTGCCAAACATTACTCGATATTCAGTTAAACATCTAAACAATATAGAAATTGGTGCTAACGAAAAATTACGGTATAACGTCCATCAAAACATATACTCAACGTACGGTGTCATATATACAGCAAAAACAAATACTTTTAACCAAACGGACCGGGAATTGGTTCTAGGTGGGGCGAGTGGGATTAAACTAAGATACAGATGTGTTCCGCTGTCCCATATTTTAACCTCGAGTGACACATCAGCACACAACACTCTCTTTGATAGTATACAGATACAAACACGCACACGGTAACACTATTATACAGGAGCTTATCAAACTGGGAACTAAATACAAGATTAGCAAACATTGGGAAACGAGAATAATTTCATACACCGTCGGCATGTTCTGCGTAGTACATGTGACGTTATATGTAGTTCAACACTTGAAGTATTGTCTACAATTCCTAGTCAGAATGTTAGATGCTTCCTAGGAAGATTCAGTAACAGGTGTACATTGTCACCATTGTCCGGGTTGTCATTACACCTTCACAACTGTTTGTGTTTGTGTGCTGATGTTTCCCTAGGATCTGTGTGAGGAGGTAGTGTCTTGTGAATGTACTTCAATGTACCAACTTAATTCCACATTTTCTCTAGGATACGATCCTGTAATTTTAATTATGAGAACGTGCGATGAAATGTCTACATTCCTCGAATGTGTAGGGTTTCCAAGCAATTTCCTATAGTGATCTGAACCAAGTTACATGAACATTTTGCGGAGTCGCGATCATTTCATCGTGTTTATAAGCAGATTACGTATCTGTGCCATTTTCCAAATATGTTAGTTTGAGTTTCATGAATCTTTGTTGGAAGCTTCAGTATCAAGTGTAATTGTGAATACAGGCGGCATACACGATTTCGCGGCTATAGTCCATTAATATATACAAATAAGGATATAGACTGAAAGTAACGTTTTTGTTGAATGTGCTAGTTTATGTTTCTTCCTTTAACTGTCTTGTCTTGTTAGTGTACTTTCAACCGGATTTAACTGAATTAATATTATATTCCAGGTTCGTACGGTACGGAATTTGTATTTGGATTTGTGAACATGAAATACTACCAAGCGCACACAACGGTAGACCCAGTTCTTCAATTACGAGTCATGACGGAACACTCGACTAACTTAGATGTTACTATACCTAGTAGATCGTCCACTAACAAGGATGTAACCATGGAAACGCACCATATGTTTGTATATGGATATCGAGAACTGTCTTTCAATACGTCATTCCTTAACGAGAGAAACAATAACAGCATTGGTGGTGCCGTCAGAGTCACGTCGACCCGTCCTGTCTCCTTGGTTGCCATGTACAATGTCGGACCATACGTTGTTTCCCCACAAATCCTACCCACTAGTGTTCTAACTAATAACTACATTGTTCCGTCGTTCGTACCGAATAAGTTATCACATAGTAATGCTGAAATTCTTGTTATAGCTTTAAATAATTCTACCGACATTGAAATCAAAGGATATTCCATTGTCCGACCAATACACTACACATTAAATGCTCTTCAGACGTACATTTATCAAGCTAATGATGATCTCAGCAGTGTTACAGTATCAAGTAACAACCCCGTTGCCGTTTTTTCAACTTACAACATGGGCGATCAATCCACGTATCATAGCTCTTCTGACAGTCACCATCATCCAATGACAATCCAAGTGCCACCGATTGATGCTAATGCTTTTCATTTCATTGTTCCAGCAATCACAATTTCGAGTTATATTGATAATTACTTAATTCGTGTATATGCAAAAGATCAAGGAGCGCATGTACAGATATATACATCGTCTGCTAACGTCAAACATGTGCATATGTTCAATGAAATATTCTATGAAATGAAAACACGTAGCTCCAGCACCATTGAAATATTTTCGGACACACCTATAACAGTGGTACAGTTGGGATTGTTCGCACAGAATGCCATGTTTATGCTTCCAATACCGGCCGTGTCTCAATACATGACGTCATATCTTGCAATAGATTCCGAATCGATTGGTAACGAAGTAAAATGGAGAAGCCATTACGTAATAGTTATAGCAGAAGAAGAAGCGACTGGACTTCTAGTGGACAACAAGCCTTTACTTCACAATGTAGGACAAGTGAGTTTTCTGTTTTATCGAATTTACATTTTGTTACAGTTACAGAAACATGCTGTATAGTGTATACAGTTGGAAAGGGGCATACATCGCAATATAATGTTGTATTGCGTACAAGACGACTGGACATGTCATTGTTTACACAGGTCACGGAAGATGTAAGATGAGTCTCGTGTAGATGACATTTGCTTCAACCCGTTTTGTAATAAAAATCCGTTTTGTAACAAAACGTTCTAAGTTGATAGAAACGCTTCATTACATCATTAAATTATTGGAAACCAGTCTACAAATGTAAACTAAATCTTATTTCAGAACATTCAAAAGAAAACTCGTGCAATAATGAAGACATGTTTTTCAAGAATCTGTTTGTAATGCCATTTTTATGTCTCGAGTAGGTACTGATACATACACCCCAAACTCAGGGAGACATGAATATATGCATACATGAAAACAGTACAAAAAAGCAGAAGGTACACAAAACAAGCATAAATGATGGGTGACAATAGGTGTTACACCTTGGAACGATCAAACATGATGGGTGAAAATAGGTGCAACACCTTGGCACGATCAAACATGATGGGTGACAATAGGTGTAACACCTTGGAACGATCAAACATGATGGGTGAAAATAAGTGTAACACCTTGGAACGATCAAACATGATGGGTGAAAATAGGTGTAACACATTGGAACGATCAAACATGATGGGTGAAAATAGGTGTTACACCTTGGAACGATCAAACATGATGGGTGCAAATAGGTGCAACACCTTGGCACGATCAAACATGATGGGTGACAATAGGTGTAACACCTTAGAAAGATCATACATGATGGGTGATAATAGGTGTAACACCTTGGAACGATCAACCATGATGGGTGACAATAGGTGTAACACCTTGGAACGATCAAACATGATGGGTGCAAATAGGTGTAACACCTTGGAACGATCAACCATGATGGGTGCAAATAGGTGTAACACCTTGGCACGATCAAACATGATGGGTGACAATAGGTGTAACACCTTGGAACGATCAACCATGATGGGTGCAAATAGGTGTAACACCTTGGCACGATCAAACATGATGGGTGACAATAGGTGTAACACCTTAGAAAGATCATACATGATGGGTGATAATAGGTGTAACACCTTGGAACGATCAACCATGATGGGTGAAAATAGGTGTAACACCTTGGAACGATCAAACATGATGGGTGAAAATAGGTGTAACACCTTGGAACGATGAAACATGATGGGTGAACATATGTGTAACACATTGGAACGATCAAACATGATGGGTGAACATATGTGTAACACCTTGGAACGATCAACGGCAAAACGCTGTCGGGGATTAAACCTGGTTTAAGGGTGCACTCAACATCACCAGTATCCTACCATCATCAAAATAAACAAAACAGTATAAATAAGAGAATCCCCCTGTACAACTCCCTTAATTATAAGACTGCAAACACACGACAATGCTTGTAAATTATACAACAATAGGTCCTTGAAGTTATTGAATGTTTACTCGATGACTCGAGGCCAGAGCAACTTACAAGACGCCGTTAAGGACACGGAAAGGTGGGACATTCCTTCAAATAACGAACGCCCTCATTTCGTTTCCGTTTCCTGGAGAGATAGTAAAAATTCGTTACTACGAAATACCAACAATTGACAGACTAACCGACTTCATGACCTCAATAAAGTTATGTTACCTCACCCATCAGCAAATATATCAAAGGTCATATCTTAGATCATTTGTTCGTTGAAATTGATGACCATGTAGCGATTAAGCGTGAGGCTGAAGAGCTGTTAAATCGGTTAATTTTTACTGACAATTTTAAGGTTGTAAATCAATGTGAGGTTATTATTTCTACATGTATCTATGTTGAGTCCATTTTCCCGAGGTGCAGTTCCTTTACTAGATAACATATTCATTATCCGCCGCTGGTTAATGACTTTTTGGCTTGTTCTGTGAAGAATTCCATTAACCCCTCCCCTCGTTATCAGCCTTAATTCTCAAGAGTTGTTGTCCATTCCTTCGTTGATTTTATATTTCTTTGTAAATTGAATCGTAATTAAAGAGGATATAATAAGTAACATCTAAGTACGCTGATATTTATGTTAACAAAACATTAACGAAATAGCATACACAAACAATGATCAAAGGAAATAGATTGTGATGGAATTTGAAAATTTAACTACATGTATTTCATTGAGACATTATAGTTAGGTCCATCAGGATATATATACTTCACAAACAGCATATTCAGATTGTATACACCTTGTGAAAGATCTGATAGCGGCACCATGCAACTCACAAAGGGAGGGGCTTAAAACTAGGCATCTCGGCGTGATCCATAAAATCATACAGTACTCAGGGGAGGGGTTAACAGGTAGGCGTTTCGGCCTGATCCATTGATATATTATCGACTCCATCCAATTACATATGAATTGATCGCAATATCATTCGTTTCTACCATTTCTGGAAACAATAAAATGTTTAATTTGATATCAAACACGTGTCGCTTACTATTATTGAAACTTATATAATACTATTTGTTTTGAATTAGTATGTTATCGTTATACAATATGAAAATGGAAACTAACACTTTTGCATTCTTTTTTTAAAAATGAATGTATGAAATCAACAAATTTGCTGTGAATAAACAACAGCTTGTTAACGGTACACGGAATTGAACAAACGCAATTCATTTCGTTTCCTAAACAAGATAATGCTGATTTCATCAACAAGTGTAATCATTTATGTTATTCCCGTGATTAAGAATACTATTCCGGTGGACATAAAATATTTCTATTACTTTAAATTGTTTATAGCAAAACGGGTAGAGTCTGAAAATAATGGTATGAAAAACAGGTTCTTTAAAATCATGACTTTATAAGTCTTATTTCACATTTGCAGACTGGTTTCCAATAACTTTATGATGAAATACGGCGTTTTTCAACTTCGGTTTTTCATTACAAAATGGGGTTTTATTACAAAACGGGCTATAACAGACATCACATAATGACGTCACAGAACAGAAAGTACTTGTAGAATCAATTATTGTGTTGCTATAAAATAATCCAAAGCCATTTAAGTTTGTCGTGTGTCACTGTTGATTGTGTTGCTGTTGACATTAATGATACGACCTCTGATGACGTCATCATTCATTTTGTTTATTACATTACATACTTTCATCTGTATCATATAAACATGCATGCTTGGTTATCTCTTTATGTCGGATATTTTGCCTTGAAAACAAAAAAACTCATATATTTTCATATCGATTACACCCAATTGTCGCTAATGACTGATTTTAATTTGTATCTAATATTCCTAAGGTGGCTAATGGAACTCCCCATGGTAACTACACAGTGATAACAGTGGCGATGACCAATCATGCGAACATTTCTCATGTCGGACAAGTGAAATTTGGACTTTTTGTATACGGACATAACTCATACACCCGTATGTATACGTATGCACACGCAGCGGGAATGAATTTCAATCTTACAGGTATATTATCCGAAGAAGTTCAATTTTATTTTATAAGATGCACTTGGATGATTGTAAATGAGGCTTGTGCGAACATGATTAACGACGAGTAATTTGACGCGCTTTTAATGTAAATCGATTGCGATATCTAAAAGTCAACACTTTGCATTTTGGGTATCCTCGAAAATACATTAATATTTCTGAAACGTTCACATAGGATTTGACCACAATTCATGTACATGTTTGATTGCATTATGATTGTATAACGTTTAACATTTTAAATCCGTCTTGACGTTTTAAAGTCATTATAGTAGCGTTTTAGAAATTTTGTTGGAGACTATTTCCGGATAAACAATTTTGATCGTTGAATTTGTTTTCTTTCAGACTGTGCAGGCGGTAATGGCCCCCAAGGAAACATAATTGGTTAATTGTAAACACAGAAGCTGTCCATAAACGTTGCTACTGGTATCTTAGTTGGTTTTATTTAGCGGAATGCACTGAATACAATTTGGATAATGCATGAGAATAAATATTCAATGGTCTATGACGCGTTGAACGTGCAATTTCTTGACACATATGTTCTGGGTTAAATTACAGATAAAAATGGCAGCCATGTTTACACTAGAACGCAACAAATGAGAACGGCAACTTATCGCTGTATTGAACTGCAACACTGATAAAAAGCGACGTGAAACGAAAACAAATAACAAATCTTAAAGACACGATACAATTCTAAATCTATTGAAATCACATTGGTGCTTCTACTGTTTTATTTTATTTTTATCAAGCGATGAAAATAAAAATACGCAGCAGTTTTACAATTTTTATTTTCAAACAACCAGAATGTCATAGACCAATGTGGTACATATTAACATATTTGTATATAAACATTTACATTACTTAATCATATACACATCCAATTGACATTACATACTTGCACAAATACATACATTAGAACAAACATTAGAACAAATATACCAGAAGATCATAGACCCATGTGGTACATATTAACATACTTGTACATAACATTTACATTACTTATACGTTTAACATGCAATAAGCAAACATACTTGCACTTTTGTATACATTAGAACAAACATACTACATATGTATTTCAATTAAATATAATATGAGCTGTGTAATATAATATTAGTGATCAATGTTTTGCTGTTTGTAATGCAATCAAATGTATCTAATATATGTTATACAGTAGATTTGATCTTGTTGTAAATGCTTGTTCTATGTAAATACTAAGATTATTTAAAATAAGCGTATTCTCAGAATTAACAAGTTCAATAAATGTATGCATACTAGGCCGTCTCCAAAAGTATGACGGTATAAATCGTTTCCTTAAATCACTATAAATGTTACATTGTATGACAAAATGGTACTCATCTTCTAACAGGTTAGAAACATTACATATACGTTCGTTTATATGCGTATTTACAGGTTGGTTTTATCTACCAGTTTCAATACAAAAACGATGAGATGATACACGTAAACGTGATAAACTAATACAATATTTTCTAATATTCAATATAATATCTAGATATGGTTGAAATCTGAAATTAGCTTTTTGTCTATAAAATAAAGCTCTGCTCGAATCGTTTAGTCTTCCGTTCCAATTTTGCAGGAACTGATCTTTTATCCTTTGTTTAACAAACAAATTTATGATATACAATCTCATATTTTGCAACGGCACTCTATCTAATGATTTACCAGCGTGAAATACCCATACCTCGCTACCGTAATTAAGAATAGGTAATATAAGCATATCGAAGAGTTCTAACTTATGTTTAATAGATATATTGGTGAACTTATACACATATGTATTCATTTTAAAAATAGCCCTTACCGCTTGTCCAGATAAAGTATTTTGGGCTTCCGTAAAAGATTCAGATATTATGTTATCACAATCCCAAGGTATACACATTTATTTACTATTTCAAGAAATTCCCACCATAATGACAGTTAGTATTTGCTGGAAAACGCCCATCTTTCCTAAAAATCTTGACTTTGGTTTTGGCACAATTAACTAATAATTTCCATTTATTACCATAATCAAACAACGTAAACTAACCTGAAGTTCATTCTTATTGTTTGCAAATATTACAATAGCATCAGCATGTAAAATCAGAAAAAACTTTAAACTTGTCAACATCAATGCCATCCAATCCACTTTCAACATACATATCCTCAATATCATTTAAAATATGGACACATTTTGTATATAGCTGTACTGTCTACCGTTTTGTATATAGCTGTACTGTCTACCGTTTTGTATATAGCTGTACTGTCTACCGTTTTGTATATAGCTGTACTGTCTACCGTTTTGTATATATATGTACTGTCTACCGTTTTGTATATAGCTGTACTATCTACCGTTTTGTATATAGCTGTACTGTCTACCGTTTTGTATATAGCTGTACTGTACATTGTTTTGTATATAGCTGTACTGTCTACCGTTTTGTATTTAGCTGGACTGTACATCGTTTTGTATATAGCTGTACTATCTGCTGCTTTGTTTATAGCTGTACTCTCTACTGTTTTGTTTATAGCTGTACTGTCTACAGTTTTGTGTATAGCTGTACTGTCTACTGTTTTGTGTATAGCTGTACTGTCTACTGTTTGTATATATCTGTACTGTCTAATGTTTGTATATAGCTGTACTGTCTGCTGTTTTGTGTATAGCTGTACTGTCTGCCGTTTGTATATAGCTGTACTGTCTACTGTTTGTATATAGCTGTACTGTCTGCAGTTTTGTGTATAGCTGTACTGTCTACTGTTTGTATATATCTGTACTGTCTACTATTTGTATATAGCTGTACTGTCTGCTGTTTTGTGTATAGCTGTACTGTCTACTGTTTTGTGTATAGCTGTACTGTCTGCTGTTTTGTGTATAGCTGTACTGTCTACTGTTTGTATATATCTGTAGTGTCTACTGTTTGTATATAGCTGTACTGTCTGCTGTTTTGTGTATAGCTGTACTGTCTACTGTTTGTATATAGCTGTACTGTCTACTGTTTGTATATAGCTGTACTGTCTACTGTTTGTATATAGCTGTACTGTCTACTGTTTGTATATAGCTGTACTGTCTACTGTTTGTATATAGCTGTACTGTCTACTGTTTTGTGTATAGCTGTACTGTCTACTGTTTTGTGTATAGCTGTACTGTCTACTGTTTGTATATAGCTGTACTGTCTACTGTTTTGTGTATAGCTGTACTGTCTACTGTTTGTGTATAGCTGTACTGTCTACTGTTTGTATATAGCTGTACTGTCTACTGTTTGTATATAGCTGTACTGTCTACTGTTTGTATATAGCTGTACTGTCTACTGTTTTGTATATAGCTGTACTGTCTACTGTTTGTGTATAGCTGTACTGTCTACTGTTTGTATATAGCTGTACTGTCTACTGTTTGTATATAGCTGTACTGTCTACTGTTTTTTGTATATAGCTGTACTGTCTACTGTTTTGTATATAGCTGTACTGTCCACTGTTTGTATATAGCTGTACTGTCTACTGTTTTGTATATAGCTGTACTGTCTACTGTTTGTATATAGCTGTACTGTCTACTGTTTGTATATATATGTACTGTCTACTGTTTGTATATAGCTGTACTGTCTACTGTTTGTATATAGCTGTGTTGTCTACTGTTTGTATATAGCTGTACTGTCTACTGTTTGCATATAGCTGTACTGTCTACTGTTTGTATATAGCTGTACTGTCTACTGTTTGTATATAGCTGTACTGTCTACTGTTTTGTGTATAGCTGTACTGTCTACTGTTTGTATATAGCTGTACTGTCTACTGTTTGTATATATCTGTACTGTCTACTATTTGTATATAGCTGTACTGTCTACTGTTTGTATACAGCTGTACTGTCTACTGGTTTTATATAGCTGTACTGTCTACTGTTTTGTGTATAGCTGTACTGTCTACTGTTTGTATAAAGCTGTACTCTCTACTGTTTGTATATATATGTACTGTCCACTGTTTGTATATAGCTGTACTGTCTACTGTTTGTATATAGCTGTACTGTCTTCTGTTTGTATATAGCTGTACTGTCTTCGGTTGTGTAGATAGCTGAACTGTCTACTGTTTTGTATATAGCTGTACTGTCTTCTGTTTGTATATAGCTGTACTGTTTTCGGTTGTGTAGCTGTCTACTGTTTTGTATATAGCTGTACTGTATACTGTTTTTATATAGCTGTACAATTTTCAAGTCCATTTTCCCTGTTTACTCTTTATTCAAGCTCAATATTTAAATCACCTCACTATCATGACAATTTTTTTAAGGTCCAAAGGGTGGTTTTATTATTGCGGTTTAACTGTATATGATATATAGTTTTCATGTTTGATTATGTAAAAAATAGACAGAAAAAGAGCATAGTATAACTTTAACTTACAAACAGTCTTATTACTCACAATGGTCAGCACAATGTGTCCAGTCTTGAGCTTGGAGGTAATAGTCCGGACCTGTACATAACCAATCACATTCTTACTATCCGAAATTCTTGTCAACCGGTTACAAACCTATATTTAGTATTCTTACTCATATCAATCAATCTACGTAGTTTTTTAATGATGGGAAATAACTTATTAAAATGGATAAAGTTTGCGATGAGGAAACGTTTGCGAATTTCACGAATGCACACAATTCGCAAACAATTTCCACAGCGTAAATTTCCACTTCCACCGAAGTAAATATTTCCAACGCATCGTGTAGCCGATACTTTGAGTCCGGTACTCAATGGAGTCACATCTAATACACTGCATGGCCGATACTACTTGGAGTTCTACCTAAACTTTTGGAGAATTAAATAAAATTAAAAAATTGATAATTTACCATGTATTGACGTCATAAACAAACTGGTTTTGACGAATCGCAAACATTTCCGCACGCGAAACGTCTAAAATCGGCAATTAGCAAACTTTTCGACCCGCGATAGTATCCACTTATGCAGTATGTCGTTTAAGTAGTCATTTGATTTGTTACACAAAGGTAATATATGTCTAGGTAAACCATCTTCTACATATAGAAGAATGAAGAAGAATTTTTTTCAAGAATCCAGAAGGTCATAGACCCATGATGAAATACAAAATACAATATATATACACATGCATATATGCATTTAAACATATACCTACACACACTCACACACACACACACACATGCTCACATATACTTTCTAGCTCTACCTATCTGTCTATCTATCTATATGCATCTCTCTTTCTATATCTATCTTTCTCGCTACCACCACTCTCTCTGTCTCTCTCTATCTCTTTCTACATACTATGTATCAACAGATAAACACATGTTCATGGTACATAAATTTCATATTCATGTTTATATAAACAAAGATGTACACATACTATGTATGTCAAAAACACGTTAGAAAGTTTCAATCAGATAAATAATTTTCATGGTATACTTATACAAAAAGTTATGTATACATAATCTAAGATATCTATTTGGTACACATACTATGTACAATGAAACACAACAGTAATTATCAACATATCAACAATCAAATATTCATAGTACAAGACATATCTGTACACGTTTATATCAACATAATGAACCATTACAAATTAATCCCCATGTATAACACATCCTACCGAAAACGAAATGTAGGATATAATGGACAGGGATTACATACAAAACGGTAATGTCATAGTACCGGTTATACATGTACAATATAAAACAATTCAAATGGTAAAATAGTGTCAATTGTGTGATTCTTAAATTTGCTGATGTCGATATAGGAATGCTTCATGAATGAAGGTGCTTAGCTTAATCAAAATTTTCTTATTTTCTGTTGTTAATAGCTCAATGAATTTCAACATATTAGGACGCCTCCAGTAATAACTTGGTAAGTATTTTCTACGTATATAAGTGAACCGTCTGCATTCTAAAACAAAATGATATTCATCTTCTAATAATGAGCATTGATTACAAAGTCGTTCCGATATAGGAGTAATATGTGGTTTAGACCATCTACCTGCTTCTATGCTCAGTCTGTGAGATGTAACTCTCAATCGAGTTAAGCTGATACGAAATTTGTTAATGTTTAAAATATCAAGATATGGTTGAAATTGAAAATGAGAAATATGTTTGTATAAATTCGCTCTGCTAGAATCGTTTATATCACCAGTCCATTTTTGAATAAATTGATCTCTAATCCTTTGTTTAACATATCCTAGAATTTTTTTGGAATCTCCAACAGTTTGAAAAATCCAAGTATCGTGGAAACCTAGAGAGCATAGTAGGTCTCGTGTTAATGAACACCAATTCTTGTGATTCGGGTGGTTATCTATATCATTGTAAAGGTGTAAATATAACTTTTTCGCATATTTATTATTATCAAGTTCTATCAGTTTTATCCAGAATTTTAAAATATTAATATATCTGTTAAGTTTTAGCGGTATTCGACCCAGTTCACCGTATACAAATTATTTTGTGTAGATTTCTTAACACCAAGTATATTTTTACAAAAATTTAAATGTAAACGTTCAATAGCATCAGCTGCAGTAAAACCCCATACTTCACTTCCGTAATTCAAAATTGGAGTGATTAGTTTATCGAACAGGTCAAGTTTATGTGTAATTGAGATATTAGTGAATTTTGATAAATGTTTTTTTCATAGTAAATATTGCTTTTAAAGCTTGACCCACTAAAGTGCTCTGAGCCTCAGAAAATGAACCGCTAGGAGTGAACACTATGCCTAAATAACTAAATTTTCTAACAATTTCAATGGGACTATTATTGAATAAGAAATTAATGCTTTGCGGTAATCTACCCGCTTTTCTAAAAATTAATATTTTTGTTTTGTTAACATTTACTATTAGTTTCCATTTTTTACAATATTCGGATAAAACATCTAGGCTACGCTGTAGTTCATTTTGTGACGTAGCAAAAATTACTATATCATCTGCATATAATATCATAAATAGTTTAAAAGTGCCGATATCAATTCCATCTAAGCCATTTAATACATAAGTGTCTTCTAAGTCATTTAAAAACATGGAAAATAGAAATGGCGATAAACATTCTCCTTGTCTAACACCTACCATGCAATCAAATTGGTCACTAAGTTCGTTGTAATATTTAACCCTTGACTTTACAGTAGTATACATTGATCGCATAATGTTTAGAATTTTACCCCTTAAACCAGATTTAATTAGTTTTAACCATAAATTGTCCCTTACAACATAATCAAAGGCCTTGGTAAAATCTATAAATGCGCAGTATATTTAGTAAATGCGTGATAACCCCATGCAGCACGAAAATATTGTCTACAGTACCCATATTTGATCTAAATTCTGCCTGAGCTTCAATATAAACATTATATTCTTCAGCCCACTTGCTCAGTCTATTATTAATCATTCTAGTAAAAAGTTTCCCTAGTGCACTCAATAATGTTATACCCCGATAATTGTTTACATCATTAATATTGCCTTTCTTATGGAGCGGAACAACAAAACCCTCCGACCATTCTTCCGGAAAATAACCAGTCTCAAAAAATGTATTAAAGATATTTAGAAGGAATGGTGATAAAACACTTTGACCGTGAATGAAAAACTCATTTATATACAAATCAGGACCACCACTTTTATTTGTTTTAAGCTGCCTTATAGCAGTGGATAGCTCTTTTTCCGTAAGGTTAAAATTCAATTCTTCGAACATCACACGAAATTCATCTTGCTCAAACCTTTCTAAAAAGTACAATACTTCATCATCAGGCTGGAAAAATATATACAACATGCAATAGTTAACGTTTACGACTATTTAATACATAGATACGTTCTCGTAATAGAGTTTGATTCGCACAAAACCGTTCCCAACATAAATCTGTTCTAAATGTGTCTTCACCATTTAGTTTCAACTTCAATTTTGACCTTAAAATGCTGTCGTCACAGTGAAGTAACGAGAAAAGGGAGACAACTGTTGTTTCACCAAACAATGTATACAAAGCTGAAAGCTCAATTTATGGATTTTTGGAAAAAATATCCGTTTCAGTTAATACTCATGGTTAGTTTTTTCGGGATATAATTCAACGTTATTCCGTTTAAAACGACCGAAATACGTGAAATAAAACTACTTATACATACAGTAAAACATACAATAATAAGACCACACAGGGGACCGTTGAAAACTCAGGTCTTATTATTGAGGTGGTCTTAATATTGAGGTTGAATAAAGAGCAAAACAGTGAAATGGACTTGAAAACCGTGTTCTTAATTTTGAGATGATCTTATTATTGAGATGGTCTTTAAGTGAGGTTTTACTGTTTAAGTTTATTGCGAGCTACGGCTTACAGTATTTCACAAAACGTCCCAAACAATGAAGGATAAGTTACGTACACTTCCTGGATGAAATGTTATTCAATCTTTTTAAATACGACTGTGCAGAACACATGATGACTTGTTCATTTATCAATTGCTTGTTCATAAATGGAAGTATTTGTACTTCATAAACTTTACGTCGACATTTACTCGAGAGTGTATAGTTGGATACATGTTTAGGTAATTATATTATTATTATTCGCTGTTATATGTACATACTTTGTACACCGTAAACACATTGAAATGACTGATTTAATATCAAATGTCCATGTAGTAACTTTTCCAGCTATTTGCGTTAAGGAAGACTCAAGGTTAGACCTAGGCCAGTTTGATAGTTATCCCACGTATATTTTTACATTATGGGTGTGGTTCGAACCAGCAGCGGTGTGGGACAAGGGATTTTGAGTCAGCGACCATAACCACTCGACCTTGGATGCTCCTCTACATCTTTCATAAGGATTCAAACAAGTTATTTGTCTAGTGGAACCAAGTTTTCCATCTGTTTAGAGTTGTGTTTTTATCATGGTAGTTTCCAGTTAGGAGTTAAACTATACATTATGTATCGACGGCCTTGGCTATATCAAATTCCTCTACCAATTAGATAAAAATATAAAACAACTCGCATGAGGCTAGTAGCAGTAAAGTTTTGAACCCAATTAAATTTCCTCGTTGTTGGACGCCATCTTGATTGCCGTTTTGTCTACCTGCGAGATAAACACAAATAAAGGCGGGTTGTCAATCATAAGATGTACACCGAAAAGCGAACCGAATTAACCATATTCAGTATACAAATCTTATAGGTCACCTGTCAATATAACATTGTCTATGTTTTGATTTTACATGTTTTTCGTAATCATTACGAGGCTAACGGAAGTATGTTTTATTTGACATTTCCGTCACGACTTCACATAATGCTTGGTGATAATTGTGTTTGCGTACGTTTCTTACTAGATTTTCTGTTTTTCTCTTATAAATTTTCTACTGTTAATGTTCCACAATTTTTATTACGTGGTGGTGTTTAAACACATTCATGTATCTGACTCTGCGCTATGAATATTGATATAGTTTATCATTATTGCATTTACCTTAAACCATAAAGCCCAGAGTTTTGATAGTTGGTGTGTAGCATTGTCTAGTGGTCATCTTCCAAGCTTGTAAACATATTAAGTTCCGTCAAAAACATAGCCGCAGGGGGGCGGGGCTTTGTTCCCTATATATTGGAACACCATGATGACTGATTTGAAGATACTACGCACATTCGACTAAATTAGATACCTTGTGTTTTCTATCTATCTATCTATTAATTCACAGCACCAATTTAACGGAGTTTTAATTAGTCGGTTGTGGTATTTGCCATTCATATCTACACGGAATTAAATAGGATATGTATTACAACGGAAACGCATGTCAATATCCATGTATTTCACATACAAAACAATACAATACAATACGTGTATTTAAGCATTAAACATTTAGAAACGTTTTTGCAACAGTATATGATATATATTATGTATTGTATTGTATTTCAAATAACATGACCTGATATTATAACGTAATATTATAATGTAAATGATATTCAATGTAATGCGTTCAAACGTGGAGTAATAAAATAACCTACACAAATAAATGTTGCGATCAAATGTTCAAAACATTTGTCCATTCTTAATAATTATTGTCACAACAATGTCCACTTGCGTCTGGGTCAACCCTTGTATGTTCATTAATTATACAATATGGGTATACATCGACAAATATATATACTCCAGATTGGTATAACTACACAATGGGGCTTTCCCTGTAGCTACTTGCTCACTCTCTTTTAAAAACTCAAAAGTGGGAGAATGGAAAATAAACACTGTTATGGATTATCAATGTTTAAGATATTTGGCATTAATTAACATCCGTATGTCCTTTAATAACTCTTCAATTTCATCGGATCTCTAGAAACAATAATCAAAACAACAGCACCCCTAATAATAAAATTCGCAAACCAGTATCTTGTGAAACTTCCATTTGGAGATATTTTTGCTGTGCAATGTTATTCCATTCTTGTTCCAAAGCGTGTGAAAGCTCATGAAAGGTTCTAGACTTTGGACGACGAGCGTTAACGCGCATTCCTAGCTCTTTCCATGCATGCTTTATAGATGATAAGTCTGATGGTACAGACGACCAATGAAGTGTTTGAACGGCATGGTTTGCAAGGAATTGAGTTGTCAAACAAGCAGTAAGGGTAGGAGCATTGTCATGCTGCAACATTAAATGATTACGTTGCAGAAATGGTACAACTGGACTTAAAACATTATCAATATAACGTCCTGCATCAGCATTGCCCTGGAGAATAACAAGATGTGTTTTATCGAACTGCGTGATTCCCGCCTATAGGTGTACATTTCCTCCACCTCCACGATTGCGTTTATTTATACAATGTTCTAGAAATATCTACCCCTTTTCGCGGTTAATACGTGTACGGCCATCAGAAATGTGTACGTTGAATTTGGACTCTTCTGAGAACAAAACAGCTCCCCACTGTCGATGAGTCCATCTTAAATGCGCCTGTGCCCATCTTAATCGTCCAACCTTATATTTTTGTTCTACATTTTTAATGAATATTACGCTCAAACGGATTTAAACTACATCACATTTTAGACAATCATGTTTTGCATTTAGAATATTATTGGCATTTTATTAACACATATTATAGTATAATACACAATTCGTGTGTTAGTTGTTTGTACTAACAAAAATTGAAACTCATCATGATATATTAAATTGAGTTATTGATGTATAACAATGTAGTTACTTTTAGCGACTAAATTGTAATCTATTCGAACATGTAAAGCTTGAGTGATAAGTCAATTTTATTGTAATTAGAAGTACAAATAATCATCATAACACGTAAAATAGTCAAGTTGATTTCAAATACAAATGTAAACTACAGTATAATGTATCATAAAGTTGTGGCATGAATACATGATCGCATTATATTATTATACCCCGCCGAAACGAAGGATTTGGGAGGGGTGTGTTGTATTGGCGTTGTCCTTGTCTTTCCGTCCTTCCGTCTTTCAGCCCTTCCGGCTGTCACACGGTTTTCCGTCCGGAGCGTATAAGGGTTTGGGAATGATGCCTTTCAAAAGTGGTCACAATCCACCTATAAATGACAGAGTTATGGCCCTTCGTTTTCAATAACCCATTTCCGGAGCCTTATCTTGGTACTGCTTGGACAGATTTCATTGAAACTTGCTATGAATATATATACTCGGCGGGGATATCAATTCAACGAATTTGCTTGTTTCGAATGATTGACAAACCCGTTTTCACTTTCGGAAACAATTAACAGATACATGTACATATACCGAACAAAATGAATGCCGTAATGGAACTGGTGCAGAGAATTATAACAATTGAGCACGTATTCGATGGACATAGTTTGAACACTATTTTAGCAACAATACTTTCATTAACAGTAATAAAGCGACAACGAATAAAAGGCCATCTATTCCATGTAGCAATTTTTCACAAATCAAACTAATAATTACTTGTTTTATTCATCTGAATAATTATACTATTCAATAGGAAATAATGGAAATATTTATGTGGTCAATACATGGATCAAGACCTTTAATTCTTAAATAAAACACAGAAATTCTATAATTTTGCTTAATTTAATACAAGTCTACTAAATCGGTATTCAGAAACGACACTTGAGTGTAGCTGGAGTCACTGTCAAGTGGCCAAATCATTCACTCGAGAAATCCTCACTCATTCGAGTATACTCCAGCTACCCTAACCTTTGTGAATACCAATATACCAATTTCTAGTTAGGGCGAAGTCACACTCAAAAGCACGGACCGTTAGATAATTGAAACCGGATTATCTCAGTGAAAGTGAGTGGATGAGTGGAGTAGCGTTTCTGAATATGGGCCTGAGTGTATGTATTTCCCTCTAATCGTGAGGTTCAAACAACAATATACCGTTAACATCGTGCTCGAAGAGCAATGGAACAGAGACAGGATTTAATGCCTGACTGAACTTCAATAGATCTAAAATTAAACTGTATTTGTCAACCCGTTCCGGATATCGTCTATTCTACAAATTCAAAATCCAATTATTTAAATATGTGTCATCAAATTTATTATCGTACCAATTGGTTTAAGTATCATAACAACATTTTAAACTTACTCATGTATGATGTATATGTATTTTCTAAAATTGTTGAAACCACGTGACCCTCAAAGCTCCATGTTTTTTATCCAACCTGGGATATATGGTTTTAGTGAGGAAATCCATCCAGCTGACGTATTGAATGTCGGTGGTTCTAGCCAGGTGTCCGCCGCCAGTCTTCTTCCACCTTAATATCTTAAATAATCACCACACGAGTGACACCACCCAGGTAGGAAATAAATAAAAATTGAATCAACAATACACTCAATGACTTATAATTAGTGATATATTCCTGTGTGACATTGTAGGGCAGTCAGTATTGTAGCAGGCACGACTAAAGGTGTGTATATAAATAATGGTATGGGTTAGAGCCTCACCTACGACCATTATGTACATACATTTATTTTCTGGTTGTTTCTACTATTTTAAATTGACAAGGTAATTATATACCCCCTTATTTTAAAAATTATACACAACTTCGTCATATGCTTAATAATACGATAATGTTTCATGTTGTATTAAAACCAGACACTGCTCATTTCAATTACCTTCCTCACTTCGAGCTTCTATATCTGATTCGCTGTCGACGAGTTAAATCTTATGAAACTTATTTTTGCACAATTAAACGAAACCGAATTTTACCTAAGTTACTTGTATCTGTATATAAACATACAGTGTATTGTTAAATACATGGATCGTTTATGTCCGCATACATAACATGCGAATCATAATCTAAATTAAGAAATTAAAAGTAAATATATAAAACATTAAAAGTAAGGATTAAAGAAAACTTGCAGTGAAGCTGGAATTCGAACGCATACAGGAGTATTAACCTCGGAGGTCTGAATTATGTCACTATACTAACCCGAACATTCAGTCTTTGTGTGAATCTAACAGACTATAGTATTACGTATAGTATATTTAAAATGTTGCACTCATTACATACGAACTGAATAGAAAACATTGCTAAATGCTGACATTTTATCTATGCAAGTTAAATGGTTGAAATGATGTGTCAGACTGTTACGTGTTTACATACGTTAGACTATTTATTTTGATAAAGTTGTTGAATGTGAGAATATGCATTGTTTCATTAAGATTTTTTATTTGTTAAATATTTAAATACAAATCACATACAATTCATTTCAATCACCCCCTCACTCGGTGCTTTTACATCTGATTCGATGCCGACGAGTTAAATATATGTCTGTATACAATACTTTGCCTCAATGTCAATATCATGAATAACATACACACTTTGTGCCGTCTATAAAACGTAACCGTATTTTACCTAAGTTACTTGTATTTGTATATAAACATAAAGTACATTATTAAATACAGAAATCATTTTTTGTGCGAATACAAAATCTGAACTTGAAAATGGTCAAACTTTAATATAAAGAGAACTTGCAGTGAAGGTGGGAGTCGAACACAGACAGGAATATTAACTTCGGAGGTCTAAATTCTGCTACTATACTACACCGAGTATTCAGTCTTTGTGTGAATATGATGTGATATACTATTACATTACAGTATATTTAAAATGTTGCACCCCTTACATCCGAACTGGATAGAAACATTTTATCTATGCAAGTTAAATTGTTGAAATGATGTGTCAGACTGATACGTGTTTACATACGTTAGACTATTAACTTTGATAAAGTTGTTAAACATATTTACACGTATCTTAGTATTTTATTCGATTATACTTGTAATATAATTTATGCAACGCTGATGTAACTCGGTTGATTATCATACATATCAAATGTTTACTGGTTAGCGTTTAATTACAAAAGGTTGTAATAACCGAAACTTACTCAACCAATCAGCTTGAACGAATCAGGATGTGTTTAAACACTACTTGTGTAACCTTTGCACGTGAACACCTGAACTCTCAGTACGGAAGTATACACTAAAAGAGACATGTAATCTGGCATCATATCCACTGTTTATACATTTTCTATTTATCCATTAAATCATTCATGGTGGATGAATTGTTTTTATCTGAAAGCAACACACGTCTCAAAATTGTAGTCATGAGCATTATGAAGTACAAAACATGTTCTTATCTTGTGTGGAAAATTACTTATGTAAGCTAATAAATTTGCTGAATGTCTAGAATCCGTCCATCCGTCCCTATCCTCCCTCCCTCCCAAAATAGGTCACTGCACATATCTAATGATACCAAACGAACAATTACCATTATCTGGAATTTGACCAGTACTTTCCTGGATTCAAACAAGATATACCCGGCTGGAAGAGTGATTGAACTCACGTTATTAGCAATGACCCCTGACCCTCGTGATTACCTATATAAATATAATCTTAGTTTAGATGTGGTGTTCAGCAACGATACAGTTCAAATATGTCGTTCTTACTTACAGTGAATACAAGTACATATACTACAGAGAAGGGGGATACAGTCACTGCAGTAACAGCTTCTGCTGCAGACAAGACGCCTAAACAACGTGACAGGTAAGTTAGCTGTAACACTTTAGTCTGGTCTAGTAGGACGTCAACTGTATTCACATATTGGAGCATATATAGACTGTTGTAGGCATCAAAGCCATTGCAGTTTATGATCATATTTCCGCTATACTTTTGATAGTTTTCTGTATCATGGTATTAAGGAAGTTTAGTAATTTAAGTTTCTTAAAACTGATACCGTGACACGGGTAAAAAACAAACGATAACAACATGAATATGTAAACTAAACACATCCTTTTTAACGTTAGCTGTTCCACAATCAAGAATAGTTAAATAAAATTTGATACCTCATATTTAATACATATCTGATCTGATATTGCTTCAATCTTCTTACATTGTTGTAGATGTGTGGGTTTCTACAACTTCCTAACTAAAACATGAGATATTAAGCAAATGTTGATGGCGTTGAATTTGCGAGTAGCTTAAATCAGGACATTTACCGATATAACGTCTATATTTACGTTATAACAAACTGATTTTTAGCTGTCTCTGCTATTTGCTTTATATTCAAATCAATTTGGATTTCGCTCAGAAACAAATTTTAAAATCGACAAAATGTTGCAGTCGCAAACAAAATGAAATATACATTATTTGAATAATGAGCACTTTCCACAAACTCGGGCTAGATGTTTCTTTACTGAGCTAATTTATCGTCGCCATAAGTGCACCTCTGCCCTTACTGTGCCGCCATCTTTGTTATTCTTGTAGTCTCGCACATGAATCCAGACCGGGGGAAAATAATGATGTCATCACAGTTAGTGTGTAAAACCAAAAGATGAATCAAAATGCGTTCAAAACATGTTATTATAAACATTTTTACCTTCATCGCCTACTTTTACATGTTTTTTCTTAATGTTTCAAATAATCCTTTCAAATGTCAATATTAAACTCGTTACTCGGTGAAAAAATACCGAGATTGGCACGAGTGCAATATTTACATCTTGATGTATGTGTTAATTTCGTCACTTCTTGATGACGTCACTCAGTAGGCGGAGTAAGGTTCACAAAATGGCGGCAAGAAATTTTTCGTCGTGTCTGCTTTTTGACTGTTTTTGGCTAAATGCTTTCTTAATGTGTGTCGTATTTTTGTCACCGAGATTGAAATTAGATGTGAGTAATCGGCAAAAACATTATTTATACTGTATATCGACAATTCAAGTTCCGATTCGCAGACACAGCTTAGGGAGGCGCCGCACGGGGTGTCGAGAATACTTTTAAAGTTAACCATGTGAGCAAAGTCTGCGTACAGCAAATCGGATGGCTCAGAATTTTTCCAGTTTCTTATTCGTGTAGACACGCAACAAATGTTCATACCACAGAAAGATGACACGCATGCGCAGTGGTATAGTTTGAATATTGTTAACCGTTGCTACGATACGCTCCACCAATATCGTCTGTATTCCTGTAGATATGAATTCATCAACTTCATTTTCTTAGCATGTTGACACTAAGCGGCTCTGACACTAGAAATTATAAGTGATTGTTTAGATTTTGTTTATTTAAGACTATCAGGCGTATAATGCAGTATGTTATTGTGGTTTCAGAGGTATGGAATACGTGTTTGAAACAAAGGATTACAATGTGGCCGAATTCCACGATCACTTTAAGGACAATTTACCACAGTTAGTCAAAGTTGTACAAGGATACTGTGGCAATATTGCTGAAGATGTCTTTGACAGAGATCAGGTGGGAACTAGATAGCTTCTTAAAATCACAACCAATGAGTTTGAAAGCGTTGGACAAAGTGATATTACGCATTGGCCATACTCATGAATGAAAATATTTTATTTCCTTTAGTTCAGCAAAGTACAAACTCGATATGTTCTGTACAATATCTTGTAAATTTAAATGTGCATTTATCCGTTGGACCGATCAGTTTAAAGGCTAAACCACAAAAAGAAATTGTCTATAATGTTTAAAACTTGTGTGCAATTGTCCAAGAAGCAATTATATACAGAAAATGCATATATAATAGATATTCTTTGTTATTAATTCGATGTGACACTTTTCTCTCTCCTGTAATTTGTAACCACCCAGTTGCATTTCATTTCACAAGACAACTTTCGGTTGGTTATACTTGTTTCTGAACTTAAATTAGCTGAACTCGGACATCACAACAATACCCCGGATGAGTTCTACAATGTCTCCGAAGAAAATTGGGAGTATTATTTCCAGAAAAAATGTCAAATTACACTTTTTCGTCGCAAAGACGTCATTCCTTATCTCATATGTAAAACTGTTGTTTTTTCATTCATTGATACCATAAAAAAGTTTTTCCGCTTTAAAATATAACTGCCAATATGATCACTGAAAATACAGTTGAACCACGTTCATTCAAAAACCTTCTATCCGAATACATGGTAGCATCCGAAATAAATATCAGGTACCGATATATCTTCTTATACACGACGAATCGAGATGGGCTATTCGAAACCATGCATTATTCGAACTAAACTTTCGGACCCGATTAATCCGAATAAACGAGGCTTCACTGTACTATTTTTCGACCTGATGCGTAGTTGGCTGCGACGAAAAGAAATATTCACTTATAAAATGATAAATCAAACTAGCTTAATACATATCACCCAGTTGATGTATTGCAAATACCAATTTGTCCCTCTTACAAATCGCGGGTGTATTGTTCGTGTCAGACATGGGTTTTATCACGCATGTTACAGTTTCATCGGAGTTAATATTTGTGGGGGACATTAACAGGATTTAAACATACCATAAATAAAGGGCAATACAAAGTAAATGCACGTTATGTTGTATACATAGTGTACTGATGAAGTCAAACCATTTTCACAATAACTGTTTTATGCGCGTTAAACTATACCATGTTTGGATTCATTTTATCAAGAAATAATGCGTGTTTTATATTTCAGGTTATTCGTCTCCAGGCGGTCTCCAGACAGCACAGAGTGATTTCAAAATTTAAAGTAGCAACTCACGCAGAGAGGTTATTCAGTATACCGTCGACTTATTTTGAGAAATTTTGCATCGTTAAACATGGCAAAGGTAAAGTTAAATATTACGTAGAGCAAACGAGTTGATTTGTAATAATTATATTAAATACTTACATATCTAGATTTGTATTGATGGAGTAAGAATTAAACTCGATATTTATTAATATCATTTATAATTACTAGCGAGTCCACTTCCGGGTAAAACTAGCACCCTAGTCTTTTGAGGTACGTTGGATAGAAGAGAAATAAAATCATGTGATATGCATAGTTATAGATAAAAACATGAGGTATTACAAACGTACTTTAACCCTTAACAAAATGTGATTAATTATCAAACTAAAACTGTTTAAACTATTTGGTGTTATTCATCTTTTCTTTTGTTGATGAACTTTATCGATACATATACATATGATTTGACATATAAACAGCAGAAACTGTATTTGCGAAGGCTTAAATTCCGACAAAATATACCGAGATATGAATATGTTTGTTTACATTGCTTTTTTACAGCAATTGCTGAGTTGACTAGTCATTTTAAGAGGCTTTTACAAGTAGTTACGCATCATTGGTTATCTTTTCAATATGATCAAGGCAATTTTAAAATAACTACAACTTTAAAGACGTTATCCCGTTGTTTTATACCAAATGCTTATTTGTGTTACTTTTAATATCGTTAAATATATATTGTGCTCATTTTGTGTATATTTGTTTACCTAAACAAACATGAAAAATAGAGGTTATCTAGTTAAAACCTCACTAAATTTGCATTATCACACAATACATTTATAATGTATTTCTGCGTATTTGTCGAAAAAGACGTTTGCATTACCATAAAATTAAAACAATCTTCCAGTTTTTAACAAGCGGGTGTTTTTTACTAATTTTGTCTGTTAGTAATATGATTAAACAAGATTGTTTTAAACGGTTATACATGGCACTGATTCTTATTAATGATGTTTTAGAAAATGTAACAATAATGCTGGATGATGCCCATTCAAAAATTTAGGTTTAGATGAGCCAGATATATCTTTAAGTAAACCAACCGCGGGTTTATTTGTAAAAAAAAGTACATCACCTACATTCACCAGTCCGATAAATATTCACGTGATAAAAAGTCGCATTCATAAAAACAATGATTGCACGACGTATCAACGCCAGGCATATTGAATTCTGTTAGTTTCGTTGTGCAATGGACTCGGTTTGGAAAAAAATGGGGAAAAATCGAACAGACGCTATTGAACGCATGCGCTAATTTCGCAGACCGATGGAAATCCATGTCGAGAAACGAACGACTGTGCGTTGTAACGTCATTTTTGCTGTTGTACGCTACAAAAGCTAAATTAAGGTATGTGATTTTGTTATGTCATTAACTAATATTTTCAACTGTATACTTATTGAATTTTATCAGTTCAACATTGTGGTTGACCCATAACGTGGTTGACCTACATTTTATTTGTTATTGTTATGATGCAAGAGAGAGAATACGTAACTACAGGGAACGCCACATACACAAGACAGTGCCTCCCCACGCAGACCTCCGGGAAAACAACAATCTACAAAACAAAAGGCACTTAAGGAGATCAAAGGGTACACATGTTAAGGAACAGAGGCACAAGGAATGGCCCGACAGACCACAAGGAATAACTAGGAGAATCAAAGTGGACAGTGAAGGAAGGGGGAGGGGGGTTAATGGATGGAAAAGATCACAGGACAAGTCAAGACAACTGGCCGCAATAGGCCGAAACTGGGCAGGAAACAATCTGAACACTACATAAAGTGACATAATTGCACAGGGGAAAGGGAAATACAAAATACATTCAAAACACAAACAGAAACAACAACCATATAGCGAATTAAATCGATTTAACAGCTAGCTGACCTCACATCTAATCGCTATATGGTCTTTGATTTCCAACATATATACATAATTTGACTAAGTAGGCTTTACATAATCATTAAAAGCAACCAACCATCACGCACATAACAACATACACTGACACTAATCCAGCACGAAGGAACAAGCAGCCTCATTCTAATCTTGCTCCCTATAACTAAACTAGTAACATAAGAATGTGAAATAACCCTAACATTTCAAATTAATAGTGCTATTTAAAGTAAGGTCAAATCGATAATGTAATTAATAATTAAACAATTCTTAGATATTAGTGATAGGGAAATGGAATTTAAAACTAAAAGAAATATGTATATTAAGAAAACTAAAGCGAGATCACAAAATACGATTGTAGAGAGAAAAGTTTAGTGTATAATAAAATATCTGTGACGTCATAAAATGTTAATGACGCCATAAAAGAGAGAGAATACGTAGCTACATGGAACTCCACATACACAAGACAGTGCCTTATAAAACTGATAAATATACGAGAGAAAAATTAAGTAGTTACTGAGAACACCACAAAACAGAAAGAAACAAGGACAACACCAACGTAAACCCGAAAATATATATATTAGACGACACAACACAATCCCAAATGGGCTGGTCGATAGTTTTAAGATACTCCATGGAACACATCCTGTTAGTTCTTCAGAGCAAAAGTTAATGCATACAATGTCCCGAACTTAATCCCCTAAGACATTGTGATCAGTCATATCCTGCCATAACAAGTACGGTTTACAGATATAACTTCATTTAGTCTCAATACATTAGTGTCCGGAGTGCAGTAAAAATTGGTGTGAAAATCTATCAAGTATTGATTTACTTAAAACCTTATCTGCAGTTGTTCTTATTATGTCAGGATAATAACCCTTCCTTTTGAACATGTTAATTAATTTCACAAATATATGATCAAAGTAACAACTATTATGAATTTTATATAACAGATCTCCATTAAATTTGGGTCTCTAACTTAGATTTGACACTATTGCATATTTTCAATTAATATCGGTATATTTATGGCAAAACTTGCGAAACGTCTTACATAATTTATGATAACGATAGCCTTGTTTTAGCAGTGTATCTGTTAGTAGAAGGTTACGCTTATTAAAGTCCTCTAGAATGTAGCCAGCATTCGTCTCTGTGTTCTGTTTAATATTATGCAGTATTTTCCCTCATAAATAAGTCATGTATCGTTCAAACATGCGTGTAAAACATATATTAATTAACATGTAAACGTTTAAACTCGCAGGTTACATTAAATACACCGATCACATGTTCTAAAGCGTGGGTGACCTAGTTTGTTGTTAGGGTTTTTTGCGTCAAACGCGTTGTTGACCTGCTTTCCTTGTTTGTTTTATGAGAACAGTTTTCATTGAATCAAACAATTACCCTCCATCTTAAGATTATAATCGATTGATCAGAACAACACATGTCAAAGATTGAAATCACCTCAGGTTGTTTACCTTACAGCGATTTTCCAAAATGTACTTTCAGTTTCAACTTTCACTTTCACTATTACATGCAGACTGAATGTGTCATAGATTAAGTGCATAATCGTCGACTCTATTTAGCATATTCCTGTATGACCAATATTTGGAAATGACTCTCGGATATGAACATGCAATCCAAGACCTCAATCACGATATGTCGCATGGTTCTCCTACTGTATAATAAACTCACTTTAAACAGATAAATAATAGTGGCTTTGCAAGCCTTGGAAAACTCGCGTTGAAGTGAGTGAAACATTTTCTTGTATATAAGTTCATAATTTGAAGTTTAATACTTAAATGTTCTTGGAAAAAGTTAATTTGAAAGACATGTTGAATGAATAAAATAACAGTACAAATGCTGTTTTAGTCCTTGAATTTTGTGAAAATACCCTTGAAAAGTCCATGATTTCTTTTTTGGGAAGAGTGGGAACCCTGACTTTTGTTGTGTCTTGAACAACAGACAAATTGTGAGATTAATTATTGCAATTATAGGAAATGATACATTGAAATTCCGCTATAAAAATTTAAATAGCAAGTTCAAATTAATGCAATACTGTCGCATGCTAACTTAAGCTAAAAAAAAAATATTGCAAAACAATTCTGAATATACTGTAGTACAGCATTTATATCATCAAAAAAGGCTTAAAGTTTATTTTGTCCATTCAGATAGTTTTAGTCTAATAATTAAAGCAGCTGTCAACTGATTCTTTTGAGATATATTGTTATTGGATAATGCTTTGTAATTCCATTAAATTTTACAAAAATACATTAATATGTCATGATTATAGTAAACATGTAACTAAACCCATTGTTAAAGCAGAAAAGTGAAGAAATACACAATTTAAGAACGACAAACCGTCAAAGGGTCGATATGCAGCAGCAAGATCAAAGTAATAAAAAAAAATCATAAACATGATTCGGTCACTCATCCTCACACATCATCAAAAAGAGCTTTAACACTAGATGAAAGGTTCAACACCTAAATATAGCTTTATTGTTCAGATGTTTCTTAAATATGTTTCATTAATACCCTAACAATATACCTACACTATTGTATTTTAACAGGAAACAGAATTTCCAGTAGAAGAAGTAATTGATGAGGTGGAAAGTGTATGTCAGAAAGAAGATGAGTTCTCCTTCTTAACAATAGACGACAAAGTACTTGTGGTACCTGTAGGAATGGTGAAGCAAATGTTCCCAGATATGCAAGATGAAGTGTCACGTGCACTTACAAGGGCAGTGAACCCATATATATTCGGAACAACTGACACTGCAATCAAAGTTGTGAGAAAACTAGATACTTCCATTTCTGATATCATTCGGTATTTATTCATATGCCAGTATTGAAGGTGCTAATTGTTTTTAATTTGAAAACATAATTCCCTGTGGCTTATTCAAAGTACACACCAATTTTGATAAAAAGCATGAACAATTATGCAATTGCTTACAAATATGAATTCTTTTGGAATATTTTTGTTGCCAGAATTGCAAAACTGTTGCCAAATTATTGTTTTTTTATATTTGATGTTATTGGTGAATGGCAGAGGGAACCCTGGAAACAAAAAGTGTGGGTTTTATTGTTGAGGGAATAAAAACCCTCAACAACCACTTACACACCACTTTATAATTTTCTTCATGGGTGGCTTTTAAAAGAAATTGAAATTTACCATAAGCAGTAAATTTACTTCTGTAGGTAATGGGATACTATACGGCATCCTATGGAGTGCAGTATTTTCTGGAACAGCCCTTTAATCTTAAATGTATAAAATCGGCTTGTAAGTGTAATGAAATGTTTATAATATTTGTGCATAAGCCTTTTTATACGCCCGTTTGAAAAACGGAACGTATTATGGGAACACCCGTGGCGGGCGTGCGGCGGACGGGCGGCGTCGACATGTTGTCCGCTCTTTAAGTCTAAGAGTTTTCATCTGATCTTCACCTAACTTGGTGAAAATGTTTGTGGGCATAATATCTCGGCAAAGTTCGATAACCAGCAACATCGCCAAAGGCACTTCTAAACTATGGCCCTTGAATTATCCAAAATTGGCAAAATAAGCCTTGTCCGCTCTCTAAGTCAAAGAGTTTTCATCCGATCTTTACCAAACTTGGTGAAAATGTTTGTGGGCATAATATCTCGGCCAAGTTAGTTTTATGACCAGCCATATCACTTTAGTCACTCGGGAATTATCATCCTTTGATTTTAGAAATTACCTAAAATTTGTCTTGTTTTAACGCGTATTTTGTGACAGTTTGCCACTCTTGTTACTGTATGTCAAAAGTTAAATATGACGAAATACCACATGTAAAAAAAAACACTCGTCACTCAAAAGTTAAAAAAAAACCAGCCCTCGCTTATATTGATTTAATGTTTGCTTGGGCCTCTTCCTTGAATATTTTGTGCTCTGTTGTGATAGTTGACTTCTTTGCTTGTCTTTGATACTTGTAACAGTTCTTACAATATATATAGTTTGTAAGATATCTAGACATAGGATTAATGTGTTAATGTGTTTTTGCAATATTTATGATTTGTCACAGTCTTCAGGTGTTTTATAGCTGTTTGTTTCACTTTGATATTTTTTTTATTATTTAACTCATTCGAAATGACCCCCCCCCCCCCAACAGACAAATTATGAATACTTTCGACACATCACTATCCCATTTGAAATATTATTATGTATATTTGTATATTGCAATATCTCAGTAATGTTCTTCATTTTTCTGTTTAGCACTGCATATGCAATAATACATATATGTGTATATGTAAGAAATGGAACAATGTTTTTGTTGAATTAAGTATTATAGTGCACATGTCAGTATATTTTTTTCTGTATCAGTGTACATGTCTTTTATTAGTAGAATATTGATTTAGTAACACTATTCAGACAAATCTGCTTGAATATTTAATTGTACGCTTACAAAAGTGTAAGCTGAATTCCATGTTTTTTGCTCACCTGAACCAAGGAACCTATTGCCATCACTTACCATCTGTTGCCCACTGCGACATCATTGTCGTAAACGTTTACATTTTCAAAACCACTTGGACAATTTGAATCCAATTTGGTGGATTTGTTCATTTGATGATTGTCCTCAAGTATTGTGTCACACAGCCCCACTCAGCCCCACTTAAATTCCAAAATAGCCACTAGGGCTTCTAATTGTCAGACATTTTTTCTAAAAAAATATATTTACTCTTCGCTATGAATATGGTACATGATTGTACTGTACCAAAATTACATCCAAGATCTGATTCGCTGACACATTTTTTATATTATATCTAAAGCTGCTAGACCAGTTTAAACCAAACCTAGTAAACATGTTCCTTGGATAACCCTATGCTGTGTCCCCAGTCTACTTTCAACTTAGAACTGGTCTAACATACTTTCAACATACTTTCAACATTTTTTTACATACTAAGCTCACCAGAGTTTCTTTTAAAACAAAGCTTGATTACTTTGACCTGGTTTCATGTATATACTATAAAAAATGATGTTAAGCTGCATATGAAGTAAACAGTTTAGTACTAATATTTAACTACAATGTATAATTATATAAATGTTGTTATTGCTTGTACATATGTGTTCATTATGTTGTATTTATTATGTCTCCCTGATGTTGTATGTTTGTCTGTCCAGTTTGTCTTGTTCTCCCTTTATCTCCAAAACCCAGTGTTAGATTTTCATCAACTTGCTGGGAAGTATCAGTATGAAATCTAGTAGTTCATATTGTAATTTGGGGTCATAATGTTAAACGTCAAGGTCACAGGTGTCGGAAAATTGAAAACCTTGTCTGTTGTTCATCTCTAAAACCCCCGTTAGAGTTTCATCAAAGTCGTGCTTTGAAAATTAATTGGAAAATATCCCACCACAACAAGATAACTCATAACCTATTACAAGCTAGTGTTATCATAACTTTATGCCTGGGCATACTGATTTTACTCTAATTTAGTGCTGCTATGTCATTTTATAATAATTATTCACAAACGTTACATAAAAGGTCTGATATCTTTGTATTTCGTTTATTTACAATCGTGACAAACATTTCACTTGTTTTACAGTCTTAAGGTTCTTCCATTATTACTGACCATTTTTCTTTATTTCGGATTGAAAATCTAGCATTTCTAGAACAAGTCGGAATGAAGATCTCATGGACAAAATATTTACTCTTTTTTCAATACATTTTTTCAAATATCTGTCTTATGTTTATGTTTTATTCCATATTCCATGCAAACCTTCTTACCTATTTACACATACTTTGATATTATAAAACTCTTTGCTATGTTCTTTTTGTTTACTATACTAGTCAGTCATATACTAAGTCTGCTAAACCAGTCTGAGTACATATCCTATCCTTTGCGTAGATTCAGGTATCATTTATAGTTTTCATTTACATATACAATTACACCATTATCCAGTCATCCACAAAGTTTATACTCGTTAAGCTTTCACACTGCTTAATAACGTATCCAGCGTGGAATGCTAGCATGCGGTTGTTTCATAATGAAGTGATCTCACATTTTGACAAGGTGCTATATCATTTAGTGATACATGTTTTTGTATTGAGTAATTGTGTTGCTTTTTGGTCAGTTTTGCATTATTTATTTCCACTGTAAATATGTTTGAGATATATGTAAATATGGTTTTATTTCTCTTTGCTATGTTCTTTGCCTTACTATACAAGTCATTCATATACTACGGCCTGCTAAACCAGTGTGCTTTTACTTCCTACCACTTGTTGATTCGGGTATCATTTTATAGTCCTCTCAGGTGTCACTTTTTTGCTATCATTTACATTAAATTACACTATTTTTCTAACTTTCAAAATGTCTGAACTCATTTGACATTCACACATTGCTTGATTTATTCAGTGTGTGATGCTGGATTTCTGTTTGTCCACTGATATCTTGTTAGACACACTGAAGTGATCTCACATTTTGATATGATATGCAATATCATGTAGTGATTAATTTTTTTTTTTAATTTTTAGTAAGTACTACTAATGTTAATTTGACGGTATTTCATTATTTATTTCTACCGTGATAATGCTTGTGATTTATGTAAATATTTTTAAATCAATGTTTGCATTTTCAGATTTTAATGTTGCCTTAATGTACATGTATTATGTTCATTATCATGAACGTTTTGCACACTATCAATTTCTATTTAACTGTCCATACAAAAACTAGTGCGCTCCTTATTTACTTCCTCATAAACTACTACTAAAACTACAAATGTACTTCATTTACATTAATATATAGTTACACATTAAAGCGTAATAAACACAAACTGTTAGTTCACATTAGCGTTTGTTCTATTTTCTTTTTGTTCACGCCTTGTACAGATCTTTGCTGCATCAGGCAGTGTTGTGTAAACTCCTATCAAGTAAACGAACATTGTAGTGAATTGATGTAACCTGCCATTAATCGGAACTTATAAGAGGTACAAAAGAAAGTTATGCGCATGTGCAAAATTCAAATGCATAAATTCCAATCATCAGTGCTTACACGATTGCCTCCCTTGGTTACAGTGTCAGCTTTTCCAGTATTGAACATATTCCCTGTCAGCGACTCTGTATTATCTCAGTTACTGGCGCCCAGATATATTTTTATTGTTATTTATATTATATATAATAGTCCCGTCACTGCATAAGTAAGCTTAAAAGGTCAGTGAACTAAAAAGAACTAGCATTGTCCAATTATCGAATATTGATTAGTTCGAAATAACGATTGTTAATATTACTATTATAGAAAATTTCATAAGAATACTTCATTCACACTTTTGTAGACAATGTATTGTCAAGTTAATAAACATAATGTTATGAGCATGAGGTCGAATGTTCGAATCTTGGTAAGGGTCCGTTCCGATATGGCCATTTGATTAGCCGTCGGCGAGTAAAATAATAGTACTGTATGCCTACCTGCCTGGTGCCTGGCATTGAAGGTCATGAATTGGGAAGTAAATATGCTCAGAAAGAACATGTTTCATAAACACTTCATTTTACTTTTATAATTTATCGTGTTTCCTTTTAGCCGGGAAAGAGCAATTTCTGTTTGAGATTTTACGGGGATCACACCTACCGCTGACTGTACGTCTCGCCAAAGATAGAATCATTACTGTAGGCAATACAAGTGTAAGCACAAACAACATTCCCAACATCGAGATGTTACAGATGTTTGATGAAGTGTATCTGCTTGGTAATTTTATATATGAAGGTAAGTTATAGCATCAATACCTCAACTCAAACCCCAATATTGTTACTATATATTGCTAAGACAATGCACTAATGTTTATTTTAACATGTCTGCATTGTCGTTAGTATTATAATAAAACTATCAACAGTCGAACGTGTTCTGTTCCGTTTGACGGATATATACTCGGCACAAATGCTCATCTTTCTTGTTTGTCTCTCATAATTCATTATAACTGATAGACCGTTATTTGTTATTATTATCCAACCTATACACTTAATGTTAGTGGGCTCTCATGCAGGTATTCCAATAATAAGTTGCTTCCCGTTCCATCCCCGATTTCCAACACTACGCAAGTGTCGCTATTCGTTCTACGTCATACTTCTTACGCAGAATCACTTACTATTTACCGAAGTCGACAGAAATCAGATTTGCTTCTTTATGGACATCGCAAATTAATACCACGACTTTATAAAGATCCAAGAAATCAAGCTTTCCCTTTGGTTCAGCCTGTTGCTATGGTACACGACGTGGCAAATTAGCGCTGTCGTTAAACAATTATCGTATATACTAGCTTAATAGTCATATATGGATACGTCAATTGTCGTCCGAGATCAGCATGTCACCGATGCGGAACGACGTCATTAGAAGTTACGTCAATTCCATAATACTGCAAATTCTTGCATACATCAGATACGGTCACACACGCTACCGACAAATTCCCTGCCATAGTTCAAAATTGTTCTCTAATGTGAAAGACAGTGAAACCGCATTTCGATCTCTCCGTCGTTTACCGTCGTTTACCGGAATTTTCGGTTTGATCTTCACGTAATATTTTTGCTATATACAAATATAATATGCACAATTGAGCTTGATTAGACGTTCCACTTTTACCGAGGATGAATCAATTCAGATCAGACCCATGTTATAAATGTTTAATGTAATAATGACGTTTTCAGTAACGCATTATATTTGAAATGTTCACTATCGTTATTAGATGCATTAAATTACAGGTGAGATGTGTACCGACGTGGTTCATGTACCTTTGTATCTCTCACATCTGAGATTATCAGTTATAACTGGAATTCAAGGACAGTCTGTAAGTCAATGGAAGAAGCTTCAAGGAGAACTTGAACGTACAAGCTCGTATGTTGAGTATGATATGGAGTTCGGAAATCAAAGTGGGTTTTATTTATTCATCCTCGATTGACTATAACACTCATGTAACATAAACCACAACAACACAACTTCGTTCTAAGCCGAGACCGAGCCAGAGCCCGATCAAGACCGTGAGGCTCAGCCCCGAGTGTTTATTATCCACAGTTTATATACATACCATCAGGCATGGAGGCTCTTAGTTAATTAATGTAATTATTAATAGTCTAGACGACTATATAACATTATGTCACACTCATTGCATTCGTAAATTGTTTTTTCTCTGCAAGCTTTCTTGCCCTTATCATGTTAAGACCTGAGAAAAATCGACCAATCACATTTATCCTGACAAACTACATATTTTTAAGTACGTCTTTGTTTCGATGAAATTCAGGATAAAACACAGAATAAAATTCAGGATAAATGTTTTAAAGTGTAAAAAACAGGCGCTGCAATTGGTTTAGATTATTATATAATCATAAAATCATGAAGCAACCAATCATGTGGCAGTATTGCCTAAACTACATGTTTACAATTACTTTTCAATTACTTTATAGTCTTATCTCCTGATATTTTAAAGCGACTTTCTTATCGTTGTAGACATTGCAGAATATGATCCGAACGCCATTCATTCTGGCGCTACCTACTCATACGTAGAACCACGTATTTATTCGAACATCGTCAGTATTATGCAGCGTCCAGTAGTCCGTGGGGGCCCGCAAGATGCAACAAACCAAACAACATGTCAATCGCAATCTACGCATGGTGGACAAGGAAATCATAGCTCACAGGCTGCTATCCAAGACTATGGTGATGAATACGAAGAAGTCCAGTACAAGGAACAACATAATGAGGCTGCACCAAATGTTACATCCTTCACCAAAGAGCTTGAGTCCAAAGTCAAAGCCAAGTTGCATAAGGTGACTCCACAAACATGTCAAAAGCGAAAAGTGAAGCACAGCACTGCACCACCTATGGTACCCCCGAAACCAATGCATACGTCGACCGCTTTCAACCAGAACGAACCCCCTGCACTACCTAGCAACTTTTGTTCATTTAAACCACTGGCGAGTGTGTCTCCAACTGTCCACGGCAATGTAAGCAATAGGGACGATGTATCTAAGCTAACGATTGATGAAGTAGCTGCTAACTTGAAAAAATTGGGCCTTGGACAATATGAAGATACATTCAAAGAACAAATGATTGACGGGACACTACTTGTAGAACTGGACAAAGACCTGTTAAAAGACGACTTTGGAATGAAAGGTATTGAAGCACTAAAGCTTACAAAATTTGCACAAGACGGACATGTGCCTGTGTAGATGTGGTGATTAATATTTAAGACTTGCTGGTAATGATCAGAAACAGTGAATATTGTTTAAATTTGTAATTAACTCTATTGATGTTGATGTTCCCTGGCAATATAATGCGATTAATATTTAATCATGTTTACAATATTTGGAACACTATATTGTTTTGAACACGTATATGTAAGATAGACATGGGATATGAACATACTGCGGTCCAGTCCATTGTAATGTTTCATGTTTTGTGCTGCTCAAATCGTTCATTTTACACACTCATGTCACTTATGCATATCTGTATTCACACAAACAAGCATTGTATTTGAACTAAGAGATATCGTATCCTCAAGTATATTTTTGACATCGCCGTTGGTATACCAAGACCATTCGCTGTCTTTTTCCTAACTCATCCGAGATGCTTCAACTATGTACGCAGGCCATATCTCATCTACATCGGGAGGAGTGTCGTCATGTTACTATTCAGTTAGCAATATTTGCCCCATATGACAGTATGAAAACAAACTGACCATATGGAGACAATATTGTGTTCTGCTTGTAAATAGTGACATCACATGTTGGTGTTCTTGAAATGTCGTCACTAACAGAAGAGGATGGAAATCCCACAGCGGCGCTCAAAAAGGTATTTAAGGTGTTTTACATGCACAGTGTATAACGAGTAACTAACGATAATGTACGTTTTGTATCAGATAACTTGTCCAATGCGTTGTACGCTTATCGGGATAATGAAGATATTATGTTCTTTGTCTGTATTTTTGTGATAGTACACTGCTTACAATGTATAGTCGTGTAGGTATGCTAGCTAGTACTTACTTGATACTAATCATGATTTTTACAACATCATCGTAATGAAAATGTATTTCTATGGATTGTTTTTTAATCGGATACATGTGCAACACCGCTTCCTGAGTAAAAAACACGTGCATGATCTTATAGCAGGTACATACAAGTCGGGTGTGGGTTATTGATTGGCACATAAACCGGAGCAACGATTCACGTTCCTTCTTGGTCTTAATTCATAACAGTAAATGTATTCAGAACATAATGTGAAATCGGTCACAATCATTTATATGTGAACATGATTTTGTTTATCAATACGATTGTTTTAAAATAATTGGAAGAAATGTTAACACACTCTTAAATGAATAAATATTTAACGGAATTCCACTCATAGGACTGTAATGTTGTCACATCCTTTGTATTTCAATTTAACTTAACTGTATGTATTGTTGAAAACGTCCACTCGAGAAACATGCGCACAGACGAATATATTTGATTCTTGGCAAATGTCGAATTGAAGTCATACAGGACAAGTATGGTTTGGTGCGCTAATGCCTGTTGTAACATAACGTAAACGATTGTCATGATCATTTCATTGTAAATGCATGTCCATTATATCCAATTAAAAGTTGAGAAAATGTCACATTAAATACTTAAATGTTATACTATGCTCATTTTTTGTTCATTTGTTTAATTAACCAAACATGAACCATATATTTCCTATGGTTAAAACATCACTAAACATGCATTTATAAAGAATGAACTCATAATGTATTAATCCATATTTGTTGAAGAAAGAAGTTTGTACATCATAAAACTTAAAACAAAATCCAGTTTTTTTAACAATCGGGCTATTTTACCGGTTTTGACTGTAAGTAATATTGTAAAAAAAAATTTCAATCAGTTTTACATTGCAATGGCTCTTATTAGAGATGCTTTAGCCAATGTAACCACAATACTGGATAAAGCCAATTAAAACATTTTAGGTTCAGATGAGCCAGATACATATTTATACATACAAAGTCTAATCAATTATGAATTATCGATGGTAAAATCATACATAAGTATGACAAGTTCTATTTGATCAAATCGGAAAGGTCATATACCCATGTGACTCTATAATACATAATTATGTAGTAGTTACAGTGAGTGGTTGACTTACGTGATCGTTTTATAGTCTACTTATTCTAAACAATATATTTACCCTGCCTAACTTATATTGATAAAAAAGCAATCGAAATTTTAAAATCAAATAAAGCAAACATTGTTAAAGCATAGATATTACTTGGTTTTCTTGAAGTCACTGCAGTTTAAGTATACTACATCCGTTACAAAAGATCTGAACAAAAATACTTTTGTTTAGTTAAAAGGAACTTTGTTGACAAATACAGTTGATCGAACGTCTCCATTGTAAGCATTATTGAAAGAGTAGAACGACAATGTTCCTGTGACGGTGTGTACTTTGCAAATGCAATAACGAAATCTCTATTTAGGTTGACACAAATCTGGAAACATCGCATGCAGAAGACAAATGTTAAGTTCTACATTTAAAGTGGTTTTGGTGTTAAACATGTTGCGAATTTGATTATTGTGTCCCAAAATTTGAATGTCGTTGACGGAAGAAGCGTTTGTAGCGTGAAACGTTCATGCAAGCTATCGCCATTGTTGTTCATTTATACAAATCGTGGGAGTTGTCTGTTCGCGGCTTGACACAATGTAACGTTTATATTCTCGGTACATTCAGAAACGCACATTGTTTTACCTACTGTTCTTCATTAAAATTCATCGTATTACTTTTAAAACTCATTTGTTATGAACATTCTTCACGATTGTCATGAAATTTAGCATACATGTTGCATACACAAGCTATAATATCGCGTCATGTTTTTCCCTTGCATCCTGAAAGTCAGTTAATGGAAATCAAGAAATCCAATATCGTGCGTTATTAAATGTACTGAGTATATATCTCTCTGTTCTGGATAGTTGTGTGCTGTTCCCCAACAGTATTGAAACTACACACAGCGGCCAGGTTTCAAAGCGGTACTAAGTTAAACCTGCTCCTCCGCAACTGACAACTTCCCTACATACTTAAGTGGTCAGAGGTGGAATCCGCGACCTCTAGATAGCAGTCTAGCCCTTTACCGATTGTCGGACAACACTAGACTCTAGACTGATGATATAACCACCAGATATTTGTCAGATGTAAATATTTTCTTTGAATTGTTTTGGTGGATGACATCTTCACATGTATATTAACCAAATAAATAATAAAAATGTAATGTGTACTTAAGTTACATAATGTTAATCAACCAAACTAGAGTGCATGTCAAAATAACACTTCTACTATTGACCAATGTATAATATTTCGTTTTTTTTGTATAAATATTTGCATTGTTTGTTTATCTGAAATCATTGACAGTATGCCTAATATTTAGGGAAAAGTTATTATATATGTTACATTAAAATCCGATTACAACTTACTATTGTGACTGTTTCTAAACTCCTTACAAAATATCTTAACGCAAACAATGGGTTGTTAACTTTCCTTTTACATTGATCTGTAATAAGAACCACTTACAGTGTATGAGTGCGTTAGGATAATATGGCGTGATAAGAGATGTAGCATAGACTAGACATATGCTAATATATCGGTAAATCACACAAAACCGTACTTATTCGGGTAAATCAATTGAATTATCACACACATAATACAACTATTTTTTTTTTCATCAGGTGTGGCGTCTTTCTGCAACACATGTTCAGTCATATAGGGCGGCAAGTTGACCTTACTAGTCTCCCTTTGAAATAAGTAAGACTCAGTTCTAACTTGCTCTTCCGCTTGCAACTGACACCTTCCCCTCATGACCGTAGCCAATGTCACGTAACGCTCTATCAACTGCTCAACAGCAACGCTATATCAAATCTGACAATAGCAATATACATATGGCGAATTTTTGAAACTAATTATGTTCGAAAACAACTTTTGTGCGCTGTTTTGTATGTAGAGTTTGAATTACGTAATAACGATCGTCCCAAAAAGTGAATTACATATAATTTAATATAGGGAAAGCGCATACGGTGAATAATAATACAAAATGTTCGAGATAGAAAATTCATCAGATAATTTATGTTTCACATTGAGAACGTACGTCTGTTAATATACGTCAATTAGTATACGTCAATTAAGAACTATGATTCGTTAAGCATGACTGGTGACCATTATGGTACAATAGCTGGTGGGCGGAGCTTGTAACACCATTAATTGACACCATGGTGTGCAGAGTAACAGGCGTTTAGGTATTTTACTGCTACTTATGTTTACTGGTCACTTTTCCAATAATAAAAAAGCTGCAAAGTAGACATATCCGGGACCAACGTCAACTCAACTGTTGGTAGCCCGAATCATTATACTTGTCCGGGACTTCGGACTAGTTATTGTCTAGAGCACTGATTATGTACATACTAGAAATACCATCAGTTTAATGGCAAATGTGCGTTTCTTATCATTCTAAATATAGGATACGTTTCATAACTTAAATACACATTGTTATTATATAACTAGCAGATTGCAAGAAAAGGAGTATTTTTATCAAGAGTAAGTCAAAGTTAATACAAATAATACAAATACATTTGTATAGCGCACAACACTTGTTTACACTATTCGTGTGCTCTAAAAACAGTTCATGAGCCATTTACAAGAAAATAGAGAGAGAATAAGTAGCTACAGGGAACGGCACATACGTAAGACAGTGCCTCCCCACACAGGCATCTTTGAAAACAACAATCCATAAATCATAAGGCACTTGAGTAGGTTACGGGGTACATACGCTAAGGAACAGGGGCGCAAGGAATGGCCATAAGTAATAACTAGGATAACCATAGTAGACAATGAAGGAAGGAGAAATTAATCGATGGAAAATATCACAGGACAAGTCAAGACAGCGGGCAACAATAGGCCGAAACTGGGCAGGAAATAATCTGAACACTATATAAAGTGGATTAATTGCACAGGGGAAAGGGATCTATAACATACATTCAAAACACAAACAGAAATAATAAAAGTAGTATATATACACACACAAAAAGGCGAGCCATTCAGTTGTAAAACATGCATGTAAGTTCTCATTGCTTTTCTGAAAGTGATCAGAAGATCGTAATCTAACTTATCGACTTATGATTTCTATAGGGAGGTCAATTTATTAACAACACTACAATGAGATGCTGCCAATTCACTTTTCACAAATAAACCTGTACCCGAAATTACATTTCTCAGCGAGTGCAAACATGTATTGTGGACTGTTTAAAACAACGCAGCTGAACGTAGTAGGATTAAACGGTTGGCCTTCGCCCCAAAAAGGATCGGGAAACGTTGTTTGGTTGCCGTCCGTGTACATCCACTCCCCATTGACCTCGTCATACATTCCATTCAGATAATACTTACCTGTATAGTTTCCAAACGCTTAAATAAAAAAAGAAACACCATCAGATGTAAACTCTTGGTCAACACATCAATGAATTGATGAAATCGATCTCTGCGAATGTTGTTCAGTAATCGTGCATTTTCTACAGTAAATCGTTTTTAAACTCATCGTGAATTGGACTGCTAACACTGTATAACTCCAGTTCATGTTAGGCAATTTATTGCTAAGGTCATCGTCACAAACACTATATAATATGGTTGTTTAATAATATTATTATAGTTTGTTGTTTCCCTTTCAAATTTAACATATTTTATAAACCCACATTTGCTATCTTTAATTTACAGAACTTTATTTAGTTTAAGACTATTAGAATAACGTAGAAACATTTTATTGATGCATTGGTTTACACATGATTGTGATTGTGAATGGCTTATTGCCACTAAAAGAGATAATATGTTGATGCTGCGTCGTCATAGTTTCTTCAAGAAATGCAAGTTTTTGTACTGACTAGCAACTAGTAGAAGCTACCAGGAATTGTATTGGATTTATAAAGCTGTACATTTCTGTGTAATGCGCAGCAAGGTTTCTTTCACCTAGGTTTGAAAGGCAACCTTTACAATTGCTACGCATTCTATGACTCAAATAATTATGTGTTTAGTCGTGGATATTCGGTGTACGGGTAAATTCTCAATACAATTGAACAATGATACGTACATGAACAGGATAACAAGGCGCTAATCATCTCCATTTTGGATCTAGTAATGTGTACCAACGTTCCATTCTCGGAATTGCACATTGTTTCTGCTTCGATGTAAGTTGCCAGGGTTTGAGCAATCCTAAAATATATTGGTTTATATGTTATATGCATTAAAACTATGGAATGTCGTGTAATTTGTTGCTAATCGTAGTTCATAACGGCTTATCATGTGAAACTTGAACTTTTTTTTGTTAACGTTTTCAGCTCCCATTTCCCATGTGAGGCAAGCGCGCCATGTTAGTTCACTGGTGGAACGCTGGACTGTCATCCACGGAGGGTCGGGTTCGGTTGCCGGGCAAAGGTCACGCGCTATTTCACCTCTGATTCATGTAGGGTAATTGTCAGCTGTTTGTGGAAAGTTAGTATTGGTCGATAATCAATTCCAGCACATCTGGTTCGATCAACTGACAACCAAGTTAGTCTGAAAAGGGTATTTGACTCAATACAAACACAAACAACCCTGGGAGATGATGACAGTAGGTATACATTATAAATCGAATGATAGTGGTCAAGAGTTAGAACATCACACTCCGGGTCCGAGGGTCCAGGGTTCGAATCCCGCCTAGTGAATGGTTGCACCACATAATTCACATTCCCTGAGTAAAGCTCAAGGACTGGATAGTGACTAATATTGGTTGTAAAAATTTGCTTCACGTGCGATATACAATATGCGTGAACTATAAAGAACGATGAAAAGCAAATTGTTTAAATATGATAGTGCTTACTTGTACGTGAATACTATGCTATCCTGTAGTTGAATTGTCCTGTATTGGTTGTCGCTCGCATGACATTGAAATGTCGCCTCGTCAGTATTATCTAAATAAAAATGTTGATGCACTTGTTAGTTTATCTTTTATAAGTTAAGTATATACTTTGTAATACTGTAATAATGACAAATGACCTAATACATTGTCCGTGTTTGGAAGGTGACCAGCCATATCAAGTCAAAATCTTAAATATTATCCCCACTTGTTGTCCTTTAGTTGTTCTTTACCGTAATAGTAGGTCCCAGTGTGTTTTTTAATGCATTGATTGTTTTTTTCTTTTATCTGTATTTTACTATTGTAGCATTTTGTTGATTTGTCTAGTTGCATTTTCAAAATTTCGTAGAGTCGTCAAAGTTTCAACCTTTGTTACCGTTTTATACATAGAGGCATGTTACACAAGCATGGTTTTATAGCTCTATTGACCCTATCCAGAAATGGCATGATTTCGAACATTTTTGGAAAATATTAACCTTTGACATATGTAAAATTGAAACAAGAAAAAAACACAAGAAACCTACTTCGTGAACGTATCCATAGATTGTAATATTTAATCTACCCAGATTCTATCTAAACGTTGATAAAGAGATTACATCTTTTCATGTTTAGAACTATAATGATATTATTATCTCATTATCTGTGATGAAAACGCATTATATTTCAGTAAAATGCTGCTTTTTTCAGATAGAAAACAGCATACATATCAAAGATTTGCTTTGTAAATATTATACTTGTAATAGGTGTTGTACAGCTAGCTTAAACCTTTAGCATCATGTCATAACGCACGAAATCTTGTCAATACAAAGTACCATGTCCTTTCTAATATTTAGTTGTTTGTCTCGCAAATGTTGCGACTGGCCCGGGTCGGTGGTTCAGGGTTTGTCTCAAGTGCAACCAAGTCGCCAGTACGAGTTCATGTCCATGTAAAAGCTTATTAAGAGGTTTCTAATAGACACTTTGTCAAAGCCTGGCATTATAAATACAGTATTATGACTGGTGGGTCCTGTGTGAACTGCAAGCACCATATATGCCTTTAGACACAGTGTACAATGAGGGATAATAATGATGCTCCATATAACAATGTTCATTCATTCGTTTGTTTGGCACAATCCAGTTTATATATATGTCACATATTTTTGAGGCGCTTACGCGTCTCATTGCTATCATCGTCAACAGGATGGTCTACTCGAAGTACCGCCATATTCATCATCTCAAGAAAATAGTATATGTAAAGTCGTTTGAGTTTATTATAGATTTGATGAGTATAATGGCTGACTTGTCAGGGATATATCAATTGTAGAATGGCGGAAGTCTTGATATAAACGACTTTACTGGAGTATTTGTGTCATTTGTGGCGAATTAGGTTACCCGAATAGTCGCGTAATAATTTCTTATACGATAATATGTTAAACGTGCAGGCTTGCCTTGGAAGCGCCACCCAGGACACTCAGTCCTTTGAATAAATGTGTTATGGTAGGAAATGATCATAATATGACCATAATAATACTTGCTATAACGTTCTTACTTGACATGAAGTATTTAGTGTCCGCGGCTAGTACCATATCCGAAATGTTGGAAAATACCCCAATATGGAGTTGACAGTTTGATGTCAGATTGCTGGATATAAAAAAGAAGGAACGGCATCCCAATATGTTTTGGCACTTTAATCCACAGTGTACAGCATTTCTAGTTGTTACAACAGCACCCGGGGAGGCTATATACCCATCCAATAACGGAAGTCGGGACCATGTATTATATTTCAGTAACGCTGAAATAGAAGTCGTTGCATGGATATTAATATGATAAATCTCGCGACTATACCAGAAGATCTCAGAACACCGTATACCTCTGTAACATGTTCTGTAGAAAATCGGTGTTTTATGCCCCCACTCTTAATAGATTTGCCCTTCTCTGCCTGTCCGTCCATCCGTACGTTACAACATATCTCCAAAAGTATATGAGTCAGAGTCATAAAACTTTACAGGAATGTTCACCAGCATGTGTAGTTGTGCACCTGGGGTTTCATGCTTGGCTGTGTCCAGTAAGTGCAAAGTTATGGCCCTTGACTTAGTTAAAATATAGCCTACAGAGTATGCAATATTGTGGCGCGCATGTCTCCAAAGGAATTTGAGTCAGAATCATAAGAATTTACAGATATGTTCACCAACCTGTATACTTGTACACCTGGGATTCCATGTATGGTTACGCCCAGTAAGTGCAAATGTATGACCCTTGACGTATGACCATAATCAGTACAGTTGTTCACTTGGTAATTTTGATACCCATTCACAAACTATGAGCAGAATAACAGCTTTTGCTTTTGTGACAAAGGCTGCAAGTGGGGGCATCTGTGTCCCATGGACACATTTCTAGTTTTAATATTTGGCGGCCATCTTGGATATCTCAAACATACCATGAAGCCACGTGTCTACCCATCTTTTGGAAACTTCGAACATTCAGCTTCACGTCGATATAAAAAGTATCACTGGACATGTGTTGCACACGGCACGTCCTCCGGGACTGGAGTATATATTTGCCTTAGTATTTTATGTGAAGTCAAACAAAAAATAAAACACGCCGCTGTGGACTATGTAACCATGTTTCAGACAATGTCTGGCGTAGTTCGATGACATTATTAGAGTGACTGTCGCCACACGTCTTTGTAAGCACTTCACAAAAGTTTACAATTGAAACTGGAGATACGATTAGTCAATCAATGACATGTGTCTGTACACAAGTCCGCCGAATAAACTGTTAAAGCCGACTTATTGATGGCGACAACTAAATGGATACAGTCAAATAAATTTGCAACAACAAAATTAATAAATACTAAGTAAACATTGTTTACGCACAAATGGCGTGAAAGTACATTTCTGTGGGTGATGAACAGTTACCCACATGCTAAACTCCTCTCGCAAAATATACTACACATTAGGAGCATTTATATTTAATAATCGTGGATACTTCTCATGTACGTATTAACGTTTTAGAAATATACGTACAATGCGATATACGCGTTTCTGCTTTTTTAAACGGTACAATATAAAAGAAAGTGTTCGAAATTACACAAAAAATGTTATTGCAAATATGCGAATATATAAGCATGCAAGTAGATCAAAGAATATATTTTGAAAATAACCAAGTGATGGTTAATATTTCAAATAAATTGTCAAGTGTCATCTTCAAATACAAAAATATGTACGAACGTCTTCTAGATTGTTTGGTGGAATAGACAGGTAATAGTTAAAAAAATTCACTTACATTCTTCTTTTTTTTCATAAATTATGAACATCGAATTTGGTAAGTTTTAACAAAACGTTATTGAATTGATCCAGGACATCTGTATTAATTAGTGGCAAAAATCCATTTTAATTTTTTACATCTCCTAACAGATACAATTTTCTAGTTTCATTAAATTGGACGTTTAGTTCTCTTTGAAACATAGCAATTCATAGCTGTTCATTAAGAACAAAATGCAATTTGTAAACTATAAAATGACGTTGCAGCAACGCTTTACACAAATGTACATTATAAAATCTTCTGTTTTACAAATGAAAAGAAACAACTTTTCATATCACGTATCATTTTTTTCATGTTCAATGATATTAATCAAAATTATGCAAAATGTTCTACTGACTGACGGAACAAAAATGAAATGAACTTTCTATAAAACAGACAGCATTGTATGTAACTAACTAGTACACCTTTTGTCATGGAAGCGTCCAATTATTTTTACGTATTTATAAATACTAATTCTTGGCTTACCGAGAACTCCTTCGATACATACACCAGTCAAACAACTTAACAAAATCTGCGTTTTCCACAACATCATCATTACTGATATTTCTTTTAGCTTAACAAAAAACTGAAGCACTCTTCCTTCTTTTCCTTATATTTATGACGTGAAGATTGCCACCTGTCCTGTCGATATACTTATATATTTACTTTCTTTCTTTGACCTTATGGGCTATCAGTCAACATATCGACGTCATGATATAGACTTCAAGAGTGAACACCACTTGTGCTTTCTCTGTTTTCTATATATGGAATCACATAAATAAATACGGCAAACTTGTTCCGGACAAAGATTCCGGAAAAACTAGGAGAGACTTGTATTATAATACCAATCCAGAAAATATACCTATTTGTTTGACAGCCTTCAGAGCAATCGGGTTTAGACGCACTGATAACCAGGAACTGCGTCTGACATTGATTTCAAAGGCGCCATACGAAGAAAAAGTTTTCTTCAAGAGCTGTCGATTATGGAGAATGTGTCATTTGCTTGTTGAGTATGCTAATACAAGGAGCACTGATTATGTCATCTGGCGCCGTATACGACTGAAATACCGTTAAGAAACGGCGTAAAAACAATACAAGCACGCAAACCAATAGTGGTCGGAAGAGAAACAATCATCCATGTTAACACTCACTGGGCCTGCAAACATAACTATTTCAACATTTCCGTACACTAAGCTGTTAATTGATCTATGTGATATATATAGTCTCTGCTATTTGTTTCAGCATTGATCAAACATTGTGCATTATTAAGCGGAAATATTAAACAATTTTGACAAGTACTATTTTCGACAATATTGTCGCCACTCGAATCCATTTTATTCTTGATTAACCGATTTTCGCAACAGGGAGTTAATGACGAAAAAGCGAACTGTCTACGTATAATAGCATACCAGTATGTTGATCGATTTAAAGAGCGACCAAACACGTATTTAAAAGCGTCATTCTCGAGTTATTGCATGCGACTGTTTAATTTTCTATTGTCATCTATTTCAGCTACTGCGTGAGTTGTCAAGTATATGCATTCCTAGCTTGTCACCGATATTTCATGCTGCACAAATATTTTCCCTGTGTTTAATTATTTAGCTTGATATAATATTTATGTCATTTTCTCCCCTCCCTGTTCGGCCTATTGCTCGCTTTCTCGGCTTGTTCCTTGATGTAATCTATTAAACTCCCCCTTGATGCATCATTGTGTTATTTATGGTCGGCCATACCTTTTTACCCTTGCACCTCCTCTGTGCCTGATGCTTTTCCGGAGGTCTTTGTAGGGTGACATAGTCTTGTGTATGTCGCGTTCCCGTAGCAACTTTATCTCTATTTTTTCTAAACATTTACATGTCAATTAACGGTTGTATCATCACTTACAAAGACTAGCGTTTGCTATACGGAGCCAAACTTCTAAGACAATGAATTCGTGTTATGGTCGTTTAGTTTAAATAAGTGTGTATACCCATTTTCTCGCCACACTGGTAAGCAAATACTTAGCAAATAAGCGACTTAAACTTAACTAATAGCGTTTGAAATGTACTGTATTGTATGGAAAACACTACTTAAATATACAAGTTGAAATCAAAGTAGATGATTGACTGCAGTGTTATCCTTGAGTATCCCTGCTTTCAAAATGGCGGATACACAAGCAAGCATAATCACTCATAATTTCCAAAATGGCAGGGGACATCACTCTTGTCTTACTTTGCCAACATTTTATATAAAGGGGCATATATCTACCTTGCCTGGCAGCCATTTTGAACCAGAGAAGTCTCATTGCATTCAAAATGGCGGATACACAAGCAAGAGTAACCTCCCCAAAATGGCAGCACATTTGATATCTGGGGACATCACTCTTGTGTGACTTTGCCTCTGTTTTGGAATAAAGGCACATTACTCTAATTGCTCATGGCGGTCAATTTATATACAGGGGCATAACTCTTCCTTGTTTGGCTGCCATTTTAAACCAGAGTAACCTCCCTTTCATTTCAAAATGGCAGCTTTTTTGATATCAGGAAACATTATTCTCGTCTGACTTTGCCTCCGTTTTGAAATGAAGGGACATTACTCTAATTATTAATAGCGGCCATTTTATGTACAGGGGCATAACTCTACCTTGCCTGGCCACCATTTTGAACCAGAATAATCTCCCTGCTTTCAAATTGGCAGATATACACAGAAAAAGTAACCTCCCCTAATTCAAAAATGGCTGCCATTTCGGCCATCACTATTGAGTTACTTTTTTGCCATTTTGCAATAAAGGGACATGACTCTCATTTACTAGGGCGGCCATTTCATAAAACTGGATGCATAACTCTAACTTGCTTGGTAATTGTAGTAATCTCCCCTTGTATGAAATTGAGGATATTCACAGAAAGAGCCCCCCCCCCCGCCCCGAAACAGGGGTATTTGCTTTATTCTTACCTAGTCTCCATAAAGGAGTCATACTGTACTTGGCATTGTTTTCAAGTAAGAGTTAAATTCCCTGTTTTAGATGTTGTCGAAGTTCACAGTAAGGTGGCCCCTTTGGCAACAGGGGGCACAAGTCATGCACTACTTGGCCACCACTACTTAACTATCCATGTATTACGCCGTAACTGGCAACTGACTATCACATTTAACTGCTGTCATCATCTGTAGGTTAGTGATTTCAACCAAATAATAAGCTATATGAGCGGTACAATTAATTTGTTGCATGGGATCTATCAAAAAGATGAACCCACAGGTGGTGGAGCATTAAGATAATAGATCAGTCATGTATGCCAGTAGGTGGTAAGCGCAACAATAAGCAACAAATCAAATCGGGTCACTTCTACGGACCATTGTCCTTTAAGGACCAAATAATCATTCACAACGACAAGTGCATACATTGTCTATTTTCTCACACTGAAGTATTTTGGTCCATGTTGGGACACAATCATGTCTAATAAGTCACTTTTTGTTATTTAACATTAAAAATTTGATATATAACCACTCCACCTATTCTGATTTAATTCATTCAATACATGAACTGCAAAAGAATATGTGATTAAAACTTGATTTTGAATTCCAAAACATATAATTAGATCATCAAATTACCCACACTTGAACATTGATTTCATTATAGAAGATGGAAAATATAAATACGTTAAATCACATTAACCAGATACATAAATGGATACAAAATAAATCATCAATTTTGATTGAACTATATCAATATCAAGAGGACAACATTTTTAATAATTAATCAATCACTTTAATGATTAAGGTCAAATCAAAGATATTTTAAAACTTACATTAAATTTTGCAAGATCATTTTTATCGAAATGAGTCCACATGCAGACATGAAAGGACAATATGTCTTAACTTAAACACTAGAGACAGCCTGGTACAATAATCATTCAAAACAAAATCAAACATTTTTCATCAATACACAGAGTTTATGTATATTTGTGTTATTTTTTCTCTATTATTTTTCCTATCCTTTTACTTCTGATTGTCTTTTAATTTATGCTTTAATTGAAATGTGAATCTGCAATCAATCAACATCCACGGCCAGAGATTTTAAACTTGAGATCAGTTGCCATACTCAAAAGCTACATTTCAGTCACAGCTTATTTTGTTAAATAGATATTTTGCTAAATGTTTTAGTAATTTGCCAGGTTAATTAATTATATTATATGACAATTACTGTATGATTAATTAAAAACATAATTAGTCTAAGAAAACACGCGTAACAAGATCTAAGATCAATCTCAAGTTTTATTATCTCGGACAAGTCTTCATTTATAAATATCTTATAATTATTTGTCACACATCTGATATTTCTGGCCCTGATTTCACACACATATATAAGTATTAAGTGAGTTACTGACTTACATGTATTTATCAATTGTTTCAGCAAATGCAATCAAAAAGTTTGGAAGTTTTGACCTCAACATGAGAAAAATTAAGCATTTGTTCTGTTAAGAAAAATATACTTGAGTGAATTATTTTTTATCAGTCCTAAAAGGTATTTATAAATAGATAATTAAAAAAGGAGACATATAGTCAAATTGTTCTCTTTTGATAAATTTGTGCTATAAATGTTTAATATTAAAACAAAGGTTTTAAGAAAAAATCATTTGATAGCCAATTAATTAATTTTGCAAAGTTATGTAAGGAATGTATTTTTAGTCGGACAATACCTGGCATCCACGAATATTCATACTATGAGCAGCCGCGGCCGTGGTCCAGTGGTTAGTTCGCTGGACTTGTAACCCGCCGATCTGGGTTCGATTCCCGGTCGCGGGAGGTCATACCCTTCCATGAAAATTTGACAAAAATGTCGATTTTCCTCCACATGTGGAGAAGTTGCCGGCTCCCTGTGGAAGGGTAAGTTAGTACTGGTAAGAATTCAGTCCAGGAAAAACTGGTTAGGTGAACCGGCCGCCGTATATAACTGAAATATCGTTGAGAAACGGCGTTAAACCCGATGAAACAAACATCATACTATGAGCTGTAAATTAGCATATATGAAGTACGAAGAACAATTTTCAATACTATCACATTCCCGCATGACTAGAACCAAACAAATGTCATCTAAGATTGCAAACTATTTTATAGCTAATACATTTTCACTACTGTAGCCTAAGTACATTTTCCTTCAAATTTGTTAAACTTTGAGTCAGATTATTTTAAACGTTTTAAAAAGACAGTTACCCTGACTCTGTTATATTAAGACTCCACACGTCTATTAATTAACAATATATTTACAAAGAATTGTGTGTAAACTTAACTGATCAAAAACACTGGCTTAGATAATATTCCAGCATGTTTTTTTTAAAGCAGCTGCTCCTTTTTTAGAGAAAAGTGTAGCATTTTCAGTAAATATCTCTATCACCAGTAACATTATACCTTGTAAACTCAAAATGCTAATAAAAGTTAAACCATTGTTTCAGAAAAAACAGCAAAACTGATGTTCTAAAGTAGAGAACTTTTAGCATTCTGTGTATAGTTTCAAAATATTTGGAAAGAGTTGTAAACAGCCAACTACAATCTTTTCTTTTTCTTGTTCAGCAATATTCTTTGTTCGACTTTCAAAGTTGTTTTAGATGTAACTATTCAACTGAATCATGCCTTATACATCTGTCAGACCATATTAAACGTCAAAATTACAAAGGTCTGTATACAGGAATTATTATGTGGGACCATCAAAAGGCGTTCGGTACCGTATATCATGAACTTTTATGTCATCAACTAAAAGAAATGAGTGTGGAGTCACTTGAATGGTTTCAGTCATATCTATCTGGTCGCAAACAATATATCAATATTAATAATACAATGTCTAATTTCATGAACATTGCAAGGTAGTATGCTTCACAAGCGGATCCAATGAGGGGGGAGGGCGCACCCGGTGCATGCCCCCGTTAAAATTACCAAACATTACATGTATGTCTGAGTATAAATACGAAAATATACAGAAATCTTTAAATATAAAAATTTTCAATAAGCGATTCTGATTTATTGTTGAATTATATTCTACCATGATGATGTTTATACATATGTTATGTAATACTTATCCCGCTTGCCTTTGCAGACAATATTGCCGTAAAAAGCTACGTCCCCACTGCCTTCCTTAAACCACACCCTGGGCCCGCCCCTGTAGACTACTTTGGCCGTTACTAGTTAAAATATGTTGCGTCTATGACATGAGTATCAGCATAAGGGAAAATTGTAAATTAATTTTATAATTATGCAGATGAGAGTGCTATCCTTTTCATGCACAAAGATCCTTCAGTTACTAGTAATGTACTTGATAAAGAATGTGAAAACTGTAGTACGTGGGTAGTTGACAATAAACTGAATGTAGTTTATATCGCTCAACAAGTTGATAATTGTACATTGTAATGGTCACACCATAGAAGATAAAAAATATATTAGATATCTTGGAAGCAATGGACAATGATCTTTCTGCCACATCTATTGTTAACAATATTGTTAGAAAAGTCAACTCTAGGTTGAACGTTTGTATAAATGCCCATCATACTTACATGACAATATCACTCTTGTTTCAAACATTCATTAAATTTTTTATAGTGCCTCAGGCTGATAGTTTTTTATCAAAAACGTTCTTTTACTAAGGTATCCGTGACTGGAACATACTTCCAAGAAAGTTAAACATTCGAAAAATAAGTAAACTTTTGACGAGAAATGAAATTGCGTCTCATTGATGGTATAAAATGTGCAAAAGAAGCAGCTTTTATAAATCCTGATTTTGTTTAAGCTTGTCCTAACCTGCATAGTATTTCTCTGATTTATTGTCACCAGCTTTTATGATTACTGATAAGAGGTAAATAACTTGTACATTAATTCATACTGTAACTGGTCAGAGTTGTCTTTCTTCTTAGTATTATAAAATGTTCAACTAAAACCGCCATCACTTGATACACTGACATATATTTTCATCAGGATCCATGATATTGCGAGCATGTGATTAATGAGACCATATATTTTCACGAACCTGTTTTCACTTTTCGCTCCATACTTTAAGTCGATTATCAGAGCACCTCATAACTAGAATTTTACAATTTTCTTCGGAACCAATGGTGGTCCCATTGCTGATGTTTCACTGTATTCAATTTTAAATATTTTGGTGCATTTTCAAACTTTGCAATCACATTTATACAACAAGTAATCATAGTTTCGTAAAATGCTAAATCTACGAGATAAGATCAAGTATGCAATTCAAGTGGTTAACAGAAGTCTAAATAAGGACTGGTATAAATCGGTATTTGCGAGTTGGGTGCAGTGCCATAAAAATACGTACAATATGGCGGCGAATATTTCTAGAAAGAGTAAACATCAACATCATAAAACGACGTTATGACGTTGATATGCGCGCCGTATGTCAACATGTCCTGTTACTCATTTCAGTGTCCCTTCCACAATTTGTGAGATAGTTCAATATAATTTTGTATAGGTGTTGAGGAGACGCTGATAATACAATACTGAAAGTTTGAGAACTTTTGTTAACGTTTAAATGTTTTACAGCCAATGTATATGATAACAGAAAGGAAATGAATGTACGCTTTCAGGGATCAGTTAATTCTAGCATAAACATAATTAAAATCCACGGAACAATAGTATAGAAACCCATTTTGATTGTTCTTCTGTAAATGTCACTTTTTTTTGACATCACATAAACAATAACTGCTCCTCCTATGAACAAAATGAAAAAGGAATACTAATAGAGTCACCGGATTCTAGACAGCGACTAATGACATGTTGTGAATTAAGCTTAATGTGCGATTTGTTCACACCTCGAATGACTGCGTCGAAATCGATCAATTTTGTTTTCGAGTACTCGAATACCAGTTTCACTATTCGATAATCGGTCTAACAACCGAGTACTGAACAACTCGAGTATTCGTTCCAATCCCATTAAATAATGCTACTAGCATAACCTGTCTGTCTCTGCTGCTTCCGCTTCTGGGAAGGATGGGAACTGCAGAACTGTTTGGAATTCCTCCAGCAGAGTCACAACTATGGGGTACACAGTTCTATACACAACATTTTGTCAAATTCATCAAGAAGCAAGATAATATTTAAAGATCCACAAACAAAACACAATGAAATCAACTAAATATTCTAAAGTGTGTTCCACAAACGTACACATTTCGAAATATTTAATATAAATGTGTTTTTATCGATCAAAGTAAGTTGTTGTTTGAACTTGTTGTTTGACAACATCAATGTAAGCTATCAGACGTATATTACCCCGATGGTAACCGTTTTCCCGCACATACAGTGACATGTGTCCTTTTAATTTAAACTGACAAAACAACACTTTATACGTGTTTCATATGACTGAAAAACACGGTAAAAAGGTATAGTTTACATAGCACTACTGTAAAGCAAAAACGAATATCTATGTTGGTTTATTCTGATACCTAAATTGTTATTGACTTTTATCTGTATTCATGTTTGTAAAAATTAGAATTGCTCACAAAAGTTTTGGCGTACGTGCAATCTACATGATTGTGATACATACATTGTACCTCTATTTTGACATAAGGTTAAACCTTGCACCACATGATAAACATGGTAGATCATTCTGTATACAGTTTTACTGATATCTTGTAGAAAACATGTAAAATATACAACTGTACCATTTATCGGAATGTTGAAAGATATAACAATTCTTCACTGTTACTTTCTTTATCCCTTGATTATAGTTTTATTTTTGCCGCTCCTCATATGGCTTTATATCGTGTCCTTGGGTTTTATGTAAACATGCTCAATTTTGTGAACGTGGCCTTCCACTTGTTACACTCCCACTTTTGAATTTTGAATGCACGCTATTTTTGGTATGTGTTAGGTGAAATGGAGACAAGATTATTGCTCAAATCAAACTTAACTTTTGTTATTGTAATTTAATAAAGTATTGACAATTGAGCAGTCGAGAATAGATATTTATCACTGTCATTTTTGCATTTCATTATACGGTCCCTTAACAAATTATAGTATAATTCCGCAAACTTCCCGAACAACCCTCATACAATGTGTCATATATAAAGCCATGCACAAGTTTAGTCATTTTTTGCTCCTTATTCTAGAAGGAGTATGTGACCACCGCTTTGTCTGTCCGTCTGTCTATGCATAACTACGTGTGTGTGTCCATTCCGCATTCGAACCCAGGCTATTTCTCAGCAACCACCGACATTACTTTACTAAAACTTAATGGGAAACATTACTACCAAGTCGAGATGCAAATATTGTCGGCATGTTCATGTTCGATGGTTTTTCACATACTTATACCCCTTTCCTCATATATATACTTCGGAGAGCATTCATCGGTTCTACCTATAACTAGTTCTTGGTTGACATTACGCTAATTGAATATGGATGTATTGATTTCCACCATATGATAACAAGTTTGTAAGTGTCACAGGACAAGCTTCCGGCAAAAAAGCAACCATCTAAGATGGTCATAGGAAGAGATATATTTCCTCATAATCAATATTTCGTTAATAGAACAACTTGTCGACCAAACATACTTATGTTTTATTACCAAATATACTAGATACACACAGTCATAATATGCTTTTTCGAAAAATAGTGTATACAATTTAATGAAGGCATACTATGTCATTTGCGATTTTTGATGAAATCGACCAAAAATCACTTTTGTGTACATACATCGAGTGGATATCGAAAGCGACTTGGAGTTTGATGGTGGTTTTCGTGATTTCATTCGGCGTATCAGGGATTTCAATGCATTAAAAGTGTTATTGTTTTGATAAATCATTTCTAATGCCGAGTAAAACATACCTTGATTTATTCGTCACTTACAACAGCGTGCATTTTATTTTAGCAAGACTGCTACGACTCCATTGTTTAAAATTTCTGACGTTATTATACAGTATGCATATTATGATCGAAATAACAATTACGATGTGTTTATGACTAGACTGCTGTAATTTTGTATTTTATGTGAGTTTGTAATGGTGAATACTTTGCTTGATTTGTTTTATTAATCTATGTATTGTATAGTTGAAGTCTCATCAATGGTTAAAAATAAAATTAAATCAGTTCAGTCTGATGAAGAGTATAGCTTGACACACCATACATGTTGTGTAATTCTCTTTCAAATATCACACAAGAAGTACTGTCATTTATTCCTAATGTTAGAATTTGCAAATCCAAATACAACATATTCTTTAAATACAATGCTCAATAAAACCATATATTGCTTGTAAAAGAATGTTGTCAATACGTATTGTTTTATGTTTATTTATGTTTTGCAATTTGTAACTGTGTATGTTTGCGTGTGCATGTGGGTGTGTGCGTCTGTCAAGAAAACTTCAAGTACTTTCATATGAGGCGGCATTTTTTATTGAAAACCAAATCTATATACTCACATGTATATTCAATATTTGTATGAGCTACGAAAAAAATAAAAAATAAAAGAAATGTTTCATTTGAAAATACATTGTTAGACATTTTTAATATATGGTGTGTTAAAATAATATTGTGGTGAAGCCTGATAAAAATAACATCGCTCACTTTCGATCACAATCTGTTACCAGAACTTCATTTTATTTCACATGTGGAACCAGTAACCGGAGGATAATTTGCTAAATATGCCTTCCTGTGACGTTTGCTAAATGAATTTCAGGACTTTGGGCTGACAGCAAGGTGTGTTGCTCAGAATGCTGGTAGGGCCCTTGGTTTGTTCATTGCTAAATGCAAATCAATTGGTTGTATGCCACATAATTTGTTTAATGTGCATATTCGGACCTCAGTCTTAGGTACAACATCATACTCTTGCATTAGCGCAGTCCAGAAGGTGAGAACATGTTATGCATTAAGACGGACTTGCACAATGTAGGTGAAGCGCAATTTCAGACTCGGAAAAAGGTCAAGTGTAAGAAGCGTTAGACTAATTGTATTAAATATATAGTACACTATAAAGGGATATAGAAAGAGAGATAATTTGTGACAATCAATTTGTATAACATCACCACTTGATAGTAATTTTCAGAAGCAAATTCAAACAATAAGGTTTGTCCCTTTACAAATTTAACTGGTTAAAGCGGCATCACATTGATTTAAGCAATATACACTTAAGAAAATGTTTAAGTGTGCACTTTTATTGATTAACATTTCTACTTGGAATTTTATATATTTGCTATTGGCTACACGTGGATGAATATTCTCGGGTCGAATTCATCGGTTTAAATAACACGCTTTTAGAGGCTCTTTCCAATCAACCAGATCATCTTTAAGTGTACATATATACATGTATATATTTAGCTAAATGCTAGTCATATATACAATACAGTAACATATTTTTTATACAAAATATACACTCTTCATGATAAACCATATATCTAGTTATAAATACAATACAATCAAATACCACGTAAGGCAGTTATTGGTGTGTTGACCGAGTATTCGAATACAAAAAGGAATTCGTTGACAACCCTAGTAAAATTGAAGAAAAATCCAATTTAGTTAATTCACATTTTATTGCATTTACTTTATAATATATACCGATATAAGGAGTGAATCATCAGCAAAGCATTTTAGTGTATGTCTGTAATTATCTGCTCGAGTACAGTCATGGTGATTTCAAACGAATTTGTCCCAAGTCGACAGGCTGAAATAATTATCATTTGTAACTGGTGACACCTCAACCTCAGCTTAGTATAGTAAATGTCTCACTAACATTCAAACTCGTAATCATACCAATACCACCAGTCACCACATAATGGCCTGCAAGTAAAAGTAATTGCCACACCAAACAATGGTTTAACAGGTCCTTTTACACCTTCTCCAGTCTGACAAGTGTTATACGCGTTATTGATTGCAGTTGTTTTATCGTCGTGTGTGGCATGATATGTACCCGTCTCAGAACCTCCTGCTATAAGAGCAGTGAACTCATATACCCCGCCGGTTGTAGCAGCATTGTTATCTTGTCCTGCGTTACTTGTTATCCTGCATTCCATTCCGCTAATAGGGTGATCAAATGCAACTTTAACCATCGTATAGTCAGTGTTTTTTTCACTAGAACACGGATCAATAATGCCACTACACTTGTATTCAATACAAACAGTTTCATCTTTCGCAGCCTGTACATTTAACACTCGTACCCCAAACACTTTTCCAACAACTGTTTCGATCGATCCACCATAACTAATCGTTGTCATTTTCAAGTTTAAGTTCATTCCTTCAAAGACATGGCTATCCAAAAACTCTAGTCTCACCTTTACAAAACAAGCTCGGTAACCTTCGTCACGGCCAGGATACCATGCCATCCGACTTAATTGCCTTACCTCTGGATTATTTAGATATGCCGGAGTACAAGTGAATCAGTCTTTCGGACGAGACTTTAAAAACCGAGGTCCCGTGTATGATGCTTTACATCGAGCACGTAAAAGAACCAGGGGTGCTTTTGGAACTGGGGCATCTCCTGTATCATGCACTATCCTCCAAATCTAATATGACTAACGTACTTCCGGAGGCGTCGCCCATGTGGGAAACCGGTGGCGACGATAAATAAAAGCATATACAACAACAACAAGTGAATGTATTACAAACTGTCCAATCATTGGCATTTATGCCATAATGAAACCTTACATGTGGATCACCTTGCGATGATGCAAGACACGTATCCATGTCTGTGAAGAATGGTCCATTAGTTGATCGTACCATTTCAGCTTTCAGAGTCTTGTTGTCGCCTGTGATTGCAAATTCGATATTACCGTTTACTAAGAAAGGTACAGCGGCATACAGGTCTCTTATGTAGTTACTTTTGAAGTGGAAGGCGGAAATATATGAATCAGCATTATCGCATATGTCAGACATACAACTTTCATCGGGGTTATTTAAATGATCATATATTGTTCTCAGTTTGCTGTTTGAAAATGATGTAGAATGAACTTCAACTTGTGACGACGGATTTGTGACTGGCGTTGTAAGGCTTTCGTCCTCGAACAAGCGTATTTTGTAATAACATTCGTCGCCTCGACCTCGCGCCATATCATAATTCCACCATTGTCTCTCTGATATTTCTACGGGATCGATCGATGCGATATAACTTGCTAACACTTGTCGTTTTCTCCTTCGAATACCAGACCCAGGTTCAACGTAGTCCCAATTGCCTGCTTCAGCATTGAGTCTCCAAAGTTTTATTTCTTGATCTACACATGTCCCTATATCATTAGGCGCGTACATGTCAATGACATCATCTAGTACCATCAGAACCCCTGAAGTATAGATTAAACACACCATAAGAATCAAGTGCTCCTTGCTGTCCTTCAGCGTCTGTGAACTCGAATAAACCTGGAATATTTTCAAGCACCGTGATATTAGTTGGATCTAGAAATGTTAAACTGGCATAAACTGTGCCATTGTAAGGTATTCCATCAGTTTTGTAAGATGCATTACTTGGTATCTCTATTTGAACAATAGCAGAACCCCCATCCGTTGTACCCGCACCAAGAGTATTCGTCACAGCAGAATCTAGTTTAACTGGATCGGACGCTTTGAAGAGTTTAATTTCTATGTGTAACGTTCCCGTCATGTCAGGAGATAACTTAAATACTTTAGTTGTAGACAGGTACTGCTGTAGATATGCATCAACAATAAAAATATTGATCTGGTCAACTGAGTTTGAAGGCTTGAAGCTGAAACTACCCGAACCACTTGTGTACGTTTGGAAGACACCATTTACCCATACCTCCAAAAATCTTACAGGAGAATTTTTTTCAAAGTCCACAGCCGTTCTCGATATTTTCAGAGAAGGCGTTATGCATTTAGCACACCCACATGCCCTTATTACAAAAAGCTGAATCTCGTATTCAATGCATTGTACAGTCCTGATGTCGGTTTCCGATATAACACAGCAAGAATATGTCTCATTTCTACAGGAACCTTCAGTGTCAGATGCATTCAATCTGCAACTGTGGGCTACACACTCTCCGACTTCATACAATATGCTGTTGGTATCAGGTTGTACACAACCATCGGGCAATTCAACAACTTTTTGCTGTAGAGCATTCTCACAGAAATCATCCGAGTTGTCTACAATTTAAACATGGTTGTTATACTAACACAACAAATGAAGAAGTCGAGGAGGAAATGACACAATCACCCAAAAGCATAAGAAGACATGATGAAAAATATGAATTTAATTAAGACATGGTTTAATTTACTGACAAGTGATATAGTGATAAACTGTTCACAAATCAGAAACTTCCTGACCAATCAAGACAAAGCAAGCGGAAAGAGGTACACACTGGAGGCACAAAACAGTATCAAATACGTCTGTTGTAGTCTGGTTTTTAAGACTATGTGTGAATCATATATATATATATTTGCATTTTACATGGATGTTTGTTCCCGTATTACGGAAGGGACATGTTAATTGGAAAAAGAAACCTTTCATTGTACACATAAAATGTGAATAAATGCGAAACATGACGTCTGAAAACGTCAGTAGGTACATAATGATGGTAACATTAACCTTTAACATCCATTTTAGCGACTGGTGACATAACTGCTCCATAAGGACTGTTTGCCCTACACTGATAATTACCGCTATCAGAGGGTGTCAAATCTTGCATGGTTAGCATGGTTCCATCTGTGGATTCAACGGTATCAATCAATAAAGAGTCCTTGAACCTGAAATATACACAAATATTGTAATGCTGAATTTTTGATACAAAGAATCACATAAAAGTTTTATATACTATATATGAGATGACTTTTCTAGAGCTTCTGTTTCGGTGACATTATGAATCATACAAGAAGTTTTTAATGGTATATTCGTAAAACAGTTTGACATGACTGTACAATGTCACGTACAGATTACTTAATTGATTAGTTAAATAGAGATAGCTGTATGCATGTATGTTTGATAGAAACATTATATAACGCACTAACTTTGACAATCGCCATTTACATACCATTCATAATAGTCAATACCAGGGGTTGCCACGGCGGCACAGCACATTGTAACTGTTTCTCCGGTAAGCCGAGTCTTGAACCGCGGTGTTTGAGTGAAGTGAGGCAAAGCTGCAAACACAAGACGGTTTTAGTTTAGGTAGTAGCATAGGAAAATAATATGTTCCACATTCTTGAGATAAACCCCACACGTGACTCGATAGTACAGGATAATATTTTGATAAATCAAATATTATTGGCATAAAATAATCCAATAGAAAGTCAGCAGAAGTAACATATTATAATTGTTTTACTTATTTTAGAACTATAATTCACCTATTCTAGTCATTGATACTTCAACGTTGTTGCTATCGATTGTAACGATGGTGTCGACAAATCCTTCCCTGACAATCAGTACCTGTGTTGACTCACACGTGGTGTTCAACGTGAAGTGCCCCGTTGTGTTGGTTGTGTTCAACACGGTTGTAGGTGCAATGGTAGCGTACACAAACGCATTGTTGAGAAAATTGCTAGTTCTGTTAGATACAACACGTCCCGTTACAAAGTTGTTGCCACAAATACAAGTGTCGCATTCATGGTTTATTTTACCGCGAGTGCAATTCTATCTACAATCTACAAACAGTGAAAACATAATATGCTGTAATACACTGATATCATAAGAAATCTTGCCATGTTAACTAAATCTTTTCCCTTTTTATGTCATTTAATTTCCTCTCTATTATAAGCAATTGTTGTTATCGTTGTCATCTATTCTTCTATCTGTGTATACAAAGATTTTCTCATTTATGTAATCATTATTTTATGTCATCAATGATTAAAACAAAGGATGAAGTTAGTACAAGGAACGTCACATTTATTATACACTGATGCCTCCATATATATATATAAGATCTCAGGGAAATATCAGCATACGAAACGCCAGGAGTTGAGAAGTTGTATAAAGGGCAAACATCTATGCGTATTGATAATTTAATACTAATTTATTAATTAATGTAATTCATAATTTGCTTATATTAAGATGCACAATTTGTACTTAGACTTCTGTAATTTGCAATATGTACTTACGTTTGACCATCATTGATACAGCATGCATTGTTGAACATTGGTAATTTATGACCTCTTCACACATTTATATGATGTGTTTTTTGTTGAATAAAGTTCTTCCTTCTACGCGTATTAGACAATAAGGGAAAGACAGTAATTATCACATTCGCATTATGAGGTCACAACACATTGTTCACCATGGAGACAGTTTGCAAAATGACAGACAGTCACAAACATGCGCTTTGTTTAATTAATACATTTATACACAAAGGTATTATAATGTTAGTAGGTATTTCTATATTATTACAGTATATCTCATAGGTTACCTACCAGGACAATTCCAATTGGAGTAGGTTTTATTCTGAGAGTCATTCCCAACACAGCCCAAGGCATTAGAGTCTGTTTTATTGCACGAGCGAGTACGAAGCTGGATACCTCCACCACAACTATAAGTACAGCTTCCCCAAGACGCCCATGTTGTCCATTTGCCATAAACTGTACCATAATAAAAATCAACAACCATTATAGTGCAGTAAGTATAAAGAGCGAATGATTCATTCGAACAGACAATGTCATATACAAACTGCACAGCCATCTTAAAACGCAAAAGTCATAGATGTATAAACTACATTAATTTTTGTATATTCATTTAAACAATTACAAATACACAAAAGGGACACCAGAGGTGAATGTGTTTGACAAAATTCGTGTGACGGATGTTTTCCATTCAATACAAGACAGTAAACATTGTATGTACATTAATTTCAAGTTACAGATGGAATAAAAGGGTAAACAAACAATTGTGTTGAAAACACTCTCCAACAGAAACAAATTGACACCGTTATTACCCGGACATGATGTTTCTTTGCAAACTGTAGTTTCAATGTATTCTCCTTCACAAATAGATGCACCATCACTGCAAGAACGATATCTTCTGTGGATACCAGAACCACACGTGACAGAACATGACAACCAAGCATTCCATGGTAACCACGTAACTGCCAATGGTTCTCCTGGAACTAGGGAATCTTTACTATGAAGTAATTATAGTAGTTACAACGTTCAAACATATGAGGTCAAAACAATATTTTTGTCAAGTATGCATCACAACCTTACGTCAGAACGCGCGTCTGGTGTGCAAACAAGTTACATAAAGGGTTACATTAATAGTTAACATTTGGCTAAATTACTTTAAATGATCAGGGTGAATCTTGATTAATAAACTACATTTACCAACAGAAGCACTATATTGCTATATCAATAAGACTTTACCTATTTAAGGAAAGGCATCTGACGGTTTAACTCGTTTTCGTGGTATTTACTATATGGACCGATATTCTTGATAATCGAGACAAAATGCACAACATTTATAGCAACTCGTCTACAACAATCATAATTCTACTCTCAGAACCAGGTTCAAAGTAAAATTGCTTCTCTGCAATTCAGCATCATCCTTTGTGTAAAGGTTGGTCACCGGTGCAGTGGCATAAGTTACTATCAGGTGTTTGGGCGTCATCTCAAGCATACCAAAACGAAGTCAATATAGTATTTTGTTACGATTAATCAAGTGTCTTTATTGTAGACTGATGAGTTTTGTTTCCTGTACTGGTTGACGTTCATCATTTTTTATTTCTAATCAATGTTAAATGTCTAAATCTATACTAGCAGGGTATATTTGCAAGGTCATTAGAATGTGCAAATTGAACTCTACCAAAGTTTTACTATATGTAACATAAATCCCTTGGAACGGTCCCTCATGTGAACCATTATATGTTGCATCTATGGTTGGTTGCACCTGCTCACGTGCAAACGGTGCATATGTAAGTATACCACGACTAATTGTAATACCTTTTAGACGATCATATATATAAATTCGGCTCAGTCTATCAGTTGTTACAGATTTTTAAAGGTATTTTTAAATGATGAACGCAAATTTATAGAACATTAAGATGTCAGTTAGTGGTGTTTTCAAAGCTTTTAAAATGATTCAAGTATTACACTGGTGTAACTTCTTTACTCTACTCAGGCGGTTATATGGTAGTTTCAAACCACCCAAATTGTATTTCATTTACATCATCAATTCCTCTTACTTTGATATTGATGTGTTCTTTAAATCGAAAATAAATGTTTTATTTATCTAAACGAAATATGGATTGTCTTATGTCTCGTATCAGTTACGCATATAGAATTGTCATTGCATCAAAAAGTTTTTCAAAATATGAAAATTTTGTCTTAAATATTGAAACATGTTTCATTTAGTTCATTGTGAGCAAGTTGTTTGATGACGTCATCGATATGGTTTTATGCATATGATGTCATTTGACACTACCAAGAAAACTTTTTCTCTCTACAATGCTGTTTTATAACACATCTTAATATTCATTGGGTGCAGTCGTGTTTTTGTGTTTTTGTTTTAGTTTTCTTAATAGAAATATTTCTTTTAGTTTACATTTCATTTGCCTATCACTAATATCTATGAAGTATTAACTACATTATCTTGACATTACTTTAAATTGCATTATTAATTGACATTTTAAGTTTTTTTCACAGTCTGATGTTACTAATTTAGTTACAGGGAGCAAGGTCAGTATACGACTGATTGTTCCTTCGTGCTGGATTAATTACAGTATGTTGTTATGTGCGTGATGGTTGGTTGCTTTTAATGATTAGGTACTACCTACTTAGTCAATGTACGTATATATATATTGGAAATCAATGACCATATAGCGATAAAGTGTGAGGTTAGCTAGCTGTTAAATCGACTTAACCCCCAGTATTTTTACTGACAGATCCAAGGCTGTAATTCGCTGTTGGTTATTATTTCTGTGCAAATATGTCACTTAATGTAGTGTTCTGGTTATTTCCTGCCCATTGTCGGCCTATTGCTGCCAGCTGTCTTGACCCTGTGATCTTTTACAACCATTAATCCCATATCCTTCACTGTCCACGTTAATGTTCCACATCAAATAAATTTAATTTCATTGAAAACATTTAATCTTATTTGTGAATAGAATTGCATTTCAAAAGGATTAAAGCTTTATATTACATTGTCCTCATCGTATGAATAATTTGCATTCAAATTAAACGGATAATGCATTGGATATTATGTATTGTGAATGCGTTCACATTACCGCGCCGAAACATAACTGCATGCATTCTTTATTTTAACTTCACCGAGTCATAAGGGAAATTAAATTAATTCAAAATATGGAGTTATAAGAATACTTAAGACATGTTTATCTAGCGCGACCTTGAACTACATTACTAGCCTACTGTTTACACGGAATAAATGATTGGCGTGGAATAATAACTGAACATTACGCAGAAATGTTATTACATTTTAAGTAAATATCAAATATGGCTCCTGTTATGGCCTGAACATTATTTTCAAGTGTTGTTTTGGCTGTTCAATTCGGTACTATTTGTGTGTGTATTTAACCGCGCATTCAGTTGACACTGCGTGGGGTAAGATGTGTATTGACGAAAAAACATCATTGGGTGTCGTTTCAAAGTACTATTTGGAATTATAAGGATTAAACAACCATTTGTTGGCGTTCATGCATGTGTAAACGCCGATCAGTCCGCACACATTTAACATAAAACCCTTCCGGGCTTTATTCAATGTATGCGTTCTGATCGGCGTTTACACATGCATGAACGCCAAAGAATGGTCGTTTAATCCTATAATGAACACTATATCAAGTGAAATAATTGCACATGTGGAAAGGGAAACTTAACATACAGCTAAAATAGATGACAAATAACCATAAAGCGATCAAAGTCCCATTTTACAACACTAGACAGTAGGCGAAGACTATTGAGAGACCGGTATAATGTTGTCAATAATGCCATCCTCAAACAAATCGAACTATACGCGTGCAATTTTGTATTATTGTGTGATACATATTTATCAATAAATTAATTTATTTAACTTCATAATACTGGTTGAAATATACAGGCTTGATATCCAAATATCTGCTTAGTATTGGTAAATAATTATTTCATAGAACAATTTAAAACTTTGAGATAATTATAATAGCCATAGTTGAATGACGAAAACATTGTCCTTACGCCAATTATTTATATATATTTGCCTTTTATATATTCGCGTTCAGAGGGCCGTGAGTGTGATTACAAGCAGATTCAGTCGGTACGGATATGTGACAGCAGTTAAACACAACTCGACGTGGTTTATTGTACGGAAGTAATGTTAGTCCTGGCATCGTTCAAGCGTTTGGCACGTGTGCATGATAGACGATGTTCTCATTGTTTATACATGTGTTTCATGGCTATTATTCTTCTCGTACTTTTCTATACATTTGGATTTAGAAATCATGATGTAAGGGAAAGCGAAACATGTCATGGTTGGAAACGAGCGGACCAGGATATACTGGAATGCACAGGGGAAATGCCATATTGGTTAGACAGAAAAAGTAACTATAACGTAACAAAGGCTTCTAAAATTGTGTTACGGTTCAAACCAAAATTGTCGATTGCGAAGTATTCACATCTGATGGGTATACTACATGCGTTTGTTTCGGTATGTGAATATTCCGATATTCCATTCATTCTTTCAGACGGGTCTCTGCTTGGGGCTGTAAGGCATTTTGGGATAATACCGTGGGATACTGATATTGATGTAATGATGGACGAGAAACATCAGCAGAAATTAGAGAATGCGTCATCATCACTGGGGTTCAGGATCTTCAAGAGGAGGGAATTACATTGGAGATTTCATGCAGAATTGATTGCGACTGTGAAAAAAAGAAATTCAAACTTGTTTGTTGATATTTTCTTCTACCAAGCGAATGGTAGCTACATCACAGGAATGTATAAAAGAAAGATTCGAAGCGAGGACTTCTTTCCAATCAAATTGATTCCATTTGAAAGATTTGTATTACCAGCCCCTCGTAATGCCATAGCTATATTGGACCACGCCTACAAAAACTGGAACACAACTTGTGTAGCCCGAGGGTCATCGCATAGCGAAGTCGCTTGTAAAGAACTTTACGATATATATCCGTTTGTTTTCTATTATAGTTCATCCACCAAGTCAGAATCAACTTTGAAGATTTCTGGTCGATCTCTGACAAGTGTAACGTACACACGCTTGGGAGATTAGATGCATGTGCTCAGAACTAAAAAAAGATAAATTTCCGTCACAATCTAGAACCATGGAGGTAAAAGCAATGTCTGCAGTAATAACGTCACACCTTCAGATATATACCTAATGACGTGATCATTAACAACTAATTGGAAAAGAAATAGATCTTGAACTATGGAAAACTCGGAAACTCGGACAAAAACGTTAACGATAGGAATACAGAACGATACTAAAATGTCGTCCCATTTCGGAATGTCTGGAGAATGGGCATGCTTGAAAAGTAGTGAATATTTTACTGATTACAGAAAACAATTACGTTTTGACGATTATCATACAGACATTAGTGCACACAAGATAAATAATTGGTTATGTATGTGTCTATATATATAACATATGTCTATACATGTATGCAAATGTCATAAATTAAGTTATATCTATTAGAGATTTTCGTAGGTATTAAGGTTTTCGATTATGTATTTGCATCATTATCCGTACGTTCAAGAGGCAGATGCTCGTGTATACACAGCGGACCCTCCCTACAGATGCTCGTGTATACACAGCGGACACTCCCTACAGATGCTCGTGTATACACAGCAGACCCTCCCTACAGATGCTCGTGTATACACAGCGGACCCTCCCTACAGATGCTCGTGTATACACAGCAGACACTCCCTACAGATGCTCGTGTATACACAGCAGACACTCCCTACAGATGCTCGTGTATACACAGCAGACACTCCCTACAGATGCTCGTGTATACACAGCGGACCCTCCCTACAGATGCTCGTGTATACACAGCAGACCCTCCCTACAGATGCTCGTGTATACACAGCAGACACTCCCTACAGATGCTCGTGTATACACAGCGGACCCTCCCTACAGATGCTCGTGTATACACAGCAGACACTCCCTACAGATGCTCGTGTATACACAGCAGACACTCCCTACAGATGCTCGTGTATACACAGCGGACCCTCCCTACAGATGCTCGTGTATACACAGCAGACACTCCCTACAGATGCTCGTGTATACACAGCAGACACTCCCTACAGATGCTCGTGTATACACAGCAGACACTCCCTACAGATGCTCGTGTATACACAGCGGACCCTCCCTACAGATGCTCGTGTATACACAGCGGACACTCCCTACAGATGTTCGTGTATACACAGCGGACCCTCCCTACAGATGCTCGTGTATACACAGCGGACCCTCCCTACAGATGCTCATGTATACACAGCGGACACTTCCTACAGATGCTCGTGTATACACAGCGGACCCTCCCTACAGAGCCTCGTGTATACACAGCGGACCCTCCCTACAGATGCTCGTGTCTACACAGCGGACCCTCCCTACAGATGCTCGTGTATACACAGCGGACCCTCCCTACAGATGCTTGTGTATACACAGCGGACACTCCCTACAGATGCTCGTGTATACACAGCGGACACTCCCTACTCTGAACACCCTTCGGACAGCCTATAAAATTCGGATTAGAGGAGATTCCGGACTAAAGAGGATTGCTCCATTAAATGTCCGTAGGCAATAAAGTATTTCAGTAATTTGAATAAGTTCGCTATAGAATGTTCACGTTAACGCGATATAATATATAATGTCTGAATCCATATTTGTGCTCCTTTCATGCGTAGAAGATTTGCAGTGCGATATGAAAAATAAATTATCATTATAAAATTTTCCTTATACAGTAGACATTGCTCGAGCGACCACCTGTATTAGGCGACTTTTTTATTAAACGACCACTTAAATTCCAGCCGGAGCGTTTTTACTATATAAATAGGATCTATTAAACGACTTTTCTATAACGTGACCAGCGACCGCATTAAACCAGTCCCGTAAGGTAAAAAATATAGTTAAATAATCCATTAAACGATCCATCGGCATCATGACTCCCATTCATGCAGAGCATAAACTTGTTCAACCGGTATATACAGTATTGAATGCTATGTTTAATTGATGTACAGTGTCTGCATGCCGCTGATTTAAAATGGTTCTCTAGCAGAACAAATAGTAAAATATCAATACTTTCCCTCATTAACTCAGACTGACGTAACATTTTACTTGATATAAAAAGCAATATTAAGATCGAATAATGTAAGTTTATTTCTTTCCATTCCTTTGTAGTTTTTTTGTACTATCAACACAATATAGAAACACCAATAAATAACATATACATAACAGTAAAGTACAAATACAGTATTATTTCTTCTCAAACATATTCATCTACGAGTTCAAAAGTGTGTGTATGTTCCAAAAATCCAGTATAACCAATGTCTCTCTGAATATATACAAATGAATGGAAAGAGGATGGTAATTATACGTTTTGATTGTTCAGTCGGACATTCATTTGTACTTAACCTTTCGATATCTATTAAGAGACCATTTTATTATGCGACTCTTTTTGGCTGTCCCTTCGGTGGTCTCTTAATACAATGTCTACTGTATTCACAATAGAAATTTGAGAATATATTTCAATGAATCATTCAACATGTCAAATGATGTTAAACATGGCTGCAATTAAGTGCACCGCGACGCTACCGCCCATACAACCTGACCAGCTATGCACATAGGGCGGTGTATTAATAATGTCATACTTGAAGACTATGCAACATAGCTTATTTCAAAGAAGAAAATAATAAAATAATGGTATAGGGTAAAAATATTGAATTGTGATTTGTAGACCCAATTGATATTTTTTCTGCGCTCACAGCCATGATAGTTCCCATTGTTTTCATCAGTCTCACTGCTCATCCTTTACATGTCTGTGGCCATCAATCGCTAAATGATTACTACCGCATGTTTGCATAACATTATCGATTCAATTGTTCTTGAAGGATTGTTTACATAATAAGTACACCTCGTACTCGTTCTTTCTTTGTTCCGTTCCCGTAAAAATGGAATGCATACGACAACAAGTAAAAGACTTCTGCTTGGTGCAGCAAAGTTGTGTGCACGGTGTGAAAAAAGGAATTAAAACAAACTCAATCGTCAAGTAACACTAAATGTTTATTATGCTGTAATATATCACAATATATGACATTCAATATAAGACTTTCGTACTTAAATAGTCAATGCACATAAAACCATTAACTATTTTTTTAAACGTTAAAAGGCATTAACATATAATAGGCCACGCCAAATTGGAATTTTGTTAAGCGTCAACCTAAGTTCGCGAAACCTAGCTACCTATTTAAAAAAAGCACATACTCATAACGAAAAACAAAATATATCCTCAGATAATAAGTGATGAACAAAATGGATTGTGTCAAAACTAGATCTATACATGAATACATCTAATTTAAAACTGACTAGTTTTCACACAAATGACTAGTTTTCACACAAATTAACGTTAAACAAATTTCTACAAGACAAAAATAGTAAATTAAGAACTCAGGTCTTGTTCTGCCCGTTAAGTTTGGAAAAAGACCCTAGATAAATTGGGAAAATTTGCGTCGTAAAATTTGCCAATTTGAGAACACTTGAATCGCTTCAACTTGAATTTTGGGAATGTTCATAGTTAAAATAACAGGCTTTTCATATCTAAATTTTATATAAACAAGCATTCTAATCTACATTTCTGGTAGCAACTGTCGATTGTGATACAAGGGACAATAACGGCGAGAATTATTCAAAGAGCTTCAAGATATACCAGGCCACTCCAGTAGACGATTTTTCGTAGGTGCTTCTGATTAGGATTTCTCTTTCAGATTGGGAAAAAACACTCATTTGGCTTTGGGAATGGGTCAGATAGTCACATCGTTGTCGGATCTCAACTAAAATTGCCGTTGTCGAATCATGGTCATCGAACATATTTGAGAATTTTAGCTCGAGGAGCGTAAAACCTACGCGGACGCGGACGCTTAACAAAATTCCAATTTGGCATGGCCTAAGCCAACTGCACATGTTTTGGTAATATTTAACACAGTGTATAACCCGATGTGACTTCCGCCGAGTGATGTGACTTCAACAGAGGGAAGCGTTCCAGACAGATGAGTAGTGGTGTTCATTTTCTGACCAATAATTCGTAATTTCGATGTTTCTGTAGGATCTTTTATTGTCTGAACGACGGTGTATGTCTCAATTTACTATAAAAAACAATACAAAGAGATATCATTGCGGAGTAAATCTAGTATTGTCCGTTCAAAATTGACATAAATAATTTTGCTTTTTAAAAATGCCTAAAATGCTCGATTTTAAACGTTTTTGCGGTATAATTGAATAGTTTTACACCATATATCAGAACATATATCATTAACGAACAATTGTAGCAAGTTGCAAGTCTGTCGGTGCTCTTAAACCGACGTTTTATCCTTCCAAAGGGACCCTGGTATGCACAAACACTATAAAACGACGGATATTTTGCTTTTTTAATCGTTTTTATACCCGATAAAGCATGGAATGTTTAGAAAATAAAGTCATGTTTGAGAAACACGAAAGAACCAATGCTAATCACCAACCATTCGACGCCATGCACATTTGCGATTCATTGATATTCATTTTTGATAGTATTTCGGTTCAACCAGACATGGCATGAATACTTAAGAAGTGAATGTATGCATAGAATTTCTTCTAGATGTTCTCCATATACATGTAATATCTGAAGTGGGTCGCTGTACTTTCAAGTATTCATCTAGCTATTTCGATCTAATTACATCCCCTATTATATACACGTCATAGTACCAAAAATAATCTTTTGCAACTCAACTTGTTGTCCAGATAAGCAAACCAGTATACACAATTAACAACATTGCAATTACTTATAAAATCTTCATTTTTTCCATACTCATGTGACTATGAGTATGAATAATAATAACAACATTACTTAAAAACTCATTTGGACAAGTGAAGTCTTCCCTGTGAGTCTCTACTGTAACACATAACATTTGATGAGAGATAAAGCAAAGAAATAAGTTTTTATCATGATATAATATGATAGAAATCCGATGGCACAATATTTACTCATGCTAATTAGCCGGCTATTTCACTTTCCATAAAAAGGGGGAGATATTTATAGTATTGGTCAATAAGCTCTTGCGTCATATAAAGTTACCAAACCATGAACAACTAGTCACATACGTACGTTTGTGTACATCGGTAGCTCAATGACGTAAGCATTCACACTGCAATCTATGTTAAATGAGGTAACTGGCTCATGTCTCGAATAAGTATGTGTTTTATTTTATTCACAGTGATCTTGTACTTCTAGCATATATTTTCTTAATTTATCTTGCTATACGATCACTATATATTATTTTTCATTTCATTCATATTATTTTCTTTTGTTATCAACAATGGAACAATCAAAACAATAACCTAAGCATTGCTAGAATTTTTTAAGAATTTTACATGATAGTCTCCCTTGATTATCCCTGATTCTCCAAGGTGCGTCGAGACTAATTGAAGTGTCTCCCTTAGACATCGATCGCGGGGAATGCGTTACGGATAAAAAAATCAATACTGGGTCGATATTCGTTCGCGCCTTGATTAGCCACCCCGCTGTGTTTAGTCAGCTTAATGAAATTGCCCCGGGCTGTACTAATTTATCAGAATGTATTATACATTTATGATACTTATATTGTAGCCTCTTTCGAAACAAATAAATTGAATTATGCACCATAAGGTTTTTGTCTTGTTTTTTTGCAAATGGTAGCTACTTAGCTTTCTAGCATCGCAAAGATACATCTGTCTTTTTTCAACAGAAATTACAATGACACTGTCAAAATACAACTACTTATTTTGTATGTTACATTTAAAAACATGATCTCGTATTTTTGACGATGTAATGCAATTATTTATACCGTCATCATATGTGCATTGGTGATAATATCTAATTTAAATAATTATGATATATTATGTACAAGTGTGTACGCCGGACAATAAGTATAACATGTACGCCTGTAGTTTGAATAAAGTGTTCTGTTCTGTTCTATGTAGTTTTGAAAACAAACATTCAATTAAAAAGCAGGTTTTGAGCGCTATAATGGGATCCTGACTAGTCTATGATTTAGGAATAAAATCTCGATGCATTAATTTTCAAGTTTTACCACAAAGTCTTAAGTGATAAGTTTTATCATTTTTGCAAAAAAAAATAAATCTACGTTGTCTTACTATTGAAGTGAACATTATGCATACGAAAAGTATTTAATGTATACATTTCATTGAATGATCTCTCTTTTTCTCGAAAAACGATATAAAACTTATAAAACGAATATTAAACCTAGTGGTATTAAATTCATATTATATAAGTTATGCAGGCTATTTGTCTAAATAATTGTAACATCTGTATTACAATATTAATATCATATTTTCACTTTTAAATATCAAGTTAAACAATATCATTACAAAAAAATGTATTTATTGTAATCGTGTTATACTGTTTTAAATTTTACATCTTTACAGATTAAAAAGTCAATTTATAATTAACCACTCCAATATTTTATTTCAAGGCTATTCTATAAACTGTCACATTCCCCCCCCCCCCCCCCAATGTTTCCCTATACAGAGCACTAATTGTTACTTAACAGCTTGTATAATAGCTGCATCCGGCTTTATCACCTCAGTTAGATGTCATGCTGCCCACGCACTGTTGGATACCAATCACGCGTACACCGCGATATATTGTGTATTCAAAAGTATAGGAAAAAACTCGAGATTTTTAACAAAAATCGTTAAAAAGGACGTCATCAACATAATTGTTTCCCGACAAATCGCTTTCATTTATTCTTTCTATAGTATTTTCTGTCTTCTCAATTAACCGTTACGTTCAGTCTATTGTCAAAATTTCACAGTTTTAAAAACGTGTGACTGAATTCTTAAGGATACAAGATTAAAGAATAAAGTAATTGTTAAACAGCTGAACATCGTTTATACTACGTAAAATAAAATATTTTAATAGAAAAATATAAAACAAGAAAATAAATAAAAACTATTTCAAAAGAAAAGGGTCACGTTGTAGGAATTTTATTGATAAGATATGAATAGACTTGTACTTCTAAGTAATTCATAATTGTTGCTGTTTAACAAGTCTTTATATTTGATTATATTTGGATATTGATGGAAATAAGTTGGGATTAGTTGCTTACGTTTCATTTCAAAGTGTTTACACTCCAGTAGATAGTGGAATTCGTCACCTAATTTGTTCGGACAAAAAGGACATTTTCGATCGTCATATTCAATGTTTGCCCAGCGTCAAAATATTGCAACTTTAATGCTAACAATTAATTCATTAAATCCTAATGTCGGGATTCGAACCCTGGTAGTCTGCGTTTAATCTTAACGCTAGAGAATCAACACACTGGAGGGACATATCGTTGCAAAGTATCAATAAGAAAACTCACTTGAAAACAAAGTAAAGTCATATGAGTACAATATTTATAGTATTCACAACTCATGCTAAGATAGTTTGAAATAACGAAACAAATTCACTTAATTCACACTCTTTGCAAGCTTCAAAGAACACTTTAAAGTTTGAAAATATCCATAGTTTAATTTAGAGATCCGAAATTATCAATGACATTCAAGACATAATGTAATAGTAATCAATGCTTCATGAGCGATGGAACTCTTTTTCCATGTTGTTTAATAACTTATCTTAAAACATCTGCATTTTGCGACATATGTTACTCATATTTTCCAATCTTAAGTTTTTTGCCTGCTGAATCTGAATGTGTTGTTTGTTTATGCTGTTGTATTCTTGAAGAGCATGACGATGTTATGTAATATACAACGCAAAGTTTACGCCGGTATTTGTAAGGCATTAATACTCCCATTCATGCAATGTGTAAACTTGTCCAAGCACAATAGACAGTATGTAGTACTATGTTTGATTTGTCGTACAGTGAATGCATGCTTTCTTGTTCTAAATGATTATCGAGCAAAACAAGTAGTAAAATATAAACACTTTCCCTAATTAACTCAGACTAACATAACATTGTTTCAACATTTTAGATATCAACATGGATTTCAGAACTCTTAAACAAACTACAGCTTTCACATTATGGTTTAAAAATCGCCGTCCTGAAACTTAGTTCGCCAACCTAAGCAGATGATACTGTATTATTATCACTTACAAGAAATGGTTTTGAAAATTTGCTGGCGATCTGCAAGCAATATGATTTACAGCGGAGAGTACAATGCTCCAAATTGTGCGACAATGATCATGAAAACTCCATCGACAAATAATCGTCCTTCCCAACGATTACGGTTACACTGCGGCAATACAGACATCCCTAGTACACAGTTGTTCAAACACATGGGTATAACTCAATCAACGAAAGGGAAACACCCGTTTGATGTAGACGAAATGAGAGTGTACTATTTTCAATCATAAACAGAATAAGCGGAAGTAATGGAACTAATCTAACAAACTTTGTCAAACTCTATAGAACTTGTGTTTTACGGAGAGCGTTGTGCGCATGTGAGTTTTGGAACAATATTTCTACCTCTGATATGAGAAAACTTGAGGCTACACAACATTTCTGCCTGAAACACATCCAAGGACTTCCACTGCGCACTCGTTCTGATATGGTCACTGGTCTCCTTGGTATCACGGCATTACAAGCATACATAGACTTACATAATTGCGATGTCTTGGTACCCTGTGTAGATGTTACCCCGATGATTTAGTGACAAAACTCTTCAACTACAGATTCTTTCACCATCAAATTGTTGATGATGAAAGATATCGAACATGTTCTGTATAAATTAACCGTTCGAACGTCCGATTATCGGTTAGTAAATGATCATTAACCGGTTAATCGAAATAAACTCAAATCAGGTACATTGTATATATCATTATATAACATTGACTAAACTTTTGCTGGTGTTGATATTATTCATCACATTTCGGATAAAAAATATCTTTGACAAAACATGGTTATACTTGTTGCCAGAGGTGTGAAAATTCAACACCGATTAAGTGTGAAAGAAAAATGCTGATGGGGATAATAAACTAATTTTGACACATTTATGACCTGTCACATATAGTTGATTAAGTATACGTGGATATATTAAAATTAAGCTAATGCATGCTTACTAAAAGACTTTAATTGCAAAGTTTGTTTGACCATCTAAAAAGAAAAAAATGAGTATTTCATTAAGAATACATTTCTGTCAGTTTGTTTAAAATGTAATAGCATGTCGTAATATTGCCTTTGACTATTACAAAACACTTTCACATATGGCACGTGCAAGTATTATAAATGTATCTATAAATATACTCAATTAAAATAAATTTACATGAACAACTCATTAAGAAGGAATATTCGATGATGTATTAGTAACAGCTGGCATATTTGCATTGGCAGATGTCAGTCATTTGCCTTATCTTCAACAACATTTACATAAACGACTCATTGAAATGCACATTCGATTACGTGTGAGAAACAGCTGGCATATGCATATAAAATTATCTGAATTTTGGATACAATATTCGTTTACGCAAAGATAAATTTATACCAGTTGACGAACACGCGGTATTTGAAAGAAGAAAGATGATTTCTATAATCAATATAATAACGATAAAATCGATGATCATGTTCAAAATGATCGTGCTAAACTTCATATGTTTGTCCTACCCAATACATACGAAGAAAGATGACCTGAATCGTAACAGTTCTGTAGAAGAAATTTCGTCAATTGTAAATAATTCTAAGATAAAGTCGTTATGTGTTCATGATAAGGTCCATAACATAACATACAAAAGTGATAAAATGTTATTATTCCTATACGTTACTATAACAAAATATCCTTGAACGTTTGTTGTATTATGTAATCTACAGAGCCTCGTTCCCGCTAACACAGTAACACTCGAGTCGGATATTTCTATCCATACATGCAGCCATTGCACAATTCTTATAATTTACCCAGCCCCAACCGCCCCGCTGTAGGCAATAAAGATCTAGACGACGACGTTGACGACGATGACGACAACGATCCGATTATGACGTTGATTGTGATGATGACGGCGACGACGATGATGATGATGACGATTGTGATGATGACAACGACGACGACGATGATAATGACGATTTGATGATTGTTTTGATGATGACGATTGTGATGATGATGACGACGATGATGACGACGATGATGATGACGATTGTGATGATAATGGTGAAGACGATGATGGCGATGACGAAGCTGATGATGATATGAGTGAGTTGAAGCAAGAGTCATTACAATACAGTCTTGTTCTTGTTTTAATGAAACATACAGGAATGTATTTTATAAACTGCAGACATTTTAAAATAATTAAAGTTCACGTGTTATACGCGTAATGTCGATACCCAGTTAATGTTACATTGCATGTATCCGATATACATGTCGTGTCGTGTCGTGTCGTGTCGTGTCGTGTCGTGTCGTGTCGTGTCGTGTCGTGTCGTGTCGTGTCGTGTCGTGTCGTGTCGTGTCGTGTCGTGTCGTGTCGTGTCGTGTTGTATTGTAATGCATTGCATTATGTATTATGATAAGTGAAGCTGAAAGCGTTGTTTTGAATCACGCTGAACACTATGCCAATGTATTCAAATATAACACAATAAAAAGCATATTATTGAATAAAATGTTATACCAAACATGAAGATGGCATGGAATTTATAAATTTCACGAAATATAAATTTACTAGATGTGAAATTTTACAGGACAGTAGACAGTAAATGACAGTACCTTCTCGTACAAACCGCGCGGTGCATCTATCTATATACAATATTGAATTTATCAGTATGGTACACGAGAGTATTTTTTGTTCATCATAAAGTCATTGTAAACGCCAATAAAGCAGACAGTTCCTAGTACACATGTCCTGAATTAACTATGTAAGACATAATACTTCTTATGTTTGTAACCGAATGTCATAATACTTTCTGAACAGCCTCTGTATTAATATACAATCAAGAATAATTAATATATAGTTGATAGTTTTGAGTCGTCGACGTTGATTTCAGATCCACAGTAACGTCATTTGTCAAGAAAGTGCAGCTCACGTGCTTGTTTAGTTTGTTTCGTCATGTTCCTACCCAATGTAGAACCGGCAATCTAAAGATGGTATCTAGTGTACATATCACAGTACAGAGCCAGCGTATAAATAAATTGGCTTTGTAAATTTCACACTGTTCAACAGTGCGTGTTGGTCATTAATGACGTTACATATGCGTAGTTACAGAATGGCATTCATAAAACACTAAAAAGGAGTTGCTCCTGAAGAGAATTTCTTCTTGCGTCCAATCTTTGAAGAGTTAGCGCTTACTTCCGGCCCATCACCAGAAATCCATATTTTCTTGCGAGTTGTGTCCGTTTCGTTCATTTGCATTTCTTCGATTGGGTTCGTTTCGACTGATTTTCCGGGTTCCTTTTTCTTTCGCTTCTTTGAGCTAATGTTTCGTCCGACGCACATAAGGACGCCAGCTGCAAAGTTCACGATAAATCCTAAAACTGCTAGAATGAATGGCCAGCTAAGAGCAAACGACAATTCTTGATGCCCACTGCAAACAGGGCAACCCCAAGAAGAGCCAATATGCCTGAAATAGAAGCAAATAATCGCAAACACCATCAATGCATAACTCCTGATGTCTGAATCATTTTTGTAATGGGATACAGTATGTGGATGGATGAACACCAAATATAAAATAATAATGATAAACTATTTTTAAGGTAACTCATTATGATATGCACATACGTAATGGTATCTTACAAGAGACATTCATTTGTAAATACATTATTGCAAAAATACAAAGTATTAGCATTAACAACGCTAACAAGAAATCATAACGTAATTGCAATTGTATAGGATGCAGCATTGTGATTTAGATTGAGTGACCACAAAAACTAATTAATTAAAGACAAAACCTGCTGTATATGACGTCACGACAGCGACTGTCGCCAACGTCTTTTCCTCATAGAGTCCACAAAGAAAGAAAACAGACAAAGCAAAAAACAAATAAAATCCAATGAGTGAGAACACGTTGATGACAGCACTTGCTGTGATGATACCTTTCTCTGAAATTATTAAAAAAACATATGATGATTATCTCTGAAAAACAACAAATATATATGTGACATATGGCCGCCTCAAGAACAGATATTGCTCCTAGTTATACACACTGTTGTTGATTGAAATTGGTTTTTAAATCGCTGTGTTATTATTATCTCTATTTATGTTTTAGATGTACATTTGTATGTTAAATTTCCCTTTTCCAATGTGCAATTGTCTCACTTGATATAGTATTCATGTTATTCCCCCCCCCCTCCCTTTCAGCCTGTTGTTGCTAGTATTCTTGACTTGTTCCGTGATGCATTCCATCCATTAATCCCCTCCCCCTGTTCTTCCTCCTTAATTCTCGACCAGGCAATGAATTGTGTCCCTGTTCGCTTGCGTATTTACCCTTGCACCTCCTTAATGCCTAGAGGTTTGTGGACTGTTGTTTTCCATGAGAACTGTGTCATTTTATATTTGAATTATGCATCACTTGCAAACTTCTGTGACTGGCATGGTGGCGTTCCCTGTAACAACTAAATCTCTTTTTCAGAATGATAAAGATATATGCTGCTGTTGATTTGGTACAATTGTGAAAACTTTGGCTGTTGCTGAAATAATCAACTTTAAGTGGCCTTGCATTTATATTATGTAATGATATTTGTAACAAAACAACGTTTAATACTGGTTTGGAATGGTACGACAGTTAATGGTTCTTTGCTGAATATGACACATTGTGCATGAAGTACGACATTTAATGCCCTAACATAAGGTATTGAATGTGGTGCTTTCTGATATGAAACATGAATGAGAAAGGCGTTTTTCTCTGCTCGTTATCAAAACGATACATGAGAAAATCCTCTCTGATTTGTCAAAATTTCTAGCTATAAATCCCTACTTTTGATTTCATTTTTAAAATCAGATACTTTAAGCAAGGCGTTAAAATCAGAATATCGACTTGTGACATGAAAAACGGTTTGGGTGAATCGCAACTACCATACACCAATCTGAGAAGAGGAGTAAATGACATGCTGCTTTAACTTTCATTCATATTTTTCAAAAAATAAAATCACATGCTGCTTTAATCTTCATGTATATTTTTCAAAAATAAAATGTCATACCATGCCGGTTTAAATTCCATGCATTTTTCCAAGAATAAAATGCCATTCAGGTTTAACTTTCATGCAAGTTTTTCCAGAATAAAATGTCATGCCGCTTTAACTTTCATGCAAGTTTTCCAGAACAAAATGTCATGCCGCTTTAACTTTCATGCATGTCTTTCAAAAATAAAATGTCATGTCGATTTAAAGTTAAGATCAGCTCCACTGATCGTTTCTCAACATTACTTACCGTATTCGTTGTGAGCAAAGTAGGTGTGGGTATCGTAACAGGTGTCGTTAAGTTGCGTACACGCACGAAACAATCCCATGTTTATAGAGTAGCCATTGTCTGTTGTAGACATCACTATAGCAATCACGTTTACTATAATAGCAACGACACTCCAATGGATTTTATGTTGACATGAGCACATTCTGCACGACACACTGAGAGCAACAATTCCAAGACATCTGAAATTTGAACAAAATGATCATAAAACTATCAACCACGCTACTCTCCAGTTCGAAACTGTGCATGAAGGTCAAATCGAACATGATTGTCAAAATTGTGTAACCCCTATGTCAAAATTGTTTATCGGAATCCCTAGGTCAAAATTGTGCATCCTTATAGCTAGGACAAATATGTGTATCAGAGCCTCCCGATCAAAACTGTTAATCGGAAGCCCTCTTTCAAATGTGTAGTCAGAACCACTCGGTCAAAATTGTGAATTAAACTGCTTTGTCAAAATTGTATATCAGAACATCTGGGTCAAATCCAAGTCACTGTACAAAATAGTAGCAATAAAATATCATTAAACTAAATAAAACTGGTGGTCAAAATTGTGATTTGGAAGCCCTATGTCAAAATTGCGTATCACAGCCTCATGGCCGAAATTGTGTATCGAACCCCTTTGTCAAAACTGTGAACGAGAGCCTCAAACTCAAATCTGTGTATTAGAGCTCGCAGTCAAAACAGTGTATCAGAGTCTCGCAGTCACAACTGTGTATCAGAGCCTCGCAGTCAAATCTGTGTATCAGAGCCTCGCAGTCAAAACTGTGTATCAGAGCCTCGCAGTCAAAACTGTGTATCAGAGCCTCGCAGTCATAACAGTGTATCAGAGCCTCGCAGTCAAAACTGTGTATCAGAGCCTCGCAGTCACAACTGTGTATCAGAGACTCGCAGTCAAAACTGTGTATCAGAGCCTCGCAGTCAAAACTGTGTACCAGAGCCTCGCAGTCAAAACTGTGTATCAGAGCCTCGCAGTCAAAACTGTGTACCAGAGCCTCGCAGTCAAAACTGTGTATCAGAGCCTCGCAGTCACAACTGTGTATCAGAATCTCGCAGTCAAAACTGTGTATCAGAATCTCGCAGTGAAACTGTGTATCAGAGTCTCGCAGTGAAACTGTGTATCAGAGACTCGCAGTCAAAACTGTGTATCAGAGCCTCGCAGTAAAAACTGTGTATCAGAGTCTCGCAGTGAAACTGTGTATCAGAGCCTCGCAGTCAAAACTGTGTATCAGAGCCTCGCAGTCAAAACTGTGTATCAGAGCCTCGCAGTCAAAACTGTGTATCAGAGCCTCGCAGTCAAAACTGTGTATCAGAGCCTCGCAGTGAAACTGTGTATCAGAGTCTCGCAGTGAAACTTTGTACCAGAGCCTCGCAGTCAAAACTGTGTATCAGAGCCTCGCAGTCAAAACTGTGTATCAGAGCCTCGCAGTCAAAACTGTGTTCCAGAGCCTCGCAGTCAAAACTGTGTATCAGAGTCTCGCAGTCAAAACTGTGTACCAGAGTCTCGCAGTCAAAACTGTGTATCAGAGCCTCGCAGTCAAAACTGTGTATCAGAGCCTCGCAGTCAAAACTGTGCATCAGAGCCTCGCAGTCAAAACTGTGTATCAGAGCCTCGCAGTCAAAACTGTGTATCAGAGCCTCGCAGTCAAAACTGTGTATCAGAGCCTCGCAGTCAAAACTGTGTACCAGAGCCTCGCAGTCAAAACTGTGTATCAGAGCCTCGCAGTCAAAACTGTGTATCAGAGCCTCGCAGTCAAAACTGTGTATCAGAGCCTCGCAGTCAAAACTGTGTATCAGAGCCTCGCAGTCAAAACTGTGTATCAGAGCCTCGCAGTCAAAACTGTGCATCAGAATCTCGCAGTCAAAACTGTGTATGATAGGCTCGCAGTCAAAACTGTGCATCAGAATCTCGCAGTCAAAACTGTGTATGATAGGCTCGCAGTCAAAACTGTGTATGATAGGCTCGCAGTCAAAACTGTGTATGATAGGCTCGCAGTCAAAACTGTGTATCAGAGCCTCGCAGTCAAAACTGTGTATGATAGGCTCGCAGTCAAAACTGTGCATCAGAATCTCACAGTCAAAACTGTGTATGATAGGCTCGCAGTCAAAACTGTGCATCAGAGCCTCGCAGTCAAAACTGTGTATGATAGGCTCGCAGTCAAAACTGTGTATGATAGGCTCGCAGTCAAAACTGTGTATGATAGGCTCGCAGTCAAAACTGTGTATCAGAGCCTCGCAGTCAAAACTGTGTATGATAGGCTCGCAGTCAAAACTGTGTATGATAGGCTCGCAGTCAAAACTGTGTATCAGAGCCTCGCAGTCAAAACTGTGTATGATAGGCTCGCAGTCAAAACTGTGTATCAGAGCCTCGCAGTCAAAACTGTGTATGCTAGGCTCGCAGTCAAAACTGTGTATGATAGGCTCGCAGTCAAAACTGTGTATGATAGGCTCGCAGTCAAAACTGTGTATGATAGGCTCGCAGTCAAAACTGTGTATGATAGGCTCGCAGTCAAAACTGTGTATCAGAGCCTCGCAGTCAAAACTGTGTATGATAGGCTCGCAGTCAAAACTGTGTATGATAGGCTCGCAGTCAAAACTGTGTATCAGAGCCTCGCAGTCAAAACTGTGTATGATAGGCTCGCAGTCAAAACTGTGTATGATAGGCTCGCACTCAAAACTGTGTATCAGAGCCTCGCAGTCAAAAGTGTGTACCAGAGCCTCGCAGTCAAAACTGTGTATCAGAGTCTCTCAGTCAAGAATGAGTAATTTGTGTTATTTGTCCGATTCATTGATATTATAAGGTGGCATCGCAAAATTTTCCCAACATTACATGTATGTCTGAGTATAAATATGCGAATGTATAATTACGTGCCCGTAATCGTAGATACTTCCAGTATGAAAATATACAGACATATTTAATAAATAAGTGATTCTCATTTATTGTAACGTTATAATTTATGTTCAATAACTTAAAAACAAAGTAAAACACAGTCTTTGCCATATTATACTAGTTGAGCAAGACCAAACAAGACCAATACGTTGTTATAATAGTGATAAACACATATTAATCAATCGAATGTATGAAATGCCCGGTTCATTATGTACACATTCCTGATCGACAGACGCTTGACATATCGCCAAATTTCTGCATTTCGTTACAATACGAAACATCTGTATAAAAGAATTGATTTTAAAGTTAGATATACATCTAGTGATATCGCGCCACTAAATATATTAAAGAGGCTAGAACTAGGGACAAGCGGTAAAATATACAACTTGCAAAATTGTCGGTGACGGGTAGAAATTATATTCCTGGGTCGAGTGTTTGTTCGCTGACTTCAAATTACTTGCCCTCACCGCTTCTGGTTCGAATACCATCCAGGATATATAACTCGTAAGAGATGAAGCCTTACTTACAGGCTAGTTCTTCCAAAGTGAAAACCTGGGGTCTACATCCAAGCTATTCGTGTTGGCCCTTTGATTATGCAACATATAGATTAAATATTTTCAGCTATGCAAGATAATCAAAATTACATTCTTTTAATTTTTCAAGTAAGTTTTTGTTGTAGGTAAACGTTTGTCTACATAGTGTTTATAATATATACATGTATATATTTGATTTCAAATATATTTTCTTGTTTTTATGGCACCTTTCAAGATCACCTCATGTCAGACCTCAAACAATAAGCTTTGTTTTTTTTTAAATTATGATAAAAAGTATTGAACAAAAAGGACATTCACTCACTGGTACATCTGTCAACACCATACTTATTTGATCATCAGCTGATATGGATTTGTATCAACTTACAGTCTTTGTTGTAAAGGTACGCATTGCATTGACATGAGCACTTAAATAAATTATGAATAAAGGCTTCTTATATCTGTAGCAAGATTCATTTTTTCATTTTTTTTCTAGCCCAACATGTAATTAAATTGGTCACTATCTCAATTTCATTGTACATTTTTATGTACCTTTTTTCCTTGGGAGATCCAGGACATTTCCAGTGCTGCATATAACATTCAGATTTTAACCATCAACAAAGTGAGATTTTCCAATTAGAGTCTTGTTCGAAGTTATAACCATACTTCGGGGAGCATCCATCGGTTCCACCGATATCCTTGTTTTCTTAGCAATATTTCTTCACTTCATATTGTTTTCTATCATTTCAGAGCTGAAGCTGACGTATCACCTATTGTTGGATGAGTAAAATACACCACATCAGTTAGTGAATGATGCACATCAAACATATCTGTGTTAAATGTATTAAACCTGCAACTAATTTAAACGTAGTTATTTTAATATTGCTCTTCCTTGACAATGATGACAAAGGGTGTTTTTAGATGATTCCATAAAGATATCAAGCTACTTGCGTTTTAAGTCCCGTATTCTGAAATAGTAAGTAAACTTATTTTTTATTATCGTGACTTATGCATATACATTTACAACCATAATAACACAATACAAATAAAGAGGCACCCGGCTGAATTGGCCTATAAGTCACCGTAACAATAATAGGTAATTTTGAACTTCAAACAGGTATGCATAATTAAATCATGCATGACCAAAAGTATGTATATAAAGCATGATCAGCAATTTTAAATGAGCATGGCTTAAATGAAGCTATATTTAACTATAGATAAACAGGAATATATGCAAGGTTTAATGTCAAACTAATCAGAACGAAAATGTAAGTACTGTGTTGTGGTTATATTTCATAAGCAAAATAAGTATCGCTTAACATTACATGTAATTTATAACGGAATAAGGGAGGTCATCTTAAATCGTACGGCGGTAGGTCTGAACTCAAATTCAAATTATACTCTTGGAGGGGTAATTTTAAATCGAAATCATCCTACCTCCCAGTAAATTGAACTAACCAAGGGGGTTATATGTTTGCGATGCCACTAATTACATAAAACAGATAACCCCTTTCAATACTACTTTCTCTACTATACTTACATATTTCCGCCCCGCCGAAACACACTTCTTTTAACGGAAGAATTATTCTGAAACGCTTTATACAGAAAATGGCGTCTTTGTAACAAAGGATCATACTTTTTGTTACAACTGATCTCCTTACTCTATTTTACCTAAAATGAAACCAATATGAAATGGAGCACAACAAACTCCAAGGGATTGTTTCTGCTACGAATATTAAATCGTCCAATTTTCACAGTAGTTTTGGCTTCCGATGATACCAATTTCAGTACTTAACGTGTTCGCAAAGTTACCGCTTATCAAAACATTCATATTGTCAGAAACATATTTCAATCACATTAACGTATACATTATTTCAACACGGAAGAGACTAAAACTTGAAAATCACGATTGGAATGAAGTTGATAATACGATCAGGATGTCCTGAATATTTGCAGCGTAAAGTAAATAATTATTAACCAAAAAAGTACTATCTATTTCTTATGGTCGGTCAATACTATTCCTTGCACCCCTGTTATCATGCATGGCTACCATTGCACCTCCTCGTCGTCTAATGTCTTGTCGACTTTTGTGTCTCCCGGGATCTGTGTGAGAAAGCATTGCTTTTGAGTACGTAGCGTCTCCTGTAACAAATCATTCTCTCTTTGCATCCCGTTTTCAATACAAAATAGCATTCATTCAATCTTATTCAGTGTGTAAGTAGTGGTGCCTCTGTGCAGAACTTTGATGATAGTACAACTCAAAATCTTCAGGAGCAATGCCAAATATAGACTATATATATATATTGTGTCAAGACAGCTTATCTAATCTCAGTGTTCAAATCAAACAGATGTAGGTCTGTTTCGTTTATAGTTGGGCTTTAAAGACATTTACAAAGGAATCGTAAATATGCCAAACATATTGCATACGTAAGGATGTTGTACCCGCGTACTAGGTAAGTCTTTTCACGCATATTTTAGCACCATCGATGTCAGACTTATTGATTAAAATGATACTCGGTTCATTTAAGTATAAATCATATAACCAGTATGGCATTATAATTAATTGCAGTTTTAACGAAACCAATATTTTCAAGCATAATGTTGATTTTATCAAAGTGTAAAATATTATATTGAAGAGACTCATATTCATAAATGAAGTGTTCATGAATGGACGTTATCCTCGTTTGAAGGTTAAACTTATTTATTTTACAACGAGTGTGGAACAAGTTTTTACAACTTTAAATAATCACCATCGATGACTGATTCCTGGCTACCAACCAGTACTCGTGCCAGATTTAGAGATTGTGTAGCTCATTATCAAACCCGGCTCAACACGGAGTTCAAACTCACGACCTTCGGATCAGGAGTCTAGCGCTCTACCCCTCGACCACAGCGCCTCCTCGTTTTATACTGTATATCTAGTAAAGAAAATGCTTTTTATAGTTTGTAGTCGCCTACTCTTGTTACAATACAGTTCGCAGAGCACACATCTGTTGAAAGTACCAACATAGGAAGAGGCGCATATATCTATGACGATTGTACGGAATATTACAATTTGTTCTACATTAATTCGTATGCCTAGTATGATACAGTAAGTTTTAAGATCAACCAAATGTTCGTTTTATTAGTATAACAGAAATATAATAATACCAAGAGATGACCTGGAAATAGTTAGAAATTAGCCATACAAGATAGACTTACCTGCAAAAGTGTTGCTGCTTTAATGTTCGTGATATCATCATCAAACACGAGGTTACACATATAACAATATGATGCACTTCTTAAACTATATAAAACGTCAACATCAAGCTATTTCTTTTTTTATTCTTGGCAATACATTTCAGATTCTTGGATAGAGAATATGTTCAATATTCAACAACATAAAACTTTGGAGAACGTGTTCGTGTACATTTACCAGTATAACTAAGTCAATACACATGATTTTAAAAACCATTTATAATAATTATTATTATAAAATTAACATGATACCTGTTTCAACTTTTAGACTCATCCAACGGATATTCAATGTCAAAGTATTCATTTATATGCATCGAGTTTCAAGGGAAAACCATTCAAAATAAATATCAAAAGAATCATCAAATTATTAAATTATTTTACAATTACTGCACTTTACTCATCAAACATTCTGTTTGAGCTAAATAGTTCCGACATGATTTCCTTGATAAACTTAGCGATCCATTTTTGCATTAAAATCAAAACAATTGCTTGTCAGTTATCACACTTTTATTTGTACCTCAGGTATGGCTGGGAGTTCCTCCTTCCGTGGCATGTACGGCAACAGAAGAAAATTAAAGAATACCGGTGTTTCCGTTTACAGCTCAAATCCAGGCACTTATATCTGTAAAATCATAGAAATGTGCTTGCCCATTATTTAGTTTGAACAAATAATGTGAATTAAAAAACTTTACTTCCGAAAGAATTACAATGTACTTCTGTTGTTTTTGTTACCAGTATCACAGCTTTCAAGAAAAAGCTGCTCTTCCATCACATTGTCGTGTGTTAACGAACTTCATCGCTACAACCAAATGGAAATGTAAATTCTTATGAGCGTTTGATATTCAGTTATATCTGTATCAGTGCGCTATGTTTTAATGAACAGTACCGAACGCATATATAAGTCCTTAATATACGGACCTTCTCAAAAGATCAAGTAGGAAGAAGAAAAGTCCATTCAATACTGCATGACAAATATGGCGTATGTCCCCCTTTTAAGCCTGATTGAGTACCTCCAGATCTGTCTTGGAGTGCCCGGTTATTGCATAGGGGGTCTTCTCTTATATACTCATTTTCATGTATACATAATATATCTCTATATATATTTCAAGACGCTGTGCGTTCTTGTTGCTCTGATGGTTGGACAAGATTTGGAGACTCATGTTATTTTATCGGACATGAGTACCAGACATTTCTGGAGGCACAGGTAATACATCTTTCTTATTCTGATATGTTGTCTGTAAATGCATGTTTATATACAATCATTGTTAAACTTCAGTCGACGGACCAGTTTATTGAACAAGAAACATGCTACTCAATATGAAGTAAATGTACAATGTTAATATTAATATAATGTAAGAATATATTTAGACCACAATGGACTGTATTTTTCTTAGCAATTAGATGGTTCCTCATTCTGTTTCAACTTTAGATCTATAATTACATATAATGTGTCTTCAAATAGCTTCACCTATGCGAGTACATTTTTGGGTACCTAAAAATAACCGTTCCCTAATGTGAAGGCTTTATGAGCCTTATTACTGATTGAATTGACTTATTTCGTAATGTTTGACGTTCATTGATATATTGTTTGTCATTGTTATCCGGCTACATTGTTCTGTATGGTCGGTAAGACCATTCTTTGCACCCCTATTCCCTGATACCCACATCCCTACACATGTTTACCCTTGTACTCATATCCCCGTACATGTTTACCCTTGCACCCATATTCCCATACATGTTTACCCTTGCACCTATATTCCCATACATGTTTACCCTTGCACCCATATTTCGTTACATGTTTACCCTTGCACCTATATCCCCGTACATGTTTACCCTTGTACCCATATTCCCATACATGTTTATCCTTGTACCAAACCATTTGTATTCACATATATGTTTACCCTAGCACATCCCAAGACTGTTGTTTTCTGGGGACTGTTTGGGGAAGTATTGTCTCGTGAATGTGGCGTTTACCGTATACAACTTTATCTATCTTTTATTCATATGTATCATACAACTGAAACTCGGAAATGTTACTTTGTCTTAGTACTCCTACGTTTGCCATAGTGTTCAGTGGGCAATAATGATTATTTAGAAATATGTCATTCGTTTCGATATACTGAGAACAATAGGTCACACAGTGAGTTGGACATTTATCTAACTAGTAGTGTAATGTGTTCATTAATATAGAGTGTTGAATAAACATCATAATGAATTGAATGTCATAAACATAAGCTTTGCTTTAGGGAAATGAAAGAAGAAACTCTCTAACAGTGGTAAGGAACAATAATGTGCTTGGGATATTGGTTAAACAAAAATGTAATAAACATTCAACGTAGCAATTCTTTTTATTTACATTTCATGAATTAAAAGATAGCCGCCATCTATGTAATGATAGCCTGGCTATCATGTATCTGTGCTTTTTTGTTTAATGTTAACATCGATGTTCAATTCACTCAATAAAACAATATAGATAGGAGATCGTGTCATGCTTACATAATGGGTTTAAAAGGTCTTCAGTATTTTAGCACAAGAAAAACTATGCGATATTTTGTTTCATGAGATAAGTGACTTTTGATAGGATAATTATTACAATGAATCATTATATCGTCATCTTTTATTTTGTAAGGGAATGAGAAATTGAGGTTTTTTACAAGAGTTGAATATATATGAACAATCGTACTTCTCAAATGTTTGTATTTTGGTCTACACTCAAATGTTTATGTGACAAGTCTTTAAGCTGACGAGGTTCAATACTGAATGACTAAGTCTAGCAGCACTTGCTACATTCAAAATGCTCAGAGACTTTCGAATATACTTGAAAAATGTGCTGGTGTACGAAGGAAAATAAAATCCGTGTACCATACAAACATTTATGATTCCAGGATTTCTGTGAACATTTCAAAGCGAATCTAGTAAACATTCAGTCATCAGCTGAAAATACGTTTCTCCGCAGCTACTTGAGCCAGTTCACAGGTAATGTAATCAGTTTTCTATTTTGCCGGAAACTTACAGATAACAGGTCAAAGTTGCACCATAACTTTATGTCCTAATACAAATATTTAAATGTATCATATAGTATTGTAAATGAATCGCGTTGTTTAAATATGCAACAAATTAGACGATTTGGTTGGTTCATATTCTTAAACGTAGAGGTACCAAACGGGGTGTCTCGAATAAAGATAATTCACTTTCCCGTAGCGTACCCCTCTGTCGAATTCAGAGTTCCAAAAATAAGGCGATTCTTTATATATCATTCTATATACGCAGCTCATCTTTTTTTCAAAATGATGTTTTTGTTTGTGTTTTGTGAATCATTATCTAGGATGGATCGGACATAATGTAAAACTGAATTTTGCTTGTATGTTCACACATCTATACACCTTGAATACATGCTATGCCAGTTCAAGGTAGGAAAACACATTACCTGAGTGGTTAGATCGCTCGAATAATTGTCGTCCATTAAAATATGCTTTAAAGGTAAATAATAGCTTCTTCATTTCAACGCCGCATACTGTCGTATACATATACATGCTAAAGGGTGAACACCACAGGAGATTGTTTAGAGTTATATGCATGTGTCCCTTCCAGAGTTCTCTCCCTTTATCCCTTCTATATTATATGTATATAGAGTACGAGGAGTTTAACGTTTTCCACACCTGATCTCATTCCGCGCCCGAAAACAAACTTCAAACATACAATTATGTCCAAGATGTGCAGCAGAGGATAGCATGCATAATGAATCTTTCAAATGTCACCAACTTTATGAAAATCTGTCAAGAATCGGCGGAGTTCTCCTCAGAAAAGCATCTAAATGCGCTTATGTCAAACACCTCGATTTGCTTCCGCACCTGAAGACGACGGAAATATACACTTGTTTAGTTAGAATTAGCGTTACACTCCTTGTACTAAATATACATATACTATAGATGTGATCAAGGGAGAACACTCTAGAGGGATAAAGGGAGAGAACACGTCACAATCTCCAGTGGTGAAAACTGACTCATAACTGGTCAGTACAATGTATGTATAACAAGAAACTTCACGAAGCGTCAAAACATTTACAACTAGTCCTTTTCTTTGCGACAAGAGCTGTCGCTTGCAATCCAATATATTTTTATCTCTATCCATATGACTTTTGCAGCACTTTCGTGTCACATATAGTCCATGCCGCTTTTAGTTCACGTTACCTTTACGACGGATATGTGCCTCGACGCCGCATTTAGCTCACAACTCTTTAAGATGTTTTACTGAAACGAATATTTGAATAAGATAACAATATCAAAAAAGTTAAATTTTAAAAGAAGATTAACTGACTGATGTGCTATTACCAACGTTCATAAACCACTGTCGGTCGAAAGATTTGATCATGTGTTATGACCATTTTATGTACAAATACATAATAGTTGGCATATAGATGTTTGCCAGCACTTCGTCTTCTACAATTAGCCTGCTGGTAAACATGGCCGCTATTAAGAATTATATACCAAGTTTGCCTTGATTAGCAAGTTAAAAGATAAAATATATATATTTACTCAAACATATGACCACCATTTATTCGTGCTATAAAACAACTTTATATATTGATTCTCTATCGTCCATTTGTTTCTACGTGTTGTTACCTCTATCCATCGTAGTTGATACATATGCTGCTATATCATGCATGTATTTCATAGATCGAAACCATTGGATTGGTTTAACAGACGAGTTAATTGAAGGATCTTGGAACTGTTACCCTTCTGAAACACCAGCGTCGTTTTTTGATTGGAGAATTGGCCGACCATTGCAGAATAAAACCTTTAATTGTGCAGCTATATGGGCTACACGTAACTACCAATGGATGGACGAACTATGTACTCGTAGATTCCGAGCATTGTGTGAAAAGGGTAAGTAAAGTAAAACCTCAATACTAATAGCACACTTGGGACTCTTGAAAGTTGGTCTTAATATTGAGGTAGTTATTATATTGAGTTTTAATAAAGAGCAGTGAAACGTACTTGGAAAGTATGTACTTAATGTTGATGTGGTCCTAGTATTGAGGTGGACTTTGATTGACATTTTACTGTACGATGAAAACAAGAAATATCTTTAAAAAGATGATCAGCATTAATTGAAATTCGCGAAGATGTTTAAGATTTTGAGTTTAAGCTTGAACACAAAATAATGAAACTATTAAACTTCTGCTTCCGTTCATTTGTTTTAACTATGATTATAATATATACAAGAATGCTTGATTAAATGCCGACGATGTGTTGGTTGATAAAACGAATTTGTTATGCATCTCTGCCTCTCACTGTTTGTCTCACTCTTATATTCGTATAAGTCATATGGCACAAAATGTTTATTTCTTCTGACATGTATAACGTTCATGGAACCTATCGACTCTTCATATTGTTTCAGAGTTGAAACTGACGTAACACAGATTGATGGATGAATATACTTCAGTCAGTTAATACTGCACAGGCAAAGCATCTTATTTAAATGTATTGAGCATTCAAAAAATAAACTATACCCGTATTACATGTTTCCTCATTTCTTTATTATGATGTCACCACTATTTATAAGGCCTGCCATTTCTGACTCATTAGGCGCCTACTTTCTGAACACATTTACTTCCTGATTCCTATCCTTTTATGTCAACCATCAGGCAGGTAGGCACACGATATCCAGTATTTAACTAGTAGTGGCTCACCAACCGGATATATCAGAGCGGACCCCTTTAGGGATTCGAACCCTCAAAGTCCTGTTCCCACGGCGGATGCCTTAACCAAGGGAGATGATTACATTACTTAATATATGCCAAATGTGTGAAAATTATGTTCATTGCGCTCTATTCTGTAGTCTCAACAAACATATCTACTTAAAACTTCAAATGTTGATACATCCTGTAAATAAACTGTATACAATTTGATATCGCATTATGATTACATTATTACGGTCTCTGACCGATGGCACATTGTGCTAATAGTCCACCAATTTAACAACAATTTGTGATGCTGAGAGAAATTAAAATTATACTTAAACATTGCAAAATGCCACATACCACGTACACTATTGTTGCACTTTTACTATTCCACATTGCCAGCGCATCACGGATTTGTACAAGGATTTATATTAACATTAAGATATTGTTTTGTTTTCTTCTATATATTGTATATACCATTATTGAAATTTAATAACAATACAAATTGTAAAAAATATTTTCTATAATAATATAATCTTCACGCTTGAACTGTTTCAATTTTCAGACAATAGTCATTTCTCCCGTTTGATAAAATTATATAATAGTTTCTTTAAAAATAATGTGCTGGGAGTGTATGACTGTACATATTATACGAACTATGTATTTTACGTATTTGCCTACAAAACAGAAAATAAATATACATTGTATATAAATAATTGTATACGTGGTCATGCTCCAAAATTGAATAAAATGTTGTGTCATTCTCTGAAAATTTTGGCCAAAACGACATATCTGTGCGAAATTGAGTTATTAACATTTCTGAATGCAGGGATATTTGTAGGTCACTACAAAATATTTATTTGCAAAACGACATTTTTCAGGGAATTACAGCATTTTAAATATGGTCATCAAGACATCAAACATTTCTGTATTTCACAAATTTAATATAGCAAATATGTTTTCTGATACAATAACATTTTACAAAAATACGTTTATTATTCTTTTCCTTAAGAAAAGAGCCGTCTTAATGTTTACTGATAATTGTTTTGCTTCTGCTCGCTCGCCGCTGAATCATATATCTGTTAATGAAATGTTTCAATTAGCTTCTGCAATTAATATGATGACTGTCTTCAAAATAGTAAACTAATGTTTTATACACAGTTTAAGTCTGTTTTTGGTTTAGAAAATTACATTGTAGATATTGATATTTCTAAATTTCGGTCCAGCCTAGCTTCTTTTAGATGTTTCAGCCACGACCTTATGATTGAACAAGGCAGATATTTTAATATTCTAAGGGAACACAGACTGTGTCCCTATTGTGACAGTTGTGTAGAAGACCACTACCATTTCCTAATGATATGTCCTCTATATTCGAACCTTCGTTCAATGTATTTGTCAGATTACTATGTCGCATATCCAACATTACATAAATTTAATCATTTGATGTCTTGTACAAATGTTGACACTATGAGAGGATTACCTATGTATGTATACTATGCATTTAAAACCAGGAACTCACTCATCTCAGTTTTTTCCTAACATTTATGTTGTTGTATTGACAAGTGATGACATTGTGTGCACTGATCCTGATCTTGCTTCACAGTGTATATATATGTATTGTATTGATATTATGTGAATGGACCGGTGGCCAAAATAACACAATAAATAAATAGTTAAATAGTACACTCTGGTATATTCTCTGCAAATATTGTATATGATATTAAAATACAACGTTAACTTGGACAATTTTAAAGGAGGCGCGATCCGGATGCGCATTGGTCTAAAACCGCTAGTGATAAGATATTAATTAGATTTCTCGTTAAATCGTATATATTGGATTCATGAACGTCAATATAACACGTTTATCCTGAACCCGGCATAAGTTTAGAAATTGAATTTACTTTGGGAGACATTCTGGTTTTAGCATTGTCGCCCGTCCGTCCATCTGTCCGTCTCTATGTCTGTCTCTCTGTCCGTCTCTCCGTCCGTCCATATGTCCGTCTCTCTGTCCATGTCTCTGTCCGTCCATATGTCCGTCTAACTGACCGTCTCTCTGCCCGTCTCTCTGTCTGTCTCTCTGTATGTCTCTCTGTCCGTCTATCTGACCGTCTCTCTGTCAATCTCTCTGTCCGTCTCTATGTCCGTCTCTCTGCCCGTCTCTCTGTCCGTCCATCTGTCCGTCTCTCTGCCTGTATCTCTGTCCGTCCATCTGCCCGTCTCTATGTCCGTCTCTCTGCCCGTCTCTCTGTCCGTATCTCTGTCCGTCTCTCTACCTATCTCTCTGTCCGTCTCTCTGTCAGTCTCTCTGTCCGTCCATCTGTCCGTCTCTCTGTCCGTCTCTCTGCCCGTCTCACTGCCAGTATCATATCATATGATAAAATTGGGGTAATAAATTTGATACAAGATCCAGAATCAAGTTGTCGCGCTACAGGTAACCAGGATGTTGAATTAAACTTACAACTATAATTCATTCAAGGTGAATTCAATTGGACCAAAGCACGACTTTTGACGATTCATAGTTTGGGCAACTGAAAAATTCATGTATAGTCATCTGATCGGTCATGGCATCACCTTTTAGGCATGGTGGTGAGTAGGACATCAGTCTATCAAGAGTTTTGGCAGTGCATTCGTACTGATTTCTCCATTGTGGATATTGACGACCAAGTTGCCAATACATGCATGGTCGTTTATCAAGGAAATACTTTCGGTTGTGATATCCGCAATTGTACGGTTTATACGTTCAATCCTTTGCTGGAATTCTGTGTTGTACACATCTCGTGATAGAATTGATTTACATGTGGGAAAATGTACCATCCTTAAGGAACAACAATATGTGTATCTGAGATTGTAAATTCGTAATACTGCTGACATGTAGCCCCATCGATATATGTATCGATTGAATTTATTTGATTAGAGATATTGTTGTCAATGCATGTCCAACGACACTGCTTTTCGGATAAACGCGAAAGCGCTCAAAATGGCTTCAGTCGACACTATAGAATATAGAGGGAGCAGTTGACATTTTTGGCTATAACGTCTTATTTCTAATGATGGCATATGTACAGGTGGAATAACTAACTACCATTTGTTATCTTTCGAGTTATTTAACTGTTTTTTTAATCATTTTGATATTTTGACGGAGGAATTTGAATTTGTATTTAACCACTCATATCTACATTGTCAGTATTTCCCACCGTACTGGTATGTAACCAGGAAAATACTGGTTAGATGTCATGAAAATGGAAACTGTACGATAGGTCTCATTTGCGCTTTGAAACGACTGTATTGGGGTTTAAGATTGTCTGTTTGACCATTGCTCTACGGGCAGGTAAAGTTCCTCATTCGACATCGAATACATTGTACATGTAGTAGACTGAAATTCCAAGTTTATGTAGATTTTCATATATTTTTGAAAATACTATTATATTTTACTATGTATCCTAAGAAAGTAACTGAATAAATACACTTTACATGCTATATATAATTTTGCAAAATTTATATATCCAAATAAAATTAACCAATCGATTTAAGTCAAATCAATCTCATTGAAATCAGCCCCTAACTTTAGCTCCATTACTTCCCGCTGTTAGGATCTGACTACACTCCGTAAGAGGTCACGTTCATATAACCTCTAAAAATAGATATGCGTAACTAGGTGCTCGTTTGTGGTCCAATGAAATTTCTCCTCACACAACCGTTTTTGTCGTCTTTATCAAATTGTTAATTACTTTTTTATTGTTGCACAGACGTTCTTCGTTTATTCGGAGTTTCTGTTTATACTGTTTTTTAACGTCCTTCTTGCGGCTTCCAATTATAAATATTTCCAAAAACGAAACACCACACAAACAACACCGATCAACCAAAGAATGTTACCGTGTAGGAGTTGCGGTTGTGTCATGGGCCATATTGAAATTGACGAAAATACGTAATCGGAACGACGGTCTTGGTGATCTACGCTCAAATAGAATTTACGGACCTCGTCCGAGATCGACGAATATTCATAACTCTATACCAAAGCATTTTGCAGCCGACGATTTGGTAGGCTACTCTAAGGTCACAATAACGTGAACTGTATTGGGCAGTCATCAGCTCAAGTTAGCGTATAGTATAGGAGCGTGCGACTGGAGCTGATTTTAATGAGATTGGGGTTATCATGGTCCAATCTTTTTAAAATGCGATGTTCTTGTCTGCGTTTAGAAAATATGAAATCAATGGTTTACACCATTGGCAATCTGTTTAAGTGAAACGACCTTCGTATTTAAATGAAACACATTTGACAATTTTGAACACTAAATGAACTCAACTACGACAGGGTCGAAACTTTCTCTGTGTTGAGACTACATTCATTATCAGTAAAACAACGACGGATGTTCAGTTTATATGCCTTATCTTTTGTCAGGGAGGGAGTGTGTCTTCTGATCTATATTTAGACATAACATTCATTGCATTTAGTACCGTTGAACATGTCGAGCATACTTTATACTATTGGACTTTGTCTGTTCGGAATAGGTAAATATTATTACAAATCTATTTAATTAAATAAGCCGATTTCAGGTTCTGGGTACCAAATAAGGATGTTATGTACGTATTAATTGAAAGTAATACATCATACAATTATGTTTTCCATACATTTGATAAAGCTGAGGACGTAAACGGCAGAAATTACAGTCAGACATCGTATATTCGACAACCTTCTATCCGACTACTTGGTAGCATCCGAAATAAACATCGGGTCTCGATGTAACTTCGAAATGAAATGGGCTATTCGAAACCACGTGTGATTCGAAATAGAATTTTGACCCGAACGAGGTCCGACTGTAGTATAGAGGCGAGGCCAACAAACTGTCTGACTGAGGAGCGGCCTTTATACTAATGTAATATTTAATATACAAACAAGACCTGAAATGAAATGGACCTTAACAAAACGACTGACAGATGAAGTTTCTGGAGGCATTAAATATCATATGAAGTGACTCTTTCTATGATGCTTTATTTAAGCAATTGTCTTTATGTCCATAACACGCAGTTATATTACATGTTATTGTCACTATTATTGATTAACTTACTGTTACATATTAACCGTAAAGTGAATATTATAATCTTGTACTTTCGGACATTTAAATAATTCACATTTAAGGAGGATTCAGGCGAGCAAAGCGTTTACTTTAGTCACAAAATAAATCTTACCATGATACATTGTTATAAGGAATTTTACGAGCGGATGATATCCATATCTCCTCTATCATAATATCTTTGCATAAAGAAAATATACAATAGAACATTACAGAACATAATTAATTTACCAATCGTAAGACCATTAATTTACCAGTGCTCCTCGCAAAAGACAAAAAAACGTAATAATGTCCAGCTGTCAACGTAAAGTCCCATCTAACGCAACCAGCCTGTCTATCCCGTGATAAATGTTTTGGGAATATTGAGGATAATGGCCCTATGTTTAGTGTTATCGCGTACAATCTCCTCACCTGTATTTTATTTCATACCCAACAGATCTATGTAGGAATGTTCAATAGTGTGAATGGGGCTACCTTTTATATTATTTCTCTTTTCGTTCAAGATGCTGTGTATACTTGCTGTTCTGATGGATGGACAAGATTCGGAGATTCGTGTTACTTTTTCGGTCATGATGACCGCACCTTTCAGGATGCACAAGTAATAGTATTAGGCATACAATATTAAAATTTATCAACAACCTTTACCGCACTCTCCGAAATAACCGAAAATCAACGGAAATAACCAGAAATAACCGAAAATTAACGGAGACAATTATAAATTGTGTTTTTACGCCATGCAACTAGATTTCAAGATAAGGGTGATGTACTATAAGATGGTACAAATCTAGATGAATAAAGTGAAAATTATACATTTTAGGATATCTTAGAATAAATGCGTTTAGATATTTGTATGTGTGTGGTTATTGCTGTTCGACTAATATATATTGACCTTAAATGTGTCCTACAAGAAGCTACGCAGTTGAATAAGTACCTTTCGTTGATAAATACAAAAGTGTCATTGACTATTTAATCCAGATAAGAGTCAATTATGTTTCATTTATAATGTTACAAGAGTACTTCAATAAGTAGGTCAATATGCCTGAAAAGGATATGTGTGTGAGAGTGCTTTTACATCGTCGCCCTTTACATGTTTTAGCATTTCTGTGAGCACTTCAAAGCGAATTTAGTGAACATCGAGTCATCAGCAGAAAATGCTTTTCTTCGCAGCTACTTAAGTGATCTGAAAGGTAACGGAATTTGCTGTACCACAATTTCAAGAATTCAAAACAAAGGTCCGGTTACTCAGAATTTCGCTAGAGAAAAATTAATTGGTTTATTTCAAGTATTGTTTGTGTAAATTTGTCAGAATTGTATTTAATATTTATTTCGTATAACCTTATCCAGTGTTGATTCAGAATCGAACCCAGACTTTGCTCCTCACCGTGAGAATACATTGCATCAATGTGACAATTCAAGATTTGAAATCACGTGATTCTTGTGGTTCGATCGCAATAATAATTGGCAATGAGTTAATCATAAGAAATGTCTGGATATAGAAACAGAACATATCGTATATGCAAGCATACGCATACCTATCGAATGTTTTATTGTCCAACCTTTAAAAATACGAATTTCGATTCAAAGGCGTACACAGATACATGATACAAGAAACAAATTATTATTTAAAGTCGGGTGTACATAAAAACAAACATTAGCTATGTATAGCTATTGACCGACATGGATAACAAGATATATTAAAATAACAAACAATAGTTTACCTGTGGACGATAAAAGATATGATTAATTTAGCGATTTCACCTGGAAATGCATCCGTTAGTCTAACAAAGCTTTGCACAAAAAAATATTGTATAGGGTTTGAAATCTATTTTTAAAATTAATGAGCTTAACGCATTGTTGGCGATTGTTCAAATAGCTGCTTATGAGTTCAATGGCTTTTCCAGTTACACCAAGCTTAAGAAGGAGCAGATCATGCGGTAATCAATCAAATGCTTTTGACAGGTCCATAAGGACTGCGGCTACATATTTATTATTGCCAATGTATTTTTTCCAGTGCTCTATGACTTTAAAAGCTGATAAAAATGCATTAAAATGGGAGTTGAAGAAATCTGAAATTTGAGCATCCATAGCCCTTTCAAAAAGATTTGATACAACCAGCAAAATACTGACATGCCTATAATTGCCTTTATCCAAATTACTGTTCTTTTTGTATAAAGGTGTGACTTGAGCCAATTTATACTGATCAGGAAAAACTGCTGATGAAAATGATTGGTTAACAAGTTTTGTGATTGGGCTAATTATTGTTGGCTTTGCCAGTTTTGTAAATTTACTTGAGATACCATCAAGTACAGTAGCTTTTTTAGAATCTAGCTTATCAATTTGTTTACAAGTAAAAGATTCATTAACTGGTTTAAAATTAAAATTGGACATTTCTTTCCTGTTTTCTTTAATTTTAAAAATACTAGGGTGGTTTTCGTTCACTGGTAAGCTGTTATTTCCAATGTCCTTTGCTACATTAACAAACAAATCATGAAATATATCACTTACATTTTGCTGATTTGTAATGATATTATCTTTTTCACATAAAATTGTATCTTTGTATTTAGTACATAACTTGTTTGTAAGAAAAGGTTTTACAGTTGGCCAGATTTTTTAAGATTGAAACCCACCAACACATATGTCAATACAATATTTGTTTAACGATTGTCTTGATATTTGTGTAACTAAGTTTCTGTTTCCTGACATTTTCCCAATTTGAAGAAGATCTGTTTGCGTAACATTGATTTAGGAGCATTTTCTTTTTTATACACAGCTTGTTTAAGGACTTTATTCATAAAGGGTGCTTGATTGTGTATAAACCTTTTCTTTTTAACATGTGCATGTTTGTCAGCCACATTTAAACACTTATCACTAAAATTGCAATAATTTGTGCTAATATCATCACAAAGTTCAAAATTATAAAATTCATCTTCGAGATCTCTATTTAAATCATCAGGGTTAAACTTTTTAAAACTTCTATATTGACAACATCTTGGGTTTAAAAGAGGTATTTCTTGTTTAAACTGGTGTTTACTTTGTATCTGAAAAAAAAATAACTTTAAGACTTAAATCAACAAAAATGACCGCCATGTACTATATCGATAACACCACTCGAGTTATTTAGTAGTATTTATCGCGTAGTAATTTTCTGTAGTATTACACTGCCTTGGTTATTCGTGTCATCTAATAACTCAATTAATCGAATTATCTGCCATCGACTAATGTATCACCTCCCCAAATGTTAGTAATTGAAATGTAATTATTTCTTTATTTTTTTAGATCCTAACCACTGGATTGGTTTAACAGACGAGTTAATTGAAGGTATATGGAAACTTTACCCTTCTGAAACAACTGCATCGTTCTCTGACTGGGGAAGTAGCCAACCAAATGAGGGTAAAAGTGGTAACTGTGGCGCTATATGGGCGTCATTCGATTACCACTGGGTGGATGAATCATGCACACATAGATTTCGACCATTATGTGAAAAACCGTGAGTTAAAGAAAACTCACATCATGTTATTACTAATTTACTTTCTTACCTGACATATACAAGTTAGACAGACCGGAACAGTACGCGAACGCTACCAGTTCGCGGACACCTCATTATTTAGCGTTAAGTAAACGACTAAAACTTTCTTGACTAACGTCCATATTACTCACATTTATTCGCACTGTACTTGTTCTTCTTCTGGTAACTGGTATCCCAGACTTACAAGCAGACGAACTCGGATTGAGAAACGTAAACAAACATTGTTGTTGCAGTCAACGGCATGAACGGGTAAACAAAATATGGCTAAACGTATTATGGGAACACCCGTGGCGGGTGGCGGGCGGCGGGCGTTCGGCGTCCACATGTTGTCCGCTCTCTAAGTCAAAGAGTTTTCATCCGATCTTTACCAAACTTGGTGAAGATGTTTGTGGGCATCATAGCTCGTCCAGGTTTGATAACCAGCCATATCGCCAGAGGCACTTCGGAATTATGGCCCTTGAATTATCCAAAATTGGCCAAATAAGCCTTGTCCGCTCTCTAAGTCGACAAGTTTTCATCCGATCTTTATCAAACTTGGTGAAGATGTTTGTGGGCATTATATATTGGCCAAGTTCGATAACCAGCCACATCGCACCAGGCACTTCGGAATGATGGCTCTTGAATTATCAAAAATTGACAAAATTAGCCTTGTGCGCTCTCTTAGTCAGAGAGTTTTCATCCGATCTTTATCAACTTGGTGAAGATGTGTGTGGGCATCATATCTCGGCCTAGTTCGATAACCAGCCAGATCGACGGGCGGGTGTGCGGGCGGGCGGACGTTCGGGCGTCAAACTGGTGGTTTCCGGCGAATAACTTGAGTTCCGTTCATCGTATTGACATCAAACTTGGTGTATAGTAAGAACGTGTGGAGAGCTCGCTTGGGATTGATTTTGGGTTCGGTCCGTCAAAGGTCACCGTTAGTCAAATTTGAAATTTGGTTTCTGGCGAATAACTTTAGTTGTGTTGATCATGTTGACATCAAACATGGGTGTATAGTAAGAACATGTGCAGAGCTAGCTTGAAATTGATTTTGGTTCTGGTCCGTCAAAGGTCAAGGTCACCATTGCTAAAAATCTCAATTTAGTTTCCGGCGAAGGACTTTAGTTTCGTTGGTCATATTTGCATCAAATTTGGTGTATAGTAAGAACATGTGGAGAGCTCGCTTGGGATTGCTTTTGGAATAGTTCCATCATAGGTCAAGGTCACCGTTTCTAAAAATCGAAATTTGGTTTCCGGCGAATAACTTGAGTTCCGTTCATCGTATTGACATCAAACTTGGTGTATAGAATGAACGTGTCGAGAGCTCGCTAAAGGGGTTCTTTTGGGTTCGTTCCGTCCAAGGTCAAGGTCAATGTTACTAAAAATAGAAGTTTAGTTGCCAGCGAATAACTTGAGTTTCGTTCATCGTATTGACATCAAACTTGATGTATAGTAAGAACATGTGGAGAGCTCGCTTGGTATTACTTTTGGGCTCGGTCCGTCAAAGGTCAAGTTCACTGTCACTAAAAATAGAAATTTGGTTTCCGGCAAATTACTTTAATTTCGTTGATCATATTGACATCAAACTTGATGTATAGTAAGAACATGTGGAGCGCTCGCTTGGGATTGCTTTTGGGTTCGTTCCGTCCAAGGTCAAGGTCACTTAAAATTTAAAAATCAGTTTCCACTTAATATCTTCGCTATGCGTGGGTGTATTGACATCAAACTTGGTGTATAGTTGTCGCATATATATATATATAATACATCTAAGTGTGAGTGTGTATATGCATGTATCACCTATGGCACCTTTGCAGCATTGATAATCATCATGTATTCATTATACAAATTGAGCCTTGGTTACAAATAACTAAGTACTAAAACCTGGTTTGTGGACATTGCCCATTTCTTGTTGTTCTTAATATTGGAATTGCGATGAAAGAGAACTTTAGATACATGTATATATGTCATGAGTCCGTCTGTCCATCTGCTGGTCTGTCGGTCGGTCATATTACGGATATCATTCCATTTCTTAACCATATGATTCAATGTCTGTAATATGCAAGGTTCAGACAACCATTCCACTTCTTATATTGTTTTAATATTTCAGAGCTGAAACTGAGGTGACGCAGGTTGTTGGATAAATAGAATACATGTACATAACTCTCAGCAGTTAATTATGTACAAAGAAAACAGTGCGTTGTGATGTATGTAGCACACAAAATAGTAATAAAATCTACCCAAACATTGTCATATGCTACCTTCTACCCACTAATTTTATGCGTGTTTGATATAGAGAAAATCATTGTTTTATCATCATTAAGAAAATACTTTACTTATTTAATAATATACGGTCAATGAAAATACAATTTGTCAGATAAATATAGCAAACTTAATTTCTGAAGCATTAAGTAAGAAAAAAGCTCTCGAATTTATATAATGGTTTCCTGTGTTTTGTACCATTTTGTATACACATTCATATAAAGACTGTTACGGCGACTAATCAACTACGGTATGCTTCTTGAACAGGCAAAGCCTAATGTTAACTTAATACATATATAATTTCTCCTATTTCGTTTCACTTTCGTTCTGGTCGAATATCTTAAAACGGATGTGTTTGATAACGTCAGTTTTCGATAAGTGTTAATTAACGTTCATAAAACGCGAACTCTTGTCACCGTTCATGAGCAATCGAAAACTAGAAATCTTAACTGATTGCATTGATTGCATTTGTTTTACAATAAAAATATCGCTTTGGTTATTGATATCTAATAATTTTGTTGACTTTTGCTGACAACTATTTTTAAACAGAATGTGAATTATATACATAATAATCATGTATATTTCGCCGTTATGTTAGATCTAACCAATGTAGTATTAACTTTCTTAAGACAGCTTTCCTAAATTGATTATATGTAGAGAATGTAGTGTAGGCAGATACCACAGGAGATTGTCACGAGTACTTTCCCCTTGACCCATCTAGAGTTTTCTCCCTTTGTCCCTTATATATAATATGAAAGGGAAATAACTCGTGACAATCGCCTGTGTGGTATACTGTATACTTGGCTTTTTCTGCTGGACTTCTTCATTCACACAAATAGATGTTGCATTATTTTCCGTCGAATCATGATGGGTTACAAACGCTGGGTTGCCGAATTAATTATTTCCAGCTTGGCTGTTAGATATTCTACTGACTTACCGTTGAATTGTTTTTTTTGTATGCAAATAAATGACTAATTTCTTCATTTACGTCACAGCAATGTGTTGCTGTATATCTTTAATTGACCCTTCCTCAGATATTTGATTGACAGGCCGATTGGCCAATCAGATAACGGGATTCCGACACACCTCCAGCAGCTCGCTTACCTTAGACAAACCTTAGACAAACAGGAAGAGATTATCGCGCGATAAAAAATAAGGTTTAATAGATTTCTGATGATGACAGCATTGTTATTATATTGTAGTATGTTAATATGTGACATTGGTGAAAAGTTTCAGCTACGGATTGTGTTATTCTGACAGCAGATATCCGGAGAGACTAGAAACATTGAAAAATTTATTTATATCGGCTTTACTGGGAGGGGGCAGACATTAGACATTAATAAAAAAACATAAACCTAGAAGATAAAGAAACAAGATGTAACAACTTAAAATATGTTTGTTTTACATACATATATGCAAGCAACAACAAACTGTTAAACAATTTTACACTGATTATCTAAATTCTTGATTAATTATGATAATATTGTCATTCGAATCAATAATTAGAAAGCAGTAAAGGTTTATTTCACCAAACTGTCCTTCTCATCTTCTGGTTTTAATAAGTTGCAATTTATATAATGTCTGGTATGATCAATATATCTGCGTGTTGAATGAACATTATTGTTATTTTGATAAACTACAATATTTGACTTTTACCAGCATTTAGGTAAGTCACCATATGTATAGGTCCATGGGTAAGTATTTGAATATTCCATTTGCTTAGGGTGGACATTACTTAATAAATTAGTTATAAATGCCTAGTTTGTAAAACAAAATATGCCCAGAATCAATTATAGCATCAATAATTATTAAGATTAGAAGATAGTTTAGCTATAAACATATATGCGGAAATTTTTTTTTTATTTTTGTTAATACTAGTGAAAAATGAAAATACAGGTGATTTACTGGTATTGGTTACTCACTGTTTAGTATTTCTGTCTTGAAACGTAATTTAGAAGAGTTAGAAAAGTTCTGATGTCTTCATTATTTCATTTACACTGGTGTTTACAGTTTATGATAGGGCAGAAATTAGTAATACATCGTGTTCAAACCCTACAAATCACACCTATGTTGAATTAAGTTCTAAAATAATATACACATTTTATAACATTCAACACAGACCTGAACAATGGTATTTTAGTAAAAGTCTATAGAAATATTTGACACTTCATAACTGTACTGTATATATGTGTCAGATGGTGACAGGAAGCACTGATTGGATGTATATTGGATTCCAGCTGGGGCAGATAAAGAGAAATGCTGATTATGGGTCTGGACAAGATTGATATCTAGATAGTTCACAGAGGGGACAATATTGTTGAGGCCTATTGCGTAATATTATATAATTTGTCCGAGCCAGAACTGGCCTTGTTTCTTTAAGGCATACTTTCTAGAAATATGTGTTGAATGATTTATTGATGATTTGAGAAATAATCCTAATATTGTAATGTCTGTCCACTCTCTAAATTATTTATTAAACAGACTATTTTGTCAATTTCAAAACAAAATATTTACCACATTGACTTTTAACAAATATTTTTTATGTCAAATCATAATAGACTTTACACATCATCCTTATATTATCCAAAAGATGTCAATTTTGTGCATTTATTTGTGGCTGTAGTATAAAATATATCCATTCCAATAAGACGCTTAGTTATGATGTTGATTTTTGCTTGATCATGTTTGGTCTGTCACAGACGGTTTTGAGTATTTCTTTCTTATCAGTAACACAGACAGGCGTAATATGCAGAGTCAAAGTTTGATCACAACGATAATTCAACGCAAAATCGCTTGGAAGACACTCCATTTATTATTGTCGGTCGCCATTTTGTAAAGCGCTTGTCTAACGTTGTTACAACGAGCACCTGTTGCTAAGGTGGGCGTGGCTACAGTGCGTTTGAGGTAGGGTCAATTAGATATTAGCTATGGAAGCTTGTTTATCCGCATCAACTGTATCTGATCAGAAAATCGTTTTGAAACAGTTTGTAATAATGATTACTTTTTAAATTTAAACAAATCAATGGAGCTGTGTAATGAAATAATAACTCACGAAAAACATAGTGTACAGGTACATGTAAGTTTCTGAGGGGTCCATTTATTGCATAGACTTGTGAAAACTCACTGATAAATGAAATGAACGCTATTTGTTGTAAAGCTACATTTCGTTTTTGAATTCACTTGGTTAGAGTGATACACAGTAATCAGTAAACGGATACTGGGTTTCATAGAGTCATCGTTGCAACATGAAACAGCTCTCCTTTATCAAAGGTTCTTTGCATAAAATATACTTACAATTTTGCGATTAGAGGCCTCGTTCATGTTTATGTTATAAAGGCATTAACCGATGTAAATCCTAATAAAGGTAAAATGTGAACGGAACTTAGGATACTAAGTACGCGTGAGGATTAACATTATAGCCAGTCACATGATCAATATCAATGAACTCAGTCGTATTGATTATCCGGGTGAACACAAGTAGAACATGTTCCAGTGTCATGTCAATATAATAATTATGCGCCAAAAACTTTGACGAACATTTTTTTGTATACGTATAAATTGAGCGTAAATTAGGACTAACAAACACAACATTGTCTTTGCGTTGAAATAAAGATAGATTGCTTGGGCACTTAGCTTTGCTCTCTATCACGTCCGCCCACTATTTATAAAAGAAGGAGCATAGCAGCTAGAAGAACTATATGCATTATATAATGGGTGTTGGAGTCAAACCAAAGAGTACCTAAATATTCATATTGACTTGAAAACCGTGATAAAATCATCACCCCTTTCTGCAACAATGCATTTGTTTACATGTACAGTAAATATAGTTATTGTCCTCGTATTGCTAGCGACTAGATGACCTAAGTTTGAAGTTATTTATTTTACATCGATTGTGACAATTATGCTTATCATGCTTTATGACTGCTTCCTGGCTACCAACCAGTACTCGTGCCAAATTGAGGGGTTGTGAAGCTCGTGTCTTGTTGTTCTACCCCTCGACAACTGCGTCTAGTGAACCTAGTATGGTATAATGAAAACAGACACACATAAAGCGCTTCATACCCCCTCTCTGTAAAAGGTCAGCACGTATCTAGAGCAGTAAATACATCAGTGTCTTCTGTATTATGATTAATATACATGTAGTTATTGTTTCCATGTACATCAGTGTTCACATCGTCTTTTACATGTATGTACATTTGGTTTGGATTTGACACTAATACACTTTAACAACGTACCTGGATGATAGATTCAGTGACCTGAAACATAAATCTGCAGACGATAAAACCTTGTTAATAATTGGGTATTAACATAATCATAACTCATAACATTAACGACAATAGACAGCATACAAAGCAGTTAATCGTTATTGTTATATTAACACGATAGCAAATTAATAGTTGTCTACCCTAATTGTTATTATCGGGGGTAGGGGGGGGGTACCTATTACGTAATCTAGGAATATGTGTGTTGGTTGTACCTATTACGTAATCTAAGGATATGTGTGCGGGGACATTGTTCTTGTGATGAGGAATTTCCTGTGCTACAATTTCTCCCCTTTAGTCACTGAGAACTGTAGCCTTAAAGTCGAAAACGAAATCGTCTCCCTTGGCCGAGTGGTTAATGTTTCGCAGTAGGGGTCCGTTCTGATATGGCCGATTGGTGAGCCACCAGGTAGTTAAATAATGGTTACCGTGCGCCTACCTGCCTGGTGCCTGACATTAAAGGATAGGAATCGGGAAATAATAGTTCTCACAAAGTGTGTGTCTCATAAGTCAGAAATGACTGGCCCTTTAAGTAGAGGTAACACTATAATAAATAAACACTTTTCTTTATGACATAGTGCACGATTTGTCGATACTAGCAATACTTTTCTTACCGTTTGAGGCAAAACTATTACAGCGTTATTATGGTTCCATTTGTTTAATGGGTTGTTACCATTGTCGTGTAGATCATGTGTTAGCACTGATTGAAGCCACTAACCAACTGAATAAAGTATTAACTTCAGTACACATCTGAACTACTGCTGGAAATTCGTGAACACGATGAAATGTGCACGTTTGTACTAGATAGTCCATTTTATCAGTTAGAAACAGGACATGTGTTGTTTTTGTTATGTCTTATCTTAACCAAGGGTTCTTGTGTTTAGATTGGGCCTTTCATGAACTCCCCTTTCTTACTCGTCATTAGCGCTTGGAACATTAACATGGCAAGCATATTGTATACGTTAGGATTGTTTTTACTCGCAACAGGTCAGTAAATTTACATCAGTTTACGCTATTATTTACAAAAACTACTTGATGTTACCCTATGCTCATACAGAACTTCTAGAAACTAGTCAGTTCGTTTATTTGTTGTGGTTAAATGCCTGGTCATGTTTTTATAATCTTTCATTTTTCTTCTTCGGTGATATTCCTACCAATACAACCAGGCATAGGTAACGAAGTCCAGGCAAAACGATACACTATTACATTTAGTATTGAGTTGCGACATTGTTTTATAAACTGAAATACACGTTGAAGACGATACTTCTACGTTCACCCCATATTGTCCTTTTTTGTTTTCATATTTGAGTACATGTACGTTTATATGACCATGTATTCTTGTGTCTATGGGATGGGCGTATACGTCGTATGTGGCATTTCCTGCTTGGTGTTTTCATTTATTTCTATACTCGTGCGTACGCCGTATTTTATGCTGTGGAGTTGTCCTGATGAGAATTTCTCATTAACATTTTTACGAATTATGGTGATGGAACTTCAAGTGTGAAGTTGGGTGCAGATTTAAACCACAATGGTGTCTAGGCCACCGACCGTTCCAAGCCGTTTGTCCTGTTTACATCCATCTTTTGTGTTTGTGTCTTTTGAGATGTAATAGTTTACATGTACAATGTATATTATTTTTCCATATCTCCTCTTTTGGGAAGACGGTGCACTTAGTATAATGCAATTCTACTGTGTTCATTATATTTTGTCGTCATTGTTTTTCATTGAAAACAAGTCTCTCGATTTGGTTATAACGTGGTAAGGTCATGACGCTGTACTTCATATTCCTACTACGAAGAAAATACCACTTACCTATTTATTTCAAATAGCCAACTAGAAAATTAATTACGATCTATTCAAGACGCATATATGATTTTTAGCATGTAGCAAGGGTTAATTTTATTTCTCTTAACTGTGTAGATGCTGCATTTTCTCGTTGTCCAGATGTATGGATAAGATTCGGAGACTCGTGCTACTTTTTCGGACACGATGACCTAACATTTTTGGATGCCCAGGTAAGATAGGATATCGCTAATTATTTATTATCTATCTTAAAGTCTTTCTCACAAACTGTTTTTCACTTTTTTTGTAAATTGGTCTTACAAATTATATGTTGTGTTGATACTGTTTTGTTCTGCAATCGAATAATATTATTTCATTACTTGTCTTGAAACCAATATACCACCGATAAGAAAAAGAAATTCGAGCAGGAAATGTCGCATACGACATGCACAGCAACTAACAAGCATGTGAAACAATTACATAGGCAAACAGGGTGAAGAAACAACTACTTCTGTTCACTTTTACATGTAGAAACATGTATACTTTTGTTCTGCTATCGAACACTGTTATTTCATTACTTGTCCTGAAACCAATATATACTTGACGCCATTCAAAACGCAACTATTTGAACTAGGCGTCATTTTATAGTACCAACTGTCAAACGTCTGTTACCGTTATCTATGCGTTAATTTTTGTTCAAAACTTTATTAAACTCTACCTTATTAAAATATTATTACCGTTGTGTATTATCATATTATTTAGATGCAAATCACTGGTTTGGTTTGACAGACGAGTTAATTGATGGTTTGTGGAAGCATTATCCTTCTGAAACTACTGCCAAGTTTCTTGACTGGTACCCTGGAGAACCGAATCAGGGTAAAGGGGCAAACTGCGCTGCGATTTGGGCTCCAATAAGCTACCAATGGGTGGACGAACCCTGTACAAATAGAATCAAACCACTATGTGAAAAGCCGTACGTAAAATAATAAACTTAAATTGCATGTCAATACATAATAAAACAAAACACAATATCTGGATTTATGAGTAATACGTTTAACATGTATATATTTACAAACGAGGGAAGATACAGATTGGGATAAAATGGCCGAATAATCGTTGCCAAAAGTTGGTACATAATTTAAACAAAAAACGTCTATTACATTTGGTAAGGAAATGAAGCAAGTCAGACCCTACGATATCGTCACGTTACGTCACGTCAAAATAGTCCGCAAGTATTGGTTTATTTGTTGCAATATCGTCACCATATATTATACATATTATGTTCATTCAAATTGCTGTATTGCAACTACTATGTATTGTTTGTAACGGCTGTGTATCCCCAAAGTTAGATATTTTCAGTTTCCACGTCACTTGTAACGGTGGCATTACATCCACTCTCCATATATTTAATTTTCATTTCAGAGCTGAAAGCGTGGTGTCCCAGGTTGTTGGATGAATATAAATTGTCGACATCAATCCGTGATTACGATGAAACTAAAACATTCTGTTTTGCGTTTAAAGATATAGTAGTGTTTAAAATCACGTGAACATTAATTAAACTTGACCTGAATTTTGCATTGATTACTTTATAAGATATAATTATAGACCAATTGCAAGATTAACATTGCATGCTCAACGACATGAATGTTGATGATAATAGTACATTATACACTGAACTCGATACGACGCAACAATTTATTTTGCACCGGCTTCAGTTAAACACAATGTTCTCATTTGTTTGTCTATGGAGCCACAGGATACTTTCACAGAATGACGTATTGATGCCATTTATGATCATGATGTTTTCCAGCTATTGCTAGTTTTTCATAACAGTTACACAACTGGGTTATGTTTAATACAATCGCTTTTTATGGTGTGCTCCGGATACCTCTACCTACGACAATTACAACAAATATGTATCTAGATCTACGTCACAATCCTCACTATTTCTTTGTTCTTTTGAATTATGAGAGTTTCTGCATGCTTGTAATCAATTTAAACGAAAACCCTTGCGAATGTTGTGAAAAAGTGACTGTTTATCAATGATTTCCGAACAAGCCTCATAATGTACAACACCGATCGTCTCGTGATCTGCCAAACTTTCTGTCTACATTTTTTGGTTCAACCTTTATTTGAGCGCTGCTATGGGATTTACAACCTCTCATGTAAGTGACGTCATTTCAAGAAAACGTAACATGTAATGTCACTATTTGCAAGCAGGAAACACTATTTACTCTATATGCTCACTTCGTTTTCATATTGCGATATGGGGCAAATATTGCCTACTGTCGTACATGGTGACGTCACATGTGACGTTTTCAGGAAATGACATCACTTAGAGAAGAGATTGGAAATGGTACAGCGTCGCTCATTTGTTATTATTCATACGTATAATGCCAATCTCCTACGCAGTGATCTCACCTTATAGTTATCGGAGATCTCAGCCATCACAAGCTTTTCGTCAAGATTTTTGACAAAATATATTTTTAATTTTTTTAATTTTTGTTGACAATTGTATATCTATATATCTTAATTTCAAACATGTCAGATGATTGGTGGTATGAAAAGTTAAAAAAAAAACAGTATTTAAAAAAATATTTAATAATAACCAACGATCATCACGTGAGTTTCTTCTTCGGATCCGCCGTTTTGTCCAACCAACCATCATCACGTGACTTTTGTGATGGCAGTGGTTATTGCTGTACTGCAAGGGAAGACAACCGTTGCGTGGAGTTGGGTATAATGCATGTACATTTACATTACAATACTATGATACTATAGATCGGTAAACAAGTAAATGCTTATAATAATTCCTTTTACTTTAATGATAGTGAATTACAGTGCAAATAGTGAATTATTTTTGTCATTCAATTAATTGAGCCAATTTTACTGTCCTGCTGTTTCGCTTCACTTCCGTTACAATATTTAACTTGCTAAATTGGAACTGTTTATGTCCCTTGAACAAACTTTACGTTTTACGTCACTAAATATATATATATAGACAGATACTTTCAGTCCTCCATGCATGGAGAGCAGAACAATATGTACAAAGTTAAACAATACAATAGTAAACAAACAAATCATCAACACATCTTGAGTCAGAATACAGTTTAGAATTTAAGATAAACAGGTAAACACTAAGGAATATTGACAAAAGTATGGACATCCGAACATATGAGAAACACGTTTAAATAGGGTACACATTCATTTCTGAACAAAAATCAAGAGCATTTTGCCTAGCAATACACCATACTGAAACGCGATTTACGTGTCTTATACAACTAAGTATTATCGCTACGGTGGTATGTTAGGCGTTAAACTTGAAGAGAAAATTGCTGGTAAGTATTGATAGATTACAGTATTTATAGTGTATGCATTTATTTAATGACTGAATATCATCAGCATGGTTGAGATTGAACCGAGACTCACCGGGAAATCAAACCAAAATTCTAATCACGCCAGCGTCAATGACGATGCATACGTACCAAACATTAACGTGCCTGGCGAAGGCAAAGTGCCTTGATACCACCAGTAGATGTACAGCATGCTCTGGTCACGTTATATGTTGCGTGCAGTGTACGGACAAACGCCGTACCAAGGACGGCCATAATTTTACTATATACTCGTAATATAGGTTTTGACATGTTTGTACAAAAAATAATACGAAACTTAACAATCAACAACACATAGAAAATGACAGGTTTCTTTTTTGTTGAGTATTTTTGTGTGCTGAGATGAACTATTTATAGCTGATTAGTGAATAATATTCACACATTGACTTGTAAGTAAATTGTATTACATTAGATATGTAAGAATATGTGAACTGGATAAATATAATTAAAATAGCTCAGGAAATAAAAACGTTATGGCATTGTATTGATTTGTTTACACTTACATTATAACTACTCTCGTATGTCACGGCCAAGGGTTCGGACCCGCAACAATCCGCACCAGACGTGAACGCTCTCTCACTTATTGTACTCGGTATATTGGTCGTTGTAATCGACTCAGTGGCTGAAGTGATAAAGGGATCACTTCTTGTGCGGATTGTATATTTTTTGTAAGAAAATATTAAAGTGTTGTACATGTAATTGATTTGTATCTCCATATCGATTTATTCAGTCTCATTAAATTTGTATTTTTGTGTTGTTCGTTGTTCGTTGAAATGTGTTCATGTCAATTGTATTTTGTTCAAAGTGACTACCACTCATTAATTTTTTAACAGACGAGTTAATTGAAGGTATATGGAAACTTTACCCTTCTGAAACAACTGCATCGTTTTCTGACTGGGTAGGTGGCCAACCAAATAACGGTAAAGTGGCAAACTGTGGCGCTATACGGTCTTCTTTTGATTACCACTGGGCGGACGAGTCATGTACAAATAGATTCAGACCACTATGTGAAAAACCGTGAGTTAAAGATTAATTGAGCGCCACTATACGTTTCCATCCTCTTCTTTGGGCAACGGCATTTCCAGACAATGTCAAATGAGATAGTTAACAATATTTGCACCATATGGCAATATGAAACGAAGTGACCATATGGAGTACACATTGTTTCCAGCTTGCAAATAGTGACATCATATGAACGAATTTTCTTGAAATGACGTCTCTTACGGAAGAGGTTGTTAATCTCATAGCAGTGCTCAATTACATTTTTTTATTACATAGTTATATTTGTTTGTCGTATAAAACACACTTAACATATATAAAAGCATGATGAGTGAGTTTCAAAGGTAATGCATACTGCTTTAATGACATTCCGTTTAATTGTTTCTTTTGTATGCAAATAAATAAGTGTATTTTTCGTGATTTAAGTCCAAGCAATGTTTGCCTGTATCTTTGTATAAGATATTAGCTCTACTATGTATGCGTGAGAATTAACATTATAACCAGTCACATGATCAATATCAATGAGCTCAGTCGGATTGATTACCCGGATGAACACATATTCCAGCGTCACGTTAGTATATATTATTCTGTCAAAGGTGCAGTTAAAGATACTAAGACAAATTCTTATTCGGAAACTTTCAATTGTCCTATTGGTTTGAAGCAAGGATGTTGTCTAAGTCCGATTTTATTTTCGTTATTTATTAATGAGTTAAGTAATATAATTGAATCCAGGGGTCTGCATGGTGTTCAACTTTATCCAGATATGTCCGAGATTCTTTTACTCATGTTCGCTGATGACATTGCACTAACATCTGATACTGTTAATGGTCTTCAAAACCGTTGAATATTTTAGAATCATTTTGCCAAGACTTTTGTATTGAAGTAAATATTTCTAAATCCAAAGTTATGGTTTTTCGTAATGGAGGTAGATTTTCTAGAAATGATAAATGGTTCTACAAGAATACCAAACTAGATATTGTAAATGGATTTAGTTATGTTGGGGTTTATTTTACTCCAAACTTATCTCACTATATGATGTCTGATGCTTGCAGTAGTAAAGCTAAACGAGTTTTAGCTTATGTACTATCTTCTGTAAATATGTACATGCCATTGTCGTATAAGTCTTATTTTGAAATTTTTGATAGCAAAAAAGCTCCTGTACTTTTATACGGAAGCGAAATATGGGATATGGAATATAGACAGTGTGTTGAATATGTTCACGTATATGCATGTAAACGTTTTATGTTTGTTCCCAGAAGGGCTTGTAACAATGCTGTGCTTGGAGACTGTGCTCGTTTCCCACTACGTATTCAGGCCAGCAAAAGTGTGATTAAATACTGGCTAAATATGATAAAATTACCAAGTTATAGATACATGTATGTATTTAAATGGTATCGAATGTTAAAGCATTATGATTCTTTGGAGCGGATTAACTGGGTTACAAAAGTCAGGCATAATCTTTATGCCAACGGGTTTGGATATGTGTGGGAACAGCAGGGTGCTTACAATGACTTATCTCTCACTATTTACAAAGGCTCAAAGATCAATACTTACAGTCATGGTGGGACAATTGTACTAACTCTTCTAAATTATATACATATTCACAAATTAAGTCAGAATTTTCTATTGAGCCATACCTAAATATTATTTATGTAAGGAAATTTCGCTAAACCATAGCATCCTTTAGAAGCTCTTGCCATTCACTAATGATTGAAAAGGGACGACATTTAGGTTAAGACAGAAAAATGCGTGTTTGCCCTTACTGTAAAGACTGCATCGAAGATGAAATATACTTTATTTTGTTATGTCCACTATATCATCAATTACGCAATTTGTACATTTCTCCATTCTATTCTATTTTTCCTTCCATGTATAAACTGAAATTACTTTTAAAGGTGAAGAAGAGAAATCACTTAGAAATTTAGCTATGTACATCCACTATGCATTTGTAAAAAGAGAAAATTTCATTAATGCAGATCAACTGTAACATTATAGTTTTAGGGATGATGGATGGTGTATTGTCTTTTATAGATATTTACGGACTGGCGTTGTTTCTGATTTTATTTTATTGAAACATGAACATTATAGGTAGAAAATAAAACTTATAACAGAATGAATACTTAAACCAGAAGTTAGTTTTTGCTGTGCCTAAATAATTTGTCACTTTGGTTGTCTTGTATATACTGTGGCTGTCTATTTGTAATTGTTAAAGGCAATTGTAATAGTCTTTCATATATTTATATGTCACTCAACACACATTATGTACATACGTTTTGTTACAAGTTTATGTGAATGGGCCGGTGGCCACTATCACAAATAAACTCTTGAATCATGTCATTGTCCAACATATGTTTGTATACTTATACATTGAGCGTAAATTAGGACTTACAAACACAACACTGTTGTTTGCCTTAAAGTACAAATAAGTTGCTCGCGCACGTAGCTTTGATCTCTATCAGATCCGCCCACAATTTGTACAACAAGAATCACAGAAGCTGGACGAACTATGCATTATACACGGGGTAAGCAACATAAAGAGTACCTTTACATTCAAATAGACTAGAAAGCCGTGGTAATATCATCGACCGTTTCTGTAACAAAGCATGTTGTACGTGTATAAATATATTAATTGTCTTCGTATTGCTGGAGACTAGTGAAACAGGCACACGTGTGGTTGTCAATAAAGGGCGTCATACGCCGATGGCTGTAAAAGTTCAGCAGCTCTCTAGAGCAGTGAATACATCAGTGTCTTCTGTACTATGATTAATGTAGTTATTGTTTCCATGGACATCGGTGTTATACCTACTTTTACATGTATGTACATTTGGTTGTGAATGATACACTTTAGCAATGTACCTAATTGATAAATAATTACACATAATAACAGAAACATAAATATGCAGACGATGAAACCTTATTCCCATAATCATAAACTATAACATTAACGAGAATAGACAGCATACTAAGGGAGTTAACCGTTATTGTTATATAAACACGATAGCAAATTAATAGTTGTCTACCTTTATTGTTATAATCAGGTGGGGTGTACCTATTACGCAATCTAAGGATATGTATGCGGGGACATTGTTCTTGTGATTAGAAATTTCCTGTGCTACGAAAACGAAACCGTCTCCCTTGGCCGATTGGTTAAGGCTTCCGCATTGGCAGTGGTAGGTCGAAGGTTCAAATCCTGGTAGGGTCTGTTCTGATGTGGCTTATTGGTGAGCCACGAGCTAGTTAAATAATGGTAACCGTGCGCCTACCTGCCTGGTGCAAGCCATTAAAAGATATGAATCGGGAATTAATAGTGCTCAGAAAGTGTGTGTCTCATGGAAAATGGAGCAATACTATCGCTGTAATATTTTGGCTGAAAACGGTGAGAAAAGTAATGTTATTATCGACAAATCGTGCACTATGTCATAAAGTAAAGTGTTTATTTATTATAGTGTCACCCCTACTTAAAGGGCCCGCCATCCCTTTAAGTAGGGGTGACACTATAATAAATAAACACTTTACTTTATGACATAGTGCACGATTTGTCGATAATAACATTACTTTTCTCACCGTTTTCAGCCAAAATGTTACAGCGATAGTATTGTTCCATTTTGTTTAATGGGTTGTTTCCATTGTCGTGTAGATCATGTGTAAGCACTGATTAAAGCCCAAAACCAACTGGATGCAGGAGAAACCTTAGTACACAACTCAACTACTGCTGATAAACACGATGTTTTGAGATGAAATGTACATGTGTGTACTTAAAAGTCTTATCAGTTAGAAACAGGAGATGTGTTGTTTTTGTTATGTCTTATCGTTACCAAAGCGTTTTTGGGTCTAGATTTGGCCCTTCATATTCTCGTTTTTCTTAATTGTAAAACTAACATTTGCGCTTGGGACGTCGACATGACAAGCAAACTGTATTCGTTAGGATTGTGCTTACTCGCGATAGGTCAGTACATTTACATATGTGTACGCTATTTTATTACTTTGTTGTCATAACACTATTCTCATACAGAACCTCTAGAAACTAATCAGTTCCTCGATTTATTGTCACAGTAGTTAAATGCCTGTTCATCTGTTAATAATATTTTATTTTTCATCTTCGGAGACTTGCCTCCCAACAACACCAGGCATAGGTAACGAAGTCCAGGCAAAACGATACACTATTACATTCAATAGTGAGTTGCGATATTGTTTTACAAACTGAAATATACGTTAAAGACGATACTTCTACCCAATATTCATGAGCACATATTGTCCTTTTTTGTTTTCATATTTGATTACATGTACGTTTATATGACCATGTCTTCTTGTGTTTATGGGATGGGCTTATACGTCGTATGTGGCATTTCCTGCTTGACGTTTTCATTTATATCTATAATCATGCGTCCGCCGTCTTTTATGCTGAGTATGTGTCCTGATGAGAATTTCTTATTAACATATTTACGTATTTGGGTAATGGAACTACAAGTATTAAGTTGGGTTTAAACCCCAGTGGTGTTCTTGTCATTGACTGTTCCAAGTCGGTTGTCCTGTTTTTATATATCATTTATGTATTTCTCTTGTGTCCCTTTTGAGTTGTTTATATGTTTGTTAATTTTCCATGTCTCCTCTTTGGGAAGGCGGTGCACTTTGTATAATGCATTTTTCTACTGTGTACATTCAATTTAGTCGTCATTATATGTCATTGAAAACATTTTGTGATAACGTGCTAAGGTCATGACGTTGTACTTCATATTCCTACAGCAAAGAAAATAGCCATTTATGTCAAATAGTCAAATAGAAATTATATCACGATCTATTCAAGAAGCATACATGATGTTCAGTATGTAATAAGGTTTTATTTTTTTTCTATTAATGTAGATGCAGCATTTTCTAGCTGTCTAGATGGATGGACAACATTCGGAGACTCGTGCTACTTTTTCGGACACGATGACCTGACATTTTTTGAGGCGCAGGTAAGTCTTTCTCACAATCTTTATTTCACCTGTGTTGTAAAATGGCCATACAAAATATAATTTGTCCATACACAATGGTATTGAACGTTAAAACAAACATGTCTTCATAAACCGATGTAAACTAATATTTTTATGTTGTATTGTATTCCTTATTCAGATCAAAATTGTTGTTCGTACGATATTTTGTACTCGTCTGACTGACGCCGACACTCACCCACACAGACACACATGCATGCATGTGGTATCATTCTTGTAAATATCATCTTGCCATACTCGTAATAAACTCCGTCTCTTGTGGTACAAGCTTGATTGATCTACACGACGGAACGCCTTTGAGAGTACATGAGTTATTATCCAAATCATCTGTATATATATTATGTGCTAGTTTAATCCGGATATCACTCACTTACTACGCCATTTACTATTTCAGCGTTTCTGTGAACATTTCCACGCCAATTTAGCAAACATCGAGACGTCAGTGGAAAATACGTTTATTGAGAGCTACTTGAGTGATTTGAAAGGTCACAAAACTAATTATTTTGATGTAGTCAAAAATTGTTAGGTTTGAAACCAGATCCAAAACTTCTATACTTTTGTTCTGCTATCGAGCGAGTTTATTTCATTATTTGTCTTGAAACCAATATATACTTGACGCCTTTAAAAACGGAACTATTTGAACTAGGCGTCACTTTTAGTACCAACTGTCAAAAACGTGTTACAGTTATCTGTGTGTAGCCTGTATAAAACGTATTTAAACTCTTCTTTATTGAAATAGTATTTCCATTATTGCCGTTACCAGCAATGTGTATTATCATATTATTTAGATGAAAAACACTGGTTTGGTTTGACAGACGAGTTAATTGAAGGTTTGTGGAAGCATTATCCTTCTGAAACTACTGCTAGGTTTCTTGATTGGGCACCTGGAGAACCCAATCAGGGTAAAGGGGCCAACTGCGGTGCGATATGGGCTGGTTACGGCTACCACTGGGTGGACGAGCCGTGTACACATTCATTCAAACCACTATGTGAAAAAATGTACGTAAAATAATAAACTTTAATTGCATACATAACCGTTCTGGATTTCTGAGTAACGTTTAACATGTTTATATTGGCAAACGACGGAAGATACACAATTAAGAAGCATGTACTCTTCCTAATGTTTTGTACGAAGAGAAAGAGTGGAGTGGGATACAATGGGTCGAATAATCGTTGCCAAAAGTTGGTACATACTTTTTCAATAACCCGTCTATTAAATTTGGTAAGGACATGAAGCAAGTCAGACCCTACATACTCGCGTATCGTTACGTCAGAATAATCCGCAATGATTGGTCTATTTGTTGCAATTTCGTCATTAAATACTTTCCATATTCTGTTCGTTCAAAATACCTTATTGCAACTACTATGTATTGTTTGTAACGATTGTGTATCCTCTCATGTAAAACATTTTTAGTTTCCCCGTCACGTGTAACAGTGGCATTACAACCACTCTCCATATTTTCGATTTTCATTTCAGAGCTGAAAGCGAGGTATCCCAGGTTGTTGGATGAATATAACTCGTCGACATCTTTCCGTGATTACGATAAAACTAAAATATTCTGTTTTGCGTTTAAAGATATAGTAGTGTTTAAAATCACGGTGAAAATTAATCAAACTTGACCTGAATTTTGCATTTATTACTTTATAAAATATCATTATAGACCAATTACAAGAATAACATTGCATGCTCAACGACATGAATGTTGATGATATATATATAGTACAATATACACTGAACTCAATACGACGCAACAATTTATTTTTCACCGGCTTCAGTTAAACACAATGTTCTCATTTGTTTTTCTATGGAGCCATAGAATACTTTCAAAGAATGACGACTTGATGTCATGAATGATCATGACAGTTACACAACTGGGTTATGTTTTATACTATCGCTGTTTATGGTGTGCTCCGGGTATCTCTACCCACGACAACTACCACAAATATGTATATACATCTTCGTCACAATGCTCACTTTTTCTTTGTTCTTTTGAATTATGAGAGTTTCTTCATGCTTTTAATAAATTTGAACGAAAACCCTTGTGAAAAAGTGACAGTGTCAATGATTTCCGAAAAAGCCTCATTACGTACAACAAAGGTCGTCACGTATTCTGCCAAACTTTCTGTCTACATTATTTGGTTCAACCTTTATTTGAACGCTGCTATGGGATTTACAATCTCTTCTGTAAATGACGTCATTTCAAGAAAACTTAACATGTTATGTCACTATTTGCAAGCAGGCAAACAATATTTACTCTATATGGTCACTTCGTTTTCAAATTGCCATATGGGGCAAATATTGCTTACTGTCAGTACATGGTGACGTCACGTGTGACGTTTTCAGAAAATGCCGTCACTTAAAGAAGAGATTGGAAGTGGTAGAGCGTCGCTCATTTGTTATTATTCACACGTATAATGTCAAACTCATACGCAGTGATCTCCCCTTATAGTTATCGGACAAACTTTTCGTCAAGATTTTTGACAAAATATATTTTTCATTTATATAATTTTTGTTGACAATTTGATATCTATATACAGTAGAACCTCCCCAAACCGGACCCTCTAAAAACCGGAACACTCCCCAAACCGGACATTTTTTGCGGTCCCGAATTATCTTCTTCTATTTTTATTGTTTAAAAACACTATTATCACTCACCACAACATATGAAACGTTGTTATCACTCACAATATCACAAGAAACGTTGTTATCACTCACCACAACACATGCAACGTTGTTACAACTCAACACATCACATGTAACGTTGTTATCACTCACCACAACACATGCAAACGTTGTTATCACTCACCACAACACATGTAACATTGCTTTACTCACCACAACACATGTAACGTTGTTATCACTCACCACAACCCATGTAATGTTGTTATTACTCACCACAACACATGTAACGTTGTTATCACTCACCACAACATATGTAGCGTTGTTATCACTCACCACAACATATGTAGCGTTGTTATCACTCACCACAGCCCATGTAACGTTGCTATCACTCACCACAACATATGTAGCGTTGTTATCACTCACCACAACGTATGTAGCGTTGTTATCACTCACCACAGCCCATGTAACGTTGTTATCACTCACCACAACACATGCAACGTTGTTATCACTCACCACATCCCATGAACGTTGTAATCACTCACCACAACACATGCAACGTTGTTATCACTCACCACAACCCATGAACGTTGTTATCACTCACCACAACCCATGTAACGTTGTTATCACTCACCACAACCCATGAACGTTTTTATCACTCACCACAACCCATGAACGTTGTTATCACTCACCACAACACATGCAACGTTGTTATCACTCACCACAACCCATGAACGTTGTAATCACTCATCACATCACATGTAACGTTGTTACAACTCAACACATCACATGTAACGTTGTTATCACTCACCACAACACATGCAATGTTGTTACAATTCAACACATCACATGTAACGTTGTTATCACCCACCACAACACATGCAACGTTGTTATCACTCACCACAACACATGTAACATTGCTTTACTCACCACAACACATGTAACGTTGTTATCACTCACCACAACCCATGTAATGTTGTTATTACTCACCACAACACATGTAACGTTGTTATCACTCAACACAACATATGTAGCGTTGTTATCACTTACCACAACACATGTAACGTTGTTATCACTCACCACAACATATGTAGCGTTGTTATCACTCACCACAACCCATGTAACGTTGTGATCACTCATCACATACCATGTAACGTTGTTATCACTCACCACAACATATGTAGCGTTGTTATCACTCACCACAACATATGTAGCGTTGTTATCACTCACCATAACCCATGTAACGTTGTTATCACTCACCACAACACATGTAGCGTTGTTATTACTCACCACAACCCATGTAACGTTGTAATCCCTCTTCACATCACATGTAACGTTGTTATCACTCACCACAACATATGTAGCGTTGTAATCACTCACCACAACATATGTAGCGTTGTTATCACTCACCACAGCCCATGTAACGTTGTTATCACTCACCACAACACATGTAACGTTGTGATTACTCACCACATCACATGTAACGTTGTGATCACTCACCACAACACATGTAACTTTGTGATCACTCACCACAACACATGTAACGTTGTGATCACTCACCACATCACATGTAACGTTGTTATAACTCACCACAACATATGTAACGTTGTAATCACTCACCACAACATATGTAACGTTGTTATCACTCACCACAACACATGTAACGTTGTTATCACTCACCACAACATATGTAACGTTGTAATCACTCACCACAACCCATGTAACGTTGTTATCTCTCACCACAACATATGTAGCGTTGTTATCACTCACCACAACCCATGTAACGTTGTTATCACTCACCACAACACATGTAGCGTTGTTATCACTCACCACAACCCATGTAACGTTGTAATCACTCATCAGTCATCACATCACATGTAACGTTGTTATCACTCACCACAACATATGTAGCGTTGTTATCACTCACCACAGCCCATGTAACGTTGTTATCACTCACCACAACATATGTAACGTTGTAATCACTCACCACATCACTTGTAACGTTGTTATAACTCACCACATCATATGTAACGTTGTAATCACTCACCACAACATATGTAACGTTGTTATCACTCACCACAACACATGTAACGTTGTAATCACTCACCACAACACATGTAACGTTGTTATCACTCACCACAACATATGTAACGTTGTAATCACTCACCACAACACATGTAACGTTGATATCACTCACCACAACATATGTAACGTTGTAATCACTCACCACAACATATGCAACGTTGTTATCACTCACCACAACCCATGAACGTTGTAATCACTCATCACATCACATGTAACGTTGTTACAACTCAACACATCACATGTAACGTTGTTATCACTCACCACAACACATGCAATGTTGTTACAATTCAACACATCACATGTAACGTTGTTATCACCCACCACAACACATGCAACGTTGTTATCACTCACCACAACACATGTAACATTGCTTTACTCACCACAACACATGTAACGTTGTTATCACTCACCACAACCCATGTAATGTTGTTATTACTCACCACAACACATGTAACGTTGTTATCACTCAACACAACATATGTAGCGTTGTTATCACTTACCACAACACATGTAACGTTGTTATCACTCACCACAACATATGTAGCGTTGTTATCACTCACCACAACCCATGTAACGTTGTAATCACTCATCACATACCATGTAACGTTGTTATCACTCACCACAACATATGTAGCGTTGTTATCACTCACCACAACATATGTAGCGTTGTTATCACTCACCACAACCCATGTAACGTTGTTATCACTCACCACAACACATGTAGCGTTGTTATTACTCACCACAACCCATGTAACGTTGTAATCCCTCTTCACATCACATGTAACGTTGTTATCACTCACCACAACATATGTAACGTTGTAATCACTCACCACAACATATGTAGCGTTGTTATCACTCACCACAGCCCATGTAACGTTGTTATCACTCATCACAACACATGTAACGTTGTGATTACTCACCACATCACATGTAACGTTGTGATCACTCACCACAACACATGTAACTTTGTGATCACTCACCACAACACATGTAACGTTGTGATCACTCACCACATCACATGTAACGTTGTTATAACTCACCACAACATATGTAACGTTGTAATCACTCACCACAACATATGTAACGTTGTTATCACTCACCACAACACAAGTAACGTTGTTATCACTCACCACAACATATGTAACGTTGTAATCACTCACCACAACCCATGTAACGTTGTTATCTCTCACCACAACATATGTAGCGTTGTTATCACTCACCACAACCCATGTAACGTTGTTATCACTCACCACAACACATGTAGCGTTGTTATCACTCACCACAACCCATGTAACGTTGTAATCACTCATCAGTCATCACATCACATGTAACGTTGTTATCACTCACCACAACATATGTAGCGTTGTTATCACTCACCACAGCCCATGTAACGTTGTTATCACTCACCACAACATATGTAACGTTGTAATCACTCACCACATCACATGTAACGTTGTTATAACTCACCACATCATATGTAACGTTGTAATCACTCACCACAACATATGTAACGTTGTAATCACTCACCACAACATATGTAACTTTGTTATCACTCACCACAACACATGTAACGTTGTTATCACTCACCACAACATATGTAACGTTGTAATCACTCACCACAACACATGTAACGTTGTTATCACTCACCACAACCCATGTAACGGTGTTATCACTCACCACAACATATGTAACGTTGTAATCACTCACCACAACACATGTAACGTTGTTATCACTCACCACAACATATGTAACGTTGTAATCACTCACCACAACACATGTAACGTTGTTATCACTCACCACAACATATGTAACGTTGTTATGCATGTTTTTTAAACAAATATACTTCTACTCTATGCTTAAACAAAAAACAAGGACAAACATAATACAATTATAAGCTAATTAATGAACTTCATGCCATCAAGTGCTTCTGTATTTAATATCGTGTGCACTAAATGGAAACAAAGAGGTACCATTATACATATAGCATCATTATATTATGTCCAATATAGACATAAGTATTATGTTAGTGACCTGTCCGTTCTATTTTTAGAAAAGGCCACTTACATAAAACAATGTACTAGATGAAGCCATTCATACGCCGCTATCTCGATAGAAAGACTGCTAGTAACATGTGTTTCTAGCAAAATTAAAATATGTGATGTCAAGTAAATCTGTTTTTGAAATCGATGTAGCTGATTTTAATTTGTGATAATCACCATAACGATAACAATAACATCACCAGAAACAGCAAGCAACAAGCGTAACAAAACTATTAAATATGACAGCTACAGCAGCAATGTCACCACCAGCAACAGTATCAACAGTAGTAGTAACATCAACTGCAAGTATAATGGTAGCAAATCAGCAGCTGCAATAGAAAACAAGTTGTAAGGACATCAGCAACAACAACGGTAAGAACAGCAGGCTGTCAACTCATTTCCTGTCAAAAAGTAAGAGTAAGTTATGGCTATTTTTTATAAGGTAGGGCAACATAATGGATTGTATTGCCTCAAAGTAGGTATAGAACGGATGATTCCTTACATTTGGACTATAAAAAATGGTCGGCATTCATCGTACTGTACTAATTAGACCACTGTGCTTCTTGGAGGTGAAATAAATAGTTTGGGTAACGCTTCAGATTTGAAAATAAGTAAGGTTAGTCTCTTTCAAGAAAAAGTATGGAAATAGTAGGGAACAAGTAAAACAGTACGAAAAAGTAGGGCCCACTTACAGTCTGTAACAACATCAGAATGACAGCAATAACAACGTGGACAGCAAGACCAACAACAGTACCAGTAATAGTTCAGCTGCTGCATGTGCAATAACAACAAATATATGATTCCTACAGCAGGTGAACTTAAATAGGCATGAGCACTACTTAATAACTCATGAAACAATCATGTTAAGATTGAAACTCATGTTCTTGTCGACAATGCCTCTTGACATACCAAAAAAGCATCACTGTTACAAATACTGGCAATTCGATTGAGCTGGAAGGTTTAGCTATTGAAGAGTCGGAATAGTATACGTTGTCGCAATCGACGTAAAACATGTATCAATTAGAGCAACAGTTGAAAACAACAAAGGTGACATTTACAAATTACACACAGGGTATCATTGGGACATGACTTATTACATATACATAAACCACCTTACAACCATGACGGCACTGCTATAATAGTCTATATTCTATTCTTCCATCTCATGACAGGTAAACTCAATAAGGCATGAGAAAACCTCGCTTGTAAAAGCTAGTCAAATGTCTTAAGAAATACAAACGTCTTTAACATGTTCATGCTATCTAAGTTCAAATTACATGGCACATCTGATGTCTGGTTTGTTCTGCCGCTGAAAACTTTTCAGGTCTAGTTATGGGTTCAAAATACAGAACATCACGTGTTCAGTCTAAAGTAGATCATTAAAATGTCTATTTACAATAATGCCTTATCAGACCACGCTCGTATAGCCTGTAAAGCAGATTACGTGTGTTTGTTTCCTCATATTGACCTGACGCGTCTCACTTGACGAACTATTCCTGAGCAGTTCCAAATGGTGTATTCAACATTGTTTTGACATGTCACCAGAACTTATTCCGATAATTCCACATCTACAGACCGCTGTTTTACCTTAATACTCTTGTTGTCGTAAGGTTCTGTGTTGCTCATCGGGTCCGAAATGTCAATTCGAATATTAAAGTACAACCTCAATAATATGACCAACCTAAGAACCCTTGACAACTCGTCTTAATATTGAGGTTGAATAAAGAGCGAACAGTGAAAACTGATTTGAAAAGTGTGTTCTTAATGTTAAGGTTGTCTTTCAATTGAGGTGGTCTTTAACGGAGTTTTTACTGTACATGATTTAAAATAGCCCATTTCAATTCGACGTTCTTAGAAGATACATCGTGACCTGATATTTATTTCAGATTACACCGAGTACTCGGATAGAAGGTTGTCGAATAAACAAGGTCCGAGTGCATACGCCGTGCATTTAAAATGCTTGAGTTTTTTCCTGTTATTAATTGCTTCAAGACTTTTTAATGCAGTTTTTTTAAAATAGTGATAAATACTGATAGTCTTTATTTAGCGAAGGAAGCCACATAAAGTTATGTCAGAAACACCGACATATTTATAATAAGCCCTTCGAAAAACATTTATACCGCTTGATGGAAATGATTTAAGCGTACTTTTTGCTGTCACATGTGATGACGTATACATGTTTAACTAATTAATAAACAAACACATTTTATTGTATTACGACTGATGAAGCATATACCAAACTATCAAAGGGTATTCTCGACCGTCTCATGAAAGATAAGCAATTATTGGCTGACGTGGTGGTGTACCACGTGGTTTCTGGCAGAGTATATACAACAAAACTATCCAATGAACTCACAGTACCAACTCTTCTGCATTACGAAAACACAACCATTAATATACGATTCAATATCTACAGAAATGGAAAGGTATGAGACAACACTGAACACATAAATATAAATGAATATTTAGCCAATACAAAGGGAGGGAATCTCACATTTTTCACAATCCCTGAATTAGGCGTGAGTACTAGTTAGCAACTCGGGAAACGCTCATTGGACGTGTTTTGTATAAGTTCTAAATCTGCTTCGTTTTCGATGTCAATGTATCAAATTGAACGGATATATCAATCAGAAACTGTTATACCGGATTTCATATAAACATGAATACGAGCTTCTACGAGAATAGTATGTGATGTTGACGAAATCATGTGGCTAATATTAGATTAAACGCTAGCTTAATTGTTGTATTGTGAAAAAAATCAGACCGAAATCAAACTTCATGTGCTGTTGATGGAGTGAATCTGAATCAAAGTAGGACTAGGAGGAATGCAATGGATTTCTAGAATTATTTGTTATATTGATAACATCGTCTGCCACGTGTGTCAAATATTTACAACTAACGATGTAACTAATAATACATCGATCTACACTTGTTTCTCAAATATATGGTGAATTTGAAAATACATGTAAATACACAATGTATGAGTTGCTTGAGAAAATATTGTACCAAACTGGGTTCATCATATTGTTTGCCTTACATTTAGTTCGATACTAATTCCGTGATCAATGAAATGTTGGTGTTAACGCGTGCATGAATGCCTCGTCATAGCCAATCAGAACGCAGGAATGTGCGGAAGTTGGAATTATTGGGAAATACTCGACGTCATAACCAACGTCACTAATACAGGTTTTGTCATGGAAGTGTCCTACATTATTATAAACATTGTTTTGAACGTGTTTGTCTCTGTTTAAATTTAGTGATTACGAGTAGTTGTATATACACATCACCATTACGAACAATGGTAACCAGTCATGGACAAATGTCGCTACTAGTTATGTCCTAAAATCACCTTTTATATACGTACCCAACATCTGATGTATTAAAACATTCCGGATTAGGTATAACGGAACTTTTAATGACAAGTCTGGTGTTTTAGATGTAATTACATATCACATGGTCAGTGGTACACTCTTTAGTGCTTGACACAGTGACAGAGATATGCCAACAACAGTTGAAAGCAAGACACAGTAAAAGTTTCTTCAGGTATGTATAGTCGATTCAAATACATCTGCCAAACATTCCATTTCTGAGGGTATATTTAACGCTTCGGTGTGTACTCGTAATTTATGCATTATACACGTTTGTCGCTTGGTACATATGTTAAATAAACGTTGTATATGAGGTGTCTTTAGCGCAGTGGGGAAAGTAACATGTTTGTATGATAATGATGGTTCATGTACAATTTCAAAGTTTTAATTTAAGTTTTGGTATTATGGTCATAGAATTTCAGTTCTTGATTTTTGTCCTCGGAATAATTTAAAATCCATGTGTTTGCTTTTTTCTTCGTTTTAGCTATAACTTCTCTGCTGTTTACGTTTAAATCACAGACGATTCATTATTTAAGAGTCGTCATTTCAACTTTCTCATGTCAATATGAGTTGAAAATCTGTTTTCACAATTATTGCGACTTTGATGTATTACGAGCTTTAAGTGATCAACCCGAGTATGATGTGTTTATTAGACTCTATTTTTTTATTCATTTTTCCTTTTGCTCATGGGGCTCGGATGTGAATAAAATCCTTTCGATTATTTGTATCGGTTTTCAGAATAATCCATTCCACCTAGCGGTTACTATCGTCGATACGATCCATTCATTAAAAGTGTCCGCTCACAGAAATTACGAAATCGCTATTTATAGTCCTAAGGAATTATCTTGTACATGGTCGCGCTAGGCAGACGAGTCGTAACAATAATTCGGAATAGATTCTGTCCATTAATTTACAGCACGAATACTTTAGCCTATTCTACACACCCATTTTAAATAATGTATGTAGTTACTGTTAATCTCTTTGGTCTAGTATGTTTTATTAAACAATTCATTCCGCCCGTGAGTTCGTATAGTTAGGAATGAGGTGGAGCAATCGGATCGCATCGGCTATGTATAGCCTAATTCCGAGAAATAGAGTTCAAGGTCGCGCGAGAAGTAAACATGTCTGTCGAGCATGCATGGGATGCAATTCGCACTATAGAACTATCAAATGCATACATAAACTGTCAACCATACCGGATTTCGTATAAACCTGGAAAACGTGCATCTAAGAGGGCATTGTTCGTTCGTCTCGATACATATGGCGCTCTGTGACACGGAAGGAAATGGTCGCGAATACGCGATGTCTATAACCAGAGTCCTCAAACTAAGATCAGATGAATGCTAGCTTATTTACTTAATATTTGAATGTTGTCTTGTGTATAAGTATAAACGTAATGTGCTGACACTAGCAATAACTTCAATATTGGAGTGAGGGATTCAAAATAGGAGTAGGAATCAACCAGTTAAAATATTCTGTCATGTGAGTCAGTTTGTTAGAAGCTGTTTATAATGCAGTGGTGTGAGAAAATATTTTATGCTTATGACGGGGCACCTCTATGATGTAATGGAGCATTTCTATAATATCTAATAATTGAGGTTATTTTGTGTGTTATTGTCCGAAACAGGGGCATAGAAAGACGTATACATGTATATGCATACATAAGTTATATTTTCAATTTAACACCATCAGTAATACTGAGACACAGGTGTTTTAGCATAAAAGGAAGAGAATCATTTTCTATTGTAGTTTCATCTTAATATGTGTACTGGAGTTTTTATTAAAGGCTGTTTATATATTTTCCAATGAACAAGATGATGTTCCCTTTGTTGTTATTTACCTCAATGATGTATATGTGCATTTCTTACACAAAAATATTGCATGTTCAATATTTGCAAAATTCAGTGTGTGTTATTACGTCACTTTTGTTTTATTTAGTCTACATATTCCCTTCAAATATTTCACAAAAAAATTGATTAAACATTGCAATGACTTTGGTGCCTTGCATCAACGTTCTCTTGTAGTACCTGAAATTCTTGCTTTTGTTTCTGGAGATTCATCAAGTGCTACAAAACTTCAACGGTACGGTATAGTCTTGCAGCAAAGTACGAATGTTCGTAGCACTGCAACATACAACGTACTAACGTTCATCTCTTTTTTTGTATCCGGACGGCATCCTGTCACTGAGGAAGTCATCAGTCTGGCTAACGGTGTTTCTTCTTAGGTGTGCGCTCGGGGTATTTCTCAAACCCACTAGCACGAAAGGTCACTGCATGACCCCGGCTGTTTTTGTGACTTAAACTTTCATTACATGTATATTTCATGTGTTTATAGGAGGTGAAACGATCAACGATGCTAACGTTAAAGAAGCAGATCTTGCCGTAACCAACGTGATTGACACAGTTCTAATTCCACTAAAGTTCGATGCCGGCATTTATTAAGCCTCTTTCTTTGTCTGTATTCTGTCGTGCATTTTGATGAACGGTTGTGATGTTTTTTCCTTTGCATTGTTATTTTTTCTAATTGAAATCTACTGTCAATTCAAATATATTTCAGAATACCAGTATAGTGTTCTCCAAAAGCAAATATTTTCATTTGCTGACCACTATTTGTTTTCAACCGTTCTCAAGTTAATTTAACGGAATAAAAGCACAATTATATATCATTAAAGGTGCGGTAACTTATTCTTGGATCTAGTGTTTTGTTTTATTTTCTATGTGGGATGCATTGTCTTCTGTATGTGGCGTTCCCTTCATTAACTTAAGATTTCGTTAGTGGCATATTTACAAGTATTTGCGGTATAAAATACATGTCTAAACAACACATGGCAGTTGTAACTATAATTATTTCATCACATCTATACTACATCTAATTGCTATGATTGATTGCCACTACGTGTTTGGTTAAAGAGATATATAGTTGTTTAAGGGAACGGACATACACAAGACAAACCCTCCCCACCCAGACCCCCCCCCCCCCCCCCCCCTGTTATACATCAGGCTAAACATCTATGGGTGCGTATAGGGATATTGTTCTTGCTACAATATTCCCCATACATAAGTTGATGAGTATTAAGTCCAAATTTATAAACACTGGATCTCCTAGCTTGTTGATGTAACATAGAGTATGTTTAACTGACATATCATTTTTATTCTTACAATGGTGTGTGCATAGAACACATGGACATTTGGGGTCTTTTAGTGTGAACATTACATCTCGGATATTTTCAGTCATTTAATTACAGTTGTAACGCGATAGCACTCTTTACAACACAATGACGTTTGATTTAACGAATATAATTATGTAAATATCCAGATTTGGAGGATAATCTTTGATCTGGAATACTACGATCTAAAATAAAACTGACCAGTAAAAATATCATAATAATGGATGTTCAACAGTGACACATACATTGCATTCCTTTTATATAAAAATACACACATACAGTTGATGAATAAATAAAAATAAAAAAAATAAAGTTTTTTTATAGAAACATGCGCTTTATTTTCATTATAATTTACGTTATACGGAATAAAATATAAATGAAATGAAACAACACATGTCATAAACACATTTACATCTTTAACATTATAAGTACTTTACTCAAGTCCGAACAGAGTCATGCAATCATATAATGGACACTCAAATATAAACATATCGTGCTGAGAAAACGTTTATATACTTTGAACAATATTTTTATATTTTTATTATACTTTATTTCGTTATTTAACATACATCGTACATAACATATAAGGGATAAAGCAAATAGATGTACATATAAATTCATAAATATACGTGGCAGTTGTTTAAATATATACTATTTGTTTCTATACCTATATTCTATTGCTAGCTGATAATATATACAAACACAGTCAAAAACGAAATGTGACAAAATGACAAAAAGGTTTGTATGTAGAAAAGATAGAACCAGACACACATTTGATATCATCTAGTATAGTTTATCATTGCAGTACGAAAGCGAAAGGTGACTAGATCATTTTGAATAATATTTTGAACAATATAAGGTTGTAGCATGCCACATAATAATCACAACACAGTAATATAAAACATTGCTAGCTTGCCCGTTCTATGTGGCATTTCTTGATAAATATCATATTTCAATAAAAAATAAGCAAGTTTTCTGAACACACTCCATCGTTAGTTGTTTTCCTGGATGTCAGTGTGGAGAGCTATTGTATTATGTGTGTGGCGTTCCATGTAGCAACTTAATCTATCTTTAATGTTCAACCGTTTGAAAAAGCATGACTTTGTCGTATATTGACCGTATTTTTAGTGGTTTTGATATCATACAAAAATTATAACAAATACTTACTATTACAATTTTTTTACAATTACAAATATGCTTTACGCATCAAATATTGTGATTCATTTTGTGGACACATATATGCACGCATCCATACACACAAACAGACTTGCTCGTTATTGATTTATTTCATTATAGTAATCGTATTTACGTGTTTTATTTTAAAGGACATGTTTGGTTATGACTGAATTAGAAGTATAACAGACTAAAATTGTTAAGGCCGAACCTTCTTACACTTTCGTATTTTATGTCACATTCTATATCAGTTTTGTTTTGCATTAAAGGCTAGCAATTAACTTGGTTTGAACATCATTGTAGTTGATTTTAAGGAATCAAATTGTTTGAATGCATAGTAATAAGTACCACGATACCCACGGGATACACTTTGTCCTTGTGTTCCTGGGGCAATATATTCTCCATTCAAATTAACATTGGTACAGGCACCGAACCACCATCCAGCATGAAGTGATGTGGCGCATCCAAATACGTTATCACTATCACGGGTGTAGAAGTCTTTCCCGGAGTTATAATGCAAACCATAGCCACTATCACCTGTTACAGAATAAGGAATATATTTATGTTGGTCATTCGAACGAAATGAGACATGATGACAACACTGTATTACAAACAATCACTAATGTACAAGTATATATAAAATATATATTCTGATACTGCGTCGCTTTAGTTCTATACGTGTTTGCCCTTTATAGAACATAGGAGTTGAAGATTATGCGAAAGTGACTACATTTACGGTCAGAGTTTACAGAAACAAATGATATCAAAATGACAGACATATTAGTCGTGTTCAAATATTGGTAAACTTATTTAAACCATGTCGGAGTACTGCTTTGTATAAATGCTGACAACGTGGTTATCTGCCCATAACAAAAACGTACATTGTATTCACTATGAGGTATGGGGATATATTTTTGACCTGTAAACACATTTGAAACTATTTACCTAACATGTTACCACAATCAATTCTAAACGACTTTTTTCGCGGTATCCCAATTGTACTTAATAAAATTGGGTTATTTGGTAGGCAATTTGTCTTTTTAGAAATCACCATTTATACACCATATTTTTCTTGTTTCATTTTTTACAAACTAGAAATAACCCGAATATATCTATAATACTTACTATACATTCATTTTCAAAGAAAACGTCATTTTGTTGTGATTGAAATGCTATACATATGCTATCATAACTGATCCCTAAAAGTGTGCAAGCCTTTAACTTTATAAACAGTTATATTTGCCAAGCTAGCTCATTCGATACATCACGAGACTGTAAATATCGGGGTCGTGCGTTCGAGCTCCGCCCAGGGCGTTATATTTTCGCCCATAATAAAGATGGTTTCCATATTTCGATTGTCTTGAAATGGTGAATACCTTGTTAGACCTGTTTGCTGTAGACGTATTTTGATATGTATTTTTATATACAAAAGGTATGTATGATTTTCTCTAACGAAAATGATGATTTTGTCTTTTGGTTTGGTTTACATTATTAATGCAAATGGGCAATTTACACAATATCATTATAAAGTATGTACAATACTTGACGCACCATTACCAAACAAGAATGTGATATAAAATTCTGTTTGTGATATTTTTAAATATAACTGCATCGACTTTGTTCTCTCTTCACATTCCCTTCAAATACTTCGCAGAAAATGTTTTTGCTACATTTGTTGGGCTACATTGTTTGCATCAACCCTCCCTTGTAACAACATTTATAACCTTTATAAAAGTTAAACAACAAATATTTTGCTTTCATATTTTGTCCAATTTGCAGCTTTGCAATTAAGCCGCAATTTAATAAAGACTCCATTGTTGAGCAATAACTTAGTTAAAGGTCCAGCAATGTTCATCTTATCTATTCAAATCGCAAAATTGGCAACATATACTTGTATATTAAGTAAGTGTACGCTCAATGGTTGATCGTAATCACTAATTGACAAAAACACAATGAAAGACTACGGTTACTCGAGGATACACCGTTAACTACCAAAGTGCTTTTGTGACTTTCCGTGTGCGCTATAAATATTCATCTGAGTTCAATTATTACTAAGTTTAATATTCTGGATAATGAAACTGATTCGGAAAAATATTTATTTACGGACCTTACTGGGATGTTAAGTAGCGCGTAAATTTATGTCTACATCTGAGGATGAAATTTAGTTTTAGTACCAACAAGTGTCACCAGACAATCACTATACCGACATGATGAGTAACGTGATTACTAGGTAATAACCCTATAATTTACCTATATGTGCATTCATATTACTGGATATTTCGCAGTAAATTTACAATTTATGTTTGCATTTTTTATTCTTCTTCCCGATTTCATTTATTTCGGTACATTAACATGTTTTATTTTTTCTAGTTTGATACAGAGTATTGCTTAATTTGCTATGCAGAAATGCGATTTGAATTGGTTTGTTTGCAAACTAACCAAACCTTACACGATCAGCAAGATTTCCAATATAAACATAGAAGCAAACTACCTATGTATTTTCTACTTGTACCCCCTCTAGTCGTAAAATAAAAAGGTCAGCATAATTTATTAAATGCTGCGCACTCGTGATTATATCAATGTGCATTCGAACTCTTATCAACATTCTACTCATTGATAAAATGTAGGATCATATATTTATTTCTGAAATACTAATATACTAGCTGATAAGAACACTGTGATAAAGTACAAACCTGCGGTTCCAGTTCCGGGGTCAACATGAAGTGTATATTTTCGACCAGGAGACAAGGAAAAATTTTGGAACAGTTCATAAGCATGAGTTCCGTCTGCTGCTGTTAAGTTAATTCTCAATTCGGACCTTCCTCTCGACGTCATCTCTTGAATCGTCTTCAAACCTAAACAAATGAAGATCAGAAAAACGAAACATTTATGATCGATATAATATTTGTTTATATAACATAATTTATATATTGTCGAATTACATACGTGTGCGCATTTTACGCACCAAAACAGTAAGTAGGTAATTGACCCTTCCTCATTCGCACTGTAGCCACGCCCACCTTAGCAACAGGTGCTCGTTGTAACTACGTTAGACAAGCGCTTTACAAAATGGCGACCGATAATGATAAACGTAATGTCATTTTGGAGTGTCTTCCAAGCGAATTTGCGTTGAATTGTCTTTGTGATCAAACTTTGACGTTGCATTTTACTCCTGCCTGGTTTCCTGATAAGAAAATAGCACTCAAAACCGTCCGTGACAGACCAAAAATGATCAAAGAAAAATCAACATCATAGCTAAGCGTCGGACATATTTTATACTACAGCGACAAAAAATGAACAAAATTGACATCTTTTGGATAATATAAGGATATTTTGTAATGTCTATTATAATCTGACATCAAAAATATTTGTTAAAAGTCCATGCGGTAAATATCTTGTTTTGATATTGACAAAAAAAGTATGTTTAATAAATGATTTAGAGAGTAGACAGACATTACAATATTAGGATTTTTCTCAAATCATCAATAAACCATTCAACACATATTTCTAAAAATCCAGAAATTATGTCTTAAAGAAACAAGGCCAGTTTTGGCTGGGACAAATTATATAATATTACGCAATAAACAATATTGTCCCCTTTGTGCACTATCTAGATATCAATCTTGTCCAGACCCCTAATCAGCATTTCTCTTTGTCTGCCCCAGTTGGAATCCAATATACAACCAATCAGTGTTTCCTGTCATCATCTGACACATATGTACAGTATAGTTGAGAAGTGTTAAATATTTTTATAGACTTTAACTAAAAGACCACTGATCAGGTCTGTGTTTAATGTTATAAAAAAATATTTTTTAAGAACTTAATTCAACATTGGTGTGATTTTAAGGGTTTAAACATGATATATAACACATTTCTGTCCTATCATAAACTGTAAACACCAGTGAAAATGAAATCATGAAGAAATCAGAACTTTTCTAACTCTTATAAATTACGTTTAAAAGAAATACTCAACAGTGAGTAACCAATACCAGTAAATCACCGGTATTTTCATTTTTTCACTAGTAGGCCTATTAACATAAGTAAAAATATTTTTTCTGCATACATGTTTATGGTTATACAATTTTTTTATCTCAATAATTATTGATGTTATAATTGATTCTGTGCATTTTCAGTTTTGCAAACTAGGCCATTATAACTAATTTAACCACCCTAAGCAAATGAAATATCAAAATACTTACTTAAATGCTTGTAAAAGTCAAATATTGTAGTTTATCAAAACAATATAATGTTCATTTAACACGTACGCAGATATATTGATTATATCAGACATTTATATAAATTCCAACTTATTAAATTCAGAAGATGAGAAGGATAGTTTGGTGAAATATACCTTCACTGCTTTCTTATTATTGATACGAATAACATAATTAAGCAAGAATTTAGCAAATCAGTGTAAAATTGTTTAACAGTATGTTGTTGCTTGCAAATGTATGTAAAACATATTTTAAGTTGTTACATTGTGTTTATTTATCTTTTAGGGCTATACTTTTCATTAACGTCTAATGTCTGCCCCCTCGAAGTAAAGACGATATAAATAAATATTTCATTTTTTGTAGTCTCTCCGGATTTCTGCTGTCCGAGTTACACAATCCGTAGCTGCATCTTTTCACCATTGTCACATATTAACATAATATAATATAATCACAATGCTATCAGGAATCTATTAAACCTTATTTTTTATCGCGCAGTAATCTCTTCCTGTTTGTCTAAGGTTTGTCTAAGGTAAACGAGCTGCTGGGGGTGTGTCGAAATCCTGTTATCTGATTGGCCAATCGGACTGTCAATCAAATATCTGAGGAAGGGTCAATTAGCGCCGAATCAGCTCGATTTGAGGAGTAAAGCCCGGTTTCCATGAAGCGGAAAACATACGCGTTTTCGGCGCGGCTTTATTCGATTAAAAATAATTCCTTCAGTCTATATTGCATGATGACGTTTCCATTGACGCGTTTTTCGGCGCTGAATATTGTCGGCGCCGAAATGACGTAGTGAGGTGTCGTAGATAGGAAAATGACGTCATTTCCTCGATTTTATGATAATTGTCACTGTCTAGTTTCAGGTGTTTTAGTAGATGATAGAAGGCATTCTTCTTTTTATTTTGTTGTGGAAACAAAATCGATGCCTGCGTTTGTGAAGCAGCAACTTTTGTTTAAGCACAAGCGCAAGCATCATATCCTCGACCTCAAACTTTTCCAAATGGGCAAGGAAAACTTGCAAATGTAGTGTTTGTTTTAACTTGGAAACGGCCATTTTCTTGGAGGTCAATAAAAGGTCAATAAAACTAAAACGCATATGCGTTTTTATCCGAACACCGCGTCGGGTTTCGGCTTCATGGAAACAGTTTTTCGGCGCCGATAAATAGTAGGCTTCATGGAAACCCGGCTTAATTACGTGATGCTAAATACTACCATATTTGTCTGTCGGGAATTTAATGCTTGGTCTAAGTAGTTTATGGAATTTTCTTAGGAACAACGTTCAAATAATATGTACTAAATCACATCTACAAATAGTACACTATTCCAATACCTATATTATAGGGTTATGATTGATAAACAGTCCTATGTACGGTCATAATTTCCATTAAAATATAAAACATGTGATCACGCTTTTTGATTGATGGTCACTGATAATTATCCAAGACATCAATTATTATACACGTGTCGTTTACAACATACGTCATGTTTGACCCTCTTGTAATATCCGTAAATTACCGACAGGTGCTAATTACTATCAGTATGCTTCTACAATGTTTAGAACGTAAGAATGGATGACGTCCAACAATAACAACCAATCATATTGTGTTTTGTTTCTCCGAGTGAAGGTCATTTTGCGCAGATATATAGATACATGTGTCTATTTGTATAGTATATGTGCGTGTGTGTATAACTGCATTTGCTGTTTTATAATTGTGTTGTCAATTTCAAGGTATACAAATATTGCATATATTCCACATGGGTCTTAACTTGTACGTAATTGTATATTTCGGTGAAGATATACGACCTATATGAGCTGTTAAAAAAGGACACGAATATTGGTGACCACCAAATACTTTATAGGGTTTCACATTTTCTAACAGAAATATTGTTTTAGTTTTGTTTAATTCCACAAACATCAAAATTGGACTTCTACGCTTCCTTGTACAGCGAGTCCAGATAAAACAATACACTAGGCATTCAAGTAAATTACTCAGTAACGCTTCATTTAAAGGTTTAGCCTTTTTTCTTTCCCAAAAATATATTCCGTTTTTCCATATGAAAAAAACACAACAAACTTGATGTTATAAATCAAAATTAAGCCACTAAAGCACTTCCGGGAAAGTGCTTCGCTGTGACGTCAAAACTTATATTAGGAAATACTCGACGCCATAACCAACGTCACTAATACAGGTTTTGTCATGGAAGCGCTGTTATGTTCTTTGTCCTAGAAAAAATGCATGTATTTCATTTATGAAGGTTCTTATGTGCTTCTTCTTGTACAGGAAATATTACCCAATGTGCAAATATATAGCGTAATATGCCATGTACAAAAATGTGTAACATGCTTGCTATAGGGTTCATGATTTCATTTCCATTAGAACTTAAAACACAAAATGTTCAAATCCATACCAAGCCAGAATTCACCATCGTTTTGTCCAAATCCATTTTCATATTCCAGGAAAGTCCTATCAAAGTTAATGGAACCATCGAATCTTCGTTGAAATACCTAAAACATTTGTTATGTGCAAACACTTTCATTACATGTATGCAAGTTTCAGAGCATTAAGGTTCGAGTAATATCCGTCATTTTTCTGTTTAGCAAATCCTGATGCTTGTCAATTACTGAAGCTTTTGTAAAGATTCTTGCGGTGAAATTACATTCATTCGAAAGGAAACATTCGCAATATTAACCATACATATCATTTTAAGATGTCGCATATTTGCAACGTGCGTAATTTTCATAATTATGCATATTATTATGTCGTTTTTGTATTGTAATTAAGTGTAAAGTACAGTATCATACCGTCCAACCACCGCCATCTGTATCCATGTCACAGTACACTTCTATAGTTGTCTGTGATTTCCACAAAGTTATATAGTAGAGTCCACTCCTCGACGTATTGGTAGCGTGTTTGATATCCATACAGTTACTTACTGAAACAAATAAATGCCAAAAATATTTCGTTCCCTAAAATATATATTGGATGGATTTGTCCAACCATAGAAATGCGTAAATGTTAAAAAATCATCCGGTAGTACTGCTTACATAATAACCGTGTCCTATAAAGCGCAAAACTATAGAATATGTATCATTATGTTTGAGTACTTAAGTATGAGAATAAGCAATGCACTTAACAGACTGCAAGCAAATAAAGTATATTCTTATGGAATATTCTTGAAAAGCTGTTTTAAAGTATATTTTATTGTACAATAAAATTCGGGAATTCTTTAACGTATACTATACATACGACAACCACAGGAATCAATTTGCATTGGATTCCCTTGGCAATATGTCCCATAAGGTGAAGGATAAGGATTTGAGCATGTTCTCGATCTGGTTTTGATTCCACCACAGAAGTCTAAGCTGCATTTTGACCATTCATTCCAATTAGACCAGCCGCCATCTTGTATGAAGGAATAACACAGTATATATTAAACATGAAAAGACATAAGGTCACAGATCTAACATATGTGTTGATAAAAAGCATTATTTTAGTATAATTTTTTATAATGTATTCATTGACAGTATGTATTTTAGCATTCTTGACATCTGCTATACAAAAATGTTCCTATTATACAGAGGGTTGATAATTGACCAATTTATTCAAATGACAAACATACAGCTGTTACAAAAAATATCAAATGAATCTCAAAACTTGATATTCTAAATCAAAGTGCAATATTACATACAAAGGTTTTTAAATATTAATTTCACATTGGGATTAAAAAGGATCGCCAGAAATACCTTACTTTTATATTTCAAGATTATTTTCTATATCAAACTGTTTATATACTCGCCAAAACAAGCCGCTGGTAAACACAGTCTATCATCAATGCTGTCTCCGAAACAGTGGTCACCAAATCTACTCGGTGCAGGATTTGTACAGTTTCTGTTTCGACGCTGTATTCCAGCATCACAACTTACAGAGCAAGTTCCCCATTGAAACCATTCTGTCCATCCTCCATGTACTAAAATACGGAGAAAACAATGATTATATTTACCACTCGTTATTATTACGATTAACCAGTTAGTATTCAGATTACTATGATTCTATATTTCCAAAAGCTGACATTCACGTGTAAAAGGACCTTTTATAACACATAAACTGCAAGTTGTTCCTTTTCATCATGTAATGCGACACGTGTTGCCCTGTATGATCTAAGGAGAAGCATGGAACTATAACCATAAGACAATTTAATATAATTTACAAAAGGTAAGACAATATTTACACAACTGAATACATGTGCATGTTTCCCTGGGAACATCGGTATCTTACCAGGGCATAATTCCCGAACACATGGTTTTGTTTCTGAAACATTGCCTTGGCAATCATCTCCCCCATTCGTAGGTGGTGTACATGTGCGAGTTCTTACTAGGGTTCCGTTGTCACACGTCACACTGCAGTCAGACCATGTTGACCAGGACGACCACTTCCCATCAACTGCAATAGGATAATAATTACCAATAAAACGCTATTGCGGTAGGCGCTATGCATGTCGCTTAGTTCTCACATACGAAATTATGCTGCACTGCTCAAAATCACGTGACCGGAAATAGCAAATTCTGTCAAACAGAAGTATGGCTAGCTTACGCATTTACGCTCAACATTATTGAAACTTCTCTCCGTAGTCATGAGTACAATTATGCCTTACAGTGAACAATATTTTACTAAATCGAGTAATACATGCATTTACTTTTAAGTGTTTTAAATTGTGCACATTGAACATGGCTAACTTGATCTACATAAAAGAAAGTAATCCAATCTGTTTCAGGAAACTGCCGTAAAGTATCCTTCACTTAAATGTCAACGATACACTTACAAAGGAAATTTCCAAATTTAACTGTTACTTTTCTGGAACCGCATTGCCTGTCGCATTCAGAACTTTTAGTGTTTTGATATTAATACTAGCGACTAGTGTGATTTAAACGGTCATTTTAACTAAAACGAAATGGACATAATTATTTTTCTTGTAATCTTATAATAATATTATAATGTCTGCAAATAGTAATCTATAGATGTGTAGGGAGCCCTGTATTGTGAGTGTGGCCTTTTCCGTATTTCACTTTCACATTATAAGGAACAACACTTAACGTAAATCTCAACATTCGAATAAGAATAAACGGTCTTACCAACGTTGCACAACCCACAAAAACGTGGACACACTGACTTGGCATGTTTTATATCGGCACACACGTTGAAAAGTGTGCTTAGTCGAGCGCAATCCAGCGTTTCATCGTCTGTACACATGGTTGCTGAAATTATATAAATTTGCATAACTTTCTTAATAATCTGTATTGTATTAAATTGTTTTTCCTAATAGGTAAAAACTGCAACCCATCATTTGTGAAACAATCGTATAATTACAAGATGTAAATGTTTCAAACATTAATGACTCGACTTGATTAAGACATAAGCCCGTACCATTTACTTGTAGCGTATTAATTATACAAATTCGCGAGGAATACCAATGTAAGTAATCTAACATTTGTGAATACATGTATTGGTTTAATCGGGTTTTATGCCGTTGTTCAACAATTTATCTGTTCTTAATTGTCGTTGCATAAACATCTGACAACTACTCCACATAAATCGCCCGGACATCTAAACCGGACCTCCATAGTGACAGCCTAGCGTTCTCACAACTGAGGTAATAGGGCGAACATGAGAATACATTTATCAGTTTGTGCACCTGACTCAAATGTAAGATCATACGTTTCCCGCAAGAAAGCGAAATTGCTAGTTAATTATTTAACTGTGACAAGTTAGCGTTGCTGTTAAGGCCTATTGTTACATTAAGCACCAGACAACATGTCTTTATACACGAACATGCATTAAAGCTTCCACATTTACGCAAATTAGAAAAATTAACTTTATCTGTACATAAGTGAGTAGTGTTTATTACTAACGCGCTAAATGAGAGCAAAGCTGGATTCCACAACGATCGGTCGAGCAGCATTCGGTACACCTTTGATCTTGTCGCCTTGTTATATCTCTTCTACCAATTATTGAACCAATACTCGTATGATTGTAACATTGCTGCAACGTGTATTATTATAAAAGAGAGAATAAGGTGCTAGAGGGAATGTCACATACATAAGAAAATACCTACATGAAGCATACAGTACAATTAACTTAAAGTGACTAATTAACAAAATACTGTTAAAATTGATAAAGTGTTGCATTTAGAGTTCTTGTTGCCACAAGTGAATAGTAACGGTCGTCGTTCAATCGTCGCGTCGTTTGTTGCAACAAACAGTATTTATCAAGCGTTTGCCATATTGGAACATTTCAATGCAACCTATTATAACGAATGTACGAATATCAAACTAGAAAAAACTTACTTGATTAGGTAAACATCCGAATGTAAGCAGTGTGCCATTTGTAGACAGAACACGATCCATAAAACATGACTGCAAGACAATGCTTATACAAGATGACATGAAGTGGTAATTGTGTGTAACGTATTATTATTCTCGTAGTAAATTCGTACACTTATAGCTAGAAATGTTTTCCTTCACACCTGCATAATCTTATTGTCATCAACTCAACAAAATCAAAACCACACAATTAAATTTATGATATACACTCCTTCTGTACGTGAAAGTTTAATGCTTAACACATGAACATAATATACATCAAAATATACATAATTACTGTCACATTTGAATAATATAACTTCTTCTTCAATTGGATAATTATTTGCTTTTAATTAACGATCATTTGGTAAGCTCGCTCGCTCAGTCATACAGACACTCAATCACTCACTCACACATTTGTTTATACAAGAATTATTCAAATCGTTCCCACAGCAACATCTTACCTCATTCTGTGCACATGTTTGTGTTGTATTGCACTTTGTTGAGTCAGCAATGCCCCTGCAAGCATAACACTCCAAACATCCTAATGTAGAAAATGCAAAACGGTTGTATTCATGGTTAAAGAGAATTCAATATAACATTCAGCCGTTAATTGTAACCAAAACTTTTGAAGTGCCATCGTGATAAAATACATCAGACAGCCGCACATTTCAGACATTGTCTGGACAGGACATATGGCTAAATGAAACACTGTAGCAAAAGATAACTGCGTATTGATAGACAACATCCATTTGTATTTAAATAAAAGAAGTAAGATTTTTTATTTCCTTCATTTCAGTAACATGGTTATAAACATATATAAAAAAATTGAATAGGAGAAATAACATCTGTGCGCGCATAGCGTCGTTTATTCATTTTTGTTTCCTTGATGAAGATTAACTGTAAATCTGCAAATAACAAACGTCTTGGCACAATTCGTGCATGAAATATGTATTGCTTTGGTTTTTTGTTTAATCTATAGATATATACGTTTTTCATACGTTTGATATGTCGTTTATCCAGTGTTGACTATTTGATGCCTGACGGTGAAGTAAAGTCTCTGAAATACTTTCAGCCATTTTTGCATGGTAGGTGGTATTATCAGATGTATCAATACTTAAGAATTACCTATAGAGTTATTTCCATTGAATATTTACATGTGGTGTAATGTCTGAAAGGCCAAATATGGATATTTTACCCATTCAAACCACAATGATGTCAACACGTAATTGTACATGAAATAATTTACGCTCAATAGTTGACATCATATTTTGACGTTTGAACGTGTCGCGATTGCCGTAGATTGTCGAAAAGCTTCCGTGAAGTTCCGTGTGCGCCATAAATATTCATCTGAGCACAATCACTTTGATATGAACAATATACCGCACATCGCAAAATATCGATACTACCGTCTCCGTATATATACGTCTTAAATAATATAGATCCAACGTCAGTCTACTTTTGTTTAAGTACAATACAAGGAGATAGAAAAAAAATTTCCAAAATATTAAATAATTCCTTAACAAATGTAAATGACTTGATAATAATAGTTTGTGCAGCCAAATTATGCAACATATGTTATTGAATTACATGTTTTTTTTAAATAATATAATACATGCGTATAAGACATTATTTAATAATATGTTGTGTAGGACAATATTACTGACCTGTAGGTACACAGCAATAACACAGCAGTAGGAAAACTCTGACACCTGGAACAATAAACATTACTGTCGATTTAGATTAATTATTGTATACATTAAAAAAAATTTGGTAGTACATGTAAAACTGATATTATTCGATGAAATGAATATTGATGGTATTCACATTTAATCGTGTAAATCATAATCTCATTCGATGAAAGTAAACGAACTTTGAGAAAATAATCTATTAAATAAGTAACGTCTTTGAGGTGAAACAGAAGTTATTATCATTCTTACTTTTTACGATTTGTTTTAAGTTCTGAGATGTTTATAAATAATTGAAATGTGTAATTACCAAGTTGATTCATCCTTCCGTTCTGTAATTTTATGAATAATCAAGACAGTCAAGCAGAGATGTATGCGTCTCAGTGATAACGTTTGCACCAATGAAACTAGTCCATCCATTATCTGGCTGACTGACGTAATAAACGCTACATATTTAGCAAACCCAAGAAAAGTCGTGATGCTAAAGTGATGACCTGTGCTCAGATTATAACAATAAGTGCAGCATATGTTAGTGAGATAGTTCGAGTTTGGTAATGTTCAGTGAAAGAGTTGAATAATACATCTCATAGCTTACCAATGCCTAATGCTTAAGTGTCCTTTCAAACTCATTTCAACAGTGTTCGTTTAAAGACTGTATTGCAAACTGGTAATGTACATGTAGGACAAAAGAAATCTAAAACATTATCACAATATTATACTTACGGAAAAAAGTACTTATGCTCATAGTTCAAAGTTTACTTAGTTACAACAATGATATTAGCACGCAACTGTACACAAATAACATGTAACATCCTTATACAATGTTGATTTGTTCATGCGTTTTTTTCCATTTTCATGTGCGCACATGTCATACTTGTCTGTTTTGTTTTCGTGCAGCAATTTAGTGCGAGACCTTTTCTGACTTCGTTAGTTTTGTATTAAAGTTTGGACAGCAGATAACATCAGAAAACAAAGTTATTTAGTGAAAACTGTTTGGTTAACCGTGAATCAGTTAATACGATCAACCCGCAATTGGAATAAATCCCGCACATAATATCTGATGGTCATATACAATATACCTCTTTGATACCGCTAGAGACGGTCGACGGTCAGGCAGTTCACGTGTGGCGTAATATCGTCAGATAATTACATCCTGATTGTGCACCTCCTGATCCGCTAATAAACTGAGAATATGACTGCTAAAATTATCCATGGATTATGTTTAATCAGTCCTAGAACTAAACGGATTTGACTGTGAGAATGGCACATTCGCTCACGACGAATTCGTAGACGACGTCATCGTGTATTACGCCTGACTTTGTGGAGAATAATCTTTACTTTAATCGACGGCACTGGGCGAGTATTTTTTCGCGGACAGGAAGTATTTCCTTTTGGACAGAAGTGACGGCCGTTCGAGAGTGTACCACCGCGTCGGAGAACAAAACATGACATCTGCGTGGCGGAACAAAATCCTTTCGGCGGACTTAGTGTGGTGGTCTGATGTTAGCATTGCTGAAAATGGGAGAGCACCTGACGTCAGAGTCACATATGGCAAACCTGTGATGAAATTCTCTAGACACACGCCATCCAATTTTTGAAACAACGTCTCGTCACTCTTCAACATGGCATACGTGGCATCCGTAGTGGCTACTTTCTTGACACTGCAGAATCACCATAGTAACCGTCATATTCTTGAATAACTGGAGAAAGTGTAGTAATCCAGGGTTTACTTCATTAAACGAGAAATTTCTTCAATGATCCTCTCCCACTCGCTACATCAGTATTTTAGATACTGAAACATATTGCTGAACATATTCGCGTATAGTCATCAGTGCTAATTTGGCTGAAAACAATAACCAAAGTCATAAGTCCTCCATCTCTGAGCTCTGATTTATGTGGAGACACATGGTGCTCGCGAAGGAACAGGTTAGTACGGGTTGGTAGCCCAGGATAACAGGTTAGGTCAACTGACCGTCGTATATAGCTGATATACTGTTGAAAATCCAAAATAAACAAACAGAGACACGAGCACACTACAACGTCTATGTTAAAAGAATATGCCATAAATATCATATGTTTACGTAGACGATGACTTCGGGTGTCATGTTCATTTATTTTTATCTGACCTATCCGTCGGGTTCCTTGTATGTTTAAATAAACTGTAGACTTATTGGCCACATTACCATGGGAAACTCCAGTGATCTGGCGCTCGTGGTGGCTATATCACTATTTCAAATACGTATCAGTTCTAAACATGTAAACGGGGTTTCTTACCACACTCAGTCATTAATAAATATATATATGTCGTACATGTCAGTAGAGAATATCGCTGTTGTGTTGTGGCTTCAATAAAAACCTGACCTTCTGCCAATTGAGCATTTGTGACGATGGCAAAGTAGTCGCCTGTATCAGGTCGGATCTAGAATGAGTTATTTGGATACTCCTCACATATCGTGTAGGGTCCATCAGACACCGGTATCAATCATGTATCACTGTCCATGGTGGACATACGCGATATTGAACTTGTGAAATGGTTTTGGAGATACCATTATGTTGGTTAAACTCTAATGATGACATGCTTGTTGGTTTAATGTTTTTAAATGGAATGCTCTTTAAGGAAATTTCTTTTAACAAATTCCAAACAAAATTAATGCCTAAAATTGTATACAATGGTATGTCATCCATAATAACCTTTCCCGCCAGTGTGTATTTGTTTATTTACGTGCATAACAAAGCGTCGACCAGTCTGCAAAAATAACAGACACACGCCGATCTAATCCTGCAATACAACCTTTAGTCCAACTTAGTTTGTCTTATCATTAGGTTCTGGTGTGAATTTAAGACAGACGGTAAAACGCCGAAAGGTATTAAATGACTAACAAGCCAGCGCAGATGTAAAAACCAACACTATCACGAACGAACACAACAAGTCAGTGCTATCCTTCCAAAGAAAATACGGTCGACAATTTAGCTCGATTTAGCCATACGACTTCACAAGCCTTATCTAGCTTAACTGCGTAACAATGTTAGATGTCGTACAACAACGCCTAATTTAGCAAAGTAATTTCACTAAAGTACGAATTGCGTCGTTCCTACATTTATAATATTGGTAAAGAATAACGATGGACCTCAATAACTGAAGTAATCCTGCGTATAACGAAAAGGGATGCATAGTTGCGGGGAAAACGGAAATATTGAGAAGATGTACTTACATATTTTAATTAGTACTTGTATGTTTTAACATCTCCAAGCACTGCAGCCCACGTTCGGAAGTATGCGCCCACTCTCTAAAGGCTTCTTTATAAATTACTTCAGGTTTATTCTGCAAACACTGAATGATGGTAATACCGAGTACACTGTTGTTATTATACCATCCCATATCTAAAACAATGCTCTGCGAGAAAGATGCACATAGTTACTTCCTGTAAATATGACTGAAGATTTCACCGATAAATATTATTATATATTACAAACACACCTTTTACAGCTTAATCTTAAGACGTAAACTAGGAGATATATGTGAAAATATACTACACATGCGTGGAAATGTATGTAACAGAAGCGCATGTGTAATGTATTTTGAAAATAATACTGTATTCAAAGTTTGAGTATATACTGTTTGTTCAACGTGTATATAATAGTATTGGAGGTATAAATGTCGATGTGGTATGTACGAATCCTGCCTAGGGACATCATAATCCCTATATTTGCCAGGTAGCAGTCGCCGAGATGCATCGATATAAGTAGTTTGAACATTTTCGCACTTGACGTAAAGCCTATACAACAGTTACTGCTTAAACGTAACGTTCTAAAAGATTAACGTACTGGATATTGAGGCTTGTTCAAGAAGTAGACTTCTGTTATGTTTCAATATTAAATGTGTAACGTATTTATTTGCAGAATGTCGATTCCAGTTGTTAATCAGTCATGTGTTTTATCTTGCACTGTTAATATTACTTTGTAACATGTACCCTGGTGTGTTAAATAAAGGTAAGTGACGAAATATTATAATAAAATACCCGACTTTTTATTTGTGGTTATGTAATGTTAACATAATTTAAATGATTGAAACTGTATATAAATATTCTGGTCACGCATTAAATCACTTATACAGATATATTCACATACATACTATCTTAAGCAGACAAATGCAATTATCTACAAGGCAATCAGAAACATGTGTCGAAATCAAAATCCGTATGTAATTATTTCTTTCATACTGACACATCATTAATGTTCTATATTGTCACAGTACCGTTGCTACACAACATCCATGTATATCATACCGTATTAGCTTAACTGGAATATGTGTGCCTTATCTAACCAATAACTAACTAACAAACGACATCTTTCTCTGTCATAACACAATGACGACGGTATAGACAACATAACTGCACTAGAAATAAGTTTACCCTGACTGTTGCCGTCTCTATCAAACATAACTACATTGTTAAACAAGTCGCCTGATACAAGTACGATATCATCCTCAGTGACACATACACAATATGCTCCGTTCGGTCGTTGATCACGTAACTCCTTCATAACATCACCAGTATTGTTGAATACAACAACCCTATCACCCCCTGCTGCAACATAGACTTTGGTTTCATCAACACTTACAACTATATGACGGGGAAGGTATTCAGTGAATATTTCCCGACCTTGCGAATCGGTTTCAAGTGTTTTCATTAAAGTTCCAGATAGAGAATAAACATATACAGCTTCGGCACCAGGTATCCACAACTGATTATTACAACACGCCATTCCAGAATATCTATTGTTTATCTTGTTTATAGACACTTTTCGTTGATGATTGAGGGATTTACCAACATATATAAAAAGTATTGTATTGTCGTTCAGTCGTACAGCTACCTCAGTGGGTGACACAGAACAAAGTCCCCGTGGTGTAGCTTTTAATTCCAAGAAATCCTTCACATTGAGCTGATCATCAAGTCTCTTCAGTTTATTGTTACTCCAGTCCATCAGTATAATTGATCCATCGGGAAGCTGACACATGTCGTTAATACCACATGTCATTTTGTCCGAGCTCACTCTAACGTTTATCTCTTTCATAGATTCAATAGTGTAATTACTACGTTGTATTTGTGTTTGTTTAGTATAAATTATGTTGATATTTCCCATACGGTTCGATTTTTCAATAGCATCAATGAGAATATAATTCGGTACAAATTTCAGTGTCGGACGTTTCAATACATTTGCTTTCTTTAGAAAGTTATTTACATCGGCAAGGACTACGTGACCCAGCTTCTCAGTGATAAATATTTGTTTCTCATCGACGTGAGACGTCAGGTCTGGCTTACATTTGTCGGAGGCAATTATCAAATCATCGACGGCTGTAATATCGTCGCTTATTTCATTCTCCAGTTTGTTTTGCTCCTTCTCAAGTTCTGCTATAATCTTCTGCTCGAGTGCATCTAGCTGTATATTGAATTGCTTTCGCAGACTTTTTATTTCTTCTAGAAGACTGTCTTTCATGTTCCGAATTAGCTTAAGATCGTTTGACATATTCAACTTTGTAGTATGTAGTTGTTTGTTAACGCGGGTAATATCAGCTACTAGCGACTGTAATGTTGACCGAGTTGATTTATGCGCCACATCCTTAATATCTGTCACATCTGAACACGATCTGCAAAGTATATCAAACAATGTTTATTCCTTTTTCGATAATTCAAAATAAACATTTTTCACAACTCTCTGTCATCCTTTTACAAAATAATACAAATGAATACAACATAATCCTACATATCTGGACATTGCGTAAAAAGGCAAATGTTTCAAATTGTAATAATGATTATCGTAATTGATAATGTAGAACTAAACTTTTCTTATTTGACAAATAACTTTTGTACAAGTGCACTCGATTACATATAGAAGATCTTAATATGAGTGGTCATTATTTATTGAATTTATTAAACGAGTCTTCTAACAACGATAAAAACGAGTTTAATCAATTTAATAAAATGTAAACACGATTATAAGATCCTCTATATATGTCTTAATATATTTTATGGATTGTTGTTGTCCCATAGGTCTGTGTGGGGAGGCACTGTCTAATGTATGTGGCGTTCCCTGTATCTATTTATTCTCTCTTTTCTATTTATGACATAACAGAAGAAACGGCTGATTTTCTTCCAAACATTACCATAACCACCTTATTATATATGCAAGCAAATTCTGACGTGTGTAATTCGGTCTTTGGTAAATAAAAGCTGACGCATTAAAACGTAGAACTACTATACATTACGACAATTTTCTTTTTTTCTTTTCAGCCACAAGATATGAGTTCAAATGATTATTTCACATATCATATTCAAATTAACTAGACATTAAGTTTCAATGAAATAAATGTCATACTTCGCACAAAAACAATATTTACAATGTCAACATCATTTGAGCGCGTCTACGTCACGCTTGTTCTGTAGTGACGTCACAAGCACGTGAAGTATTATTTCACTAGTGAAATATCGAAAATAATACATGTGTTATTACCACTCTACACCGTTGGCTATGTTATGTTATAATTAGAGGATCTAACATGAGTGTTCATGTGTTATAGAATTTATTAAACGAGTCGGTAAAAATGATATAATGCGAGGCTTCGTCGAGCATTATATCATTTTCGCCGACGAGTTTAAAAATATTCAATAAAATATGAACGCGAATGCTAGATTCTATTGATCACATAACTTGTAAACGGGTTTAAAACAAAAAAAAATCGCATAGATTCGTTTCTCAAGCCGCCCCTGCATTGAAGGTATTTTGTGATTCGGTCGAGAAAAATAGTTCCAAAGATCTTCGCAAAATAAAAATAACTTCAATATTGGAGTGAGTCAGTTTGTTAGAAGCTGTTTATAATGCAGTGGTGTGAGAAAACATTTTATGCTTATGACGGGGCACCTCTATGATGTAATGGAGCCTTTCTATAATATCTAATAATTGAGGTTATTTTGTGTATTATTGTCCGAAATAGGAGCATATTAAGGTGTATACAGGTATATGCATACATAAGTTATATTTCCAATTTAACACCATCAGTAATACTGAGACACAGGTGTTTTAGCATAAAAGGAAGATAATCATTTTCTATTGTAGTTTCATCTTAATATGTGTACTGGAGTTTTTATTAAAGGCTGTTTATATATTTTCCAATGAACAAGATGATTTTCCCTTTGTTGTTATTTACCTCAATGATGTATATATGTGCATTTCTTACACAAAAATATTGCATGTCCAGTATTTGCAAAAGTCAGTGTGTGTTATTACGACACTTTTGTTTTATTTTGTCTACATATTCCCTTCAAATTTTTCACAAAACTGTTGACTAAACATTTTTCCGGCGACTTTGATGCCTTGCATCAACGTTCTCTTGTAGTACCTGAAATTCTTGCTTTTGTTTATGGAGATTCATCAAATGCTACAAAAGTAGTGCAGCAAAGTACGAATGTTCGTAGCACTGCAACATAAGTACTAACGTTCATCTATTTTTTTGTATCCGGGCGGCATTTTTGGTCGAGTGGTTATTGACTTTATATCACTTGCGACTGATCGTCTCAGGTTAGAATCCTACCTACTCGAGATAGTTGTTAATAAGGAAGTCATCAGTCTGGCTAACGGTGTTTCTACTCAGGTGTGCGCTCGGGGTATTTCTCCAACCCACTAGCACGAAAGGTCACTGCATGACCCCGGCTGTTTTTGTGACTTAAACTTTCATTACATGTATATTTCATGTGTTTATAGGAGGTGTAACGATCAACGATGCTAACGTTAAAGAAGCAGATCTTGTCGTAACCAACGTGATTGACACAGTTCTAATTCCACTAAAGTTCGATGCCGGCATTTATTAAGGCTCTTTCTATGTCTGTATTCTGTCGTGCACTTTGATGAACGGTTGTGATGTTTTTGCCTTTGCATTGTTATATTTGCTAAATGAAATATACTGTCAATTCAAATATATTTCAGAATACCAGTATAGTGTTCTCCAAAAGCAAATATTTTCATTTGCTGACCACTATTTGTTTTCAACCGTTCTCAAGTTAATTTAACGGAATATAAGCACAATTATATATCATTAAAGGTGCGGTAACTTGTTCTTGGATCTAGTTTTTGTTTTATGTTCTATGTGGGGTGCATTGTCTTCTGTATGTGGCGTTCCCTTCATTAACTTAAGATTTCGTTAGTGGCATATTTACAAGTATTTGCAGTATAAAATACATGTCTGAACAACACATGGCAGTTGTAACTGTAATTATTTCATCACATCTATACTACATCTAATTGCTATGATTGATTGCCACTACGTGTTTGGTTAAAGAGATATATAGTTGTTAAAGGGAACGGACATACACAAGACAAGATGGACATTTGGGGTCTTTTAGTGTAAACATTGAATCTCGGATATTTTCAGTCATCTAATTACAGTTGTAACGCGATAGCACTCTTTACAACACAATGACGTTTGATTTAACGAATATATGTAAATATTCAGATTTGGATGATAATCTTTGATCTGGAATACTACAATCTAAAATAAAACTGACCAGTAAAAATATCATAATAATGGATGTTCAACAGTAACACATACATTGCATTGCTTTCTATATAAAAATACACACATATAGTTGATGAATAAATAAAAAAAAACATTTTTGATAGAAACCTGCGGTTTATTTTCATTATAATTTACGTTATACGGAATAAAATATAAATGAAATGAAACAACACATGTCACAAACACATTTACATCTTTAACATTATAAGTACTTTACTCATATAATGGACACTCAAATATAAACATATCGTGCTGAGAAAACGTTTATATACTTTGAACATTTTTTTTTATTTATATTATACTTTATTTCGTTTTTTAACATACATCGTACATAACAACTAAGGGATAAAGCAAATAAATGTACATATAAATTCATAAATATACGTGGCAGTTGTTTAAATATATACTATTTGTTTCTATACCTATATTCTATTGCTAGCTGTTAATATATACAAACACAGTCAAAAACGAAATGTGACAAAATGACAAAAAGGTTTGAATGTAAAAAAGATAGAACCAGACACACATTTGATATCATCTAGTATAGTTTATCATTGCAGTATGAAGGCGAAAGGTGACTAGATCATTTCGAATAATATTTTGAACAATATAAGGTTGTAGTATGCCACGTTATAATCACAACACAGTTATATAAAACATTGCTAGCTTGCCCGTTCTATGTGGCATTTCTTGGTAAATATCACATTTCAATAAAAAAATAAGCAAGTTTTCTGAACACACTCCATCGTTAGTTGTTTTACTGGATGTCAGGGTGGAGAGCTATTGTCTTATGTGTGTGGCGTTCCCTGTAGTAACGTAATCTATCTTCAATGTTCAATCGTTTGAAAAAGCATGCCTTTGTCGTATATTGACCGTATTTTTAGTGGTTGTGATATCATACAAAAATTACAATGCTTTTACAATTACAAACATGCTTTACGCATCAATTATTGTGATTCATTTTGTTGACACATATATGCACGCATTCATACACACAAGCAGACTTGCACGTATTTACATAATCATTATAGACACAGTTTTATTTTTAAGGCATGTTTGGTTATTGACTGAATTAGAAGTATAACAGACTAAAAATGTTAAGGCCGAACCTTCTTACACTTTCGTTTTTTATGTCACATTCTATATCAGTTTTGTTTTGCATTAAATGGTAGCAATTAACTTGGTTTGAACATCATTGTAGTTGATTTTAAGGAATCAAATTGTTTGAATGGATAATAATAAGTACCACGAAACCCATAGGATACACGTTGTCCTTGTGTTCCTGGGGCAATATATTCTCCATTTAATTTAACATTGGTACAGCCACCGAACCACCATCCAGCATGAAGTGATGTGGCGCATCCATGTACGGTATCACTATCATGAGTGTAGAAGTCTTTCCCGGAGTTATAGTACAACCCAGCGCCACCACTATCACCTGTTCCAGAATAAGGAGTATAATTAGGTTGGTCATTCGAACGAAATGAGACAATGATGACAACACTGTATTACAAACAATCACTAATGTACAAGTATATATAAAATATATATTCTGATACTGCGTCGCTTTAGTTCTGTACGTGTTTGCTATTATAGATCATAGGAGTTGAAGTTTATGCGAAAGTGACTACATTTACGGTCAAAGTTCACAGAAACAAATGATATCAAAATGACAGACATATTTATCGTGTCCAAATATTGGTACACCTATTTAAACCATGTCCGAGTACTGCTTTGTACAAATGCTGACACCGTGGTTATCGGCCCATAACAAAAACGTACATTGTATTCACTATGAGGTATGGGGATATATTAAGAGAGCGTCTTGTTTAACTACCTGACGCGTCGTTTTACGAGTATAAATGTACTTATATCCGGTAATGTTGGAAAGATATTTCATGTTTGACCTGTAAACACATTTGAAACTATTTACATAACATTTTGCCACAATCAATTTGAAACGACTTTGTTCGCTGTATCCCAATTGTACTTAATAAAATTGGGTTAATTGGTAGGCAATTTGTCTTTTTAGAAATCACCATTTATACACCATATTTCTCTTGTTTCATTTTTTACAAACTAAAAATAACCCAAATATCTAAAATACTTACTATGCATTCATTTTCAAAGAAAACGTGATTTTGTTGTGATTGAAAACCTATACATATGCTATCATAACTGATCCCTAAAAGTGTGCAAGCCTTTTACTTTATAAACAGTTATATTTGCCCAGCTAGCTCATTCGATACATCACGAGACTGTTAATATCGGGGTCGTGCGTTCGAGCTATATTTTCGTCCATAATCAAGATGATTTCTATATTTTGATTGTCCTGTAATGGTGAATACCTTCTTAGACCTGATTGCTGTAGACGTATTTTGATATGTATTTATATATACAAAAGGTATGTATGATTTTCTCTAACGAAAATGATGATTTTGTATTTTGGTTTGGTTTACATTATTAATGCATATGTGCAATTTACACAATATCATTATAAAATGTACAATACTTGATGCACCATTACCAAACAAGAATGTGATATAAAATTCTGTTTGTGTTATTTATAAATATAATTGCATCAACTTTGTTCTCTCTTTACATTCCCTTCAAATACTTCGCAGAAAATGTTTTTGCTACATTTGTCGGGCTACATTGTTTGCATCAACCCTCCCTTATAACAACATTTATAACCTTTATAAAAGTTAAACAACAAATATTATGCTTTCATATTTTGTCCAATTTGCAGCTTTGCAATTAAGCCGCAATTTAATAAAGACTCCATTGTTGAGCAATAACTTAGTTAAAGGTCCAGCAATGTTCATCTTATCTATTCAAATCGCAAAATTGGCAACATATACTTGTATATTAAGTAAGTGTACGCTCAATGGTTGATCGTAATCACTAATTGACAAAAACACTATGAAAGACTACGGTTACTCGAGGATACACCGTTAACTACCAAAGTGCTTTCGTGACTTTCCGTGTGCGCTATAAATATTCATCTGAGTTCAATTATTACTAAGTTTAATATTCTGGATAATGAAACTGATTCGGAAAAACATTTATTTTCCGGACCTTACTGGGATGTTAAGTAGCGCGTAAATGTATGTCTACATCTGAGGATGAAATTTAGTTTTAGTACCAACAAGTGTCACCAGACAATCACTATACCGACATGATGAGTAACGTGATTACTAGGTAATAACCCTATAATTTACCTATATGTGCATTCATATTACTGGATATTTCGCAGTAAGTTTACAATTTATGTTTGCATTTTTTATTCTTCTTCCCGATTTCATTTATTTCGGTACATTAACATTTTTTATTTTGTCTAGTTTGATATAGAGTATTGCTTAATTTGCTATGCAGAAATGCGATTTGAATTGGTTTGTTTGCAAACTAACCAAACCTTACACGATCAGCAAGATTTCCAATATAAACATAGAAGCAAACTACCTATGTATGTTATACATGTACCCCCTCTAGTCGTAAAATAAAAAGGTCAGCATAATTTATTAAATGCTGCGCACTCGTGATTATATCACTGTGCATTCAAACTCTAATCAACATTCTACTCATTGATAAAATGTAGGATCATATATTTATTTCTGAAATACTAATATACATTAACATTCTTGGTTCCCTTTTTATCCACGACCGTTTAATCTGACGTTAAGTATGCCTAGCTGATAAGAACACTGTGATAAAGTACAAACCTGCGGTTCCAGTTCCGGGGTCAACATGAAGTGTATATTTTCGACCAGGAGACAATGAAAAATTTTGGAACAGTTCATAAGCATGAGTTCCGTCTGCTGCTGTTAAGTTAATTCTCAATTCGGACCTTCCTCTCGACGTCATCTCTTGAATCGTCTTCAAACCTAAACAAATGAAGATCAGAAAAACGAAACATATATGATCGATATAATATTTGTTTATATAACATAATTTATATATTGTCGAATTACATACGTGTGCGCATTATACGCACCAAAACAGTAAGTAGGTAATTAGCGCCGAATCAGCTCGATTTGAGGAGTAAAGCCCGGTTTCCATGAAGCGGAAAACATACGCGTTTTCGGCGCGGCTTTATTCGATTAAAAATAATTCGCTTCAGTCTATATTGCATGATGACGTTTCCATTGACGCGTTTTTCGGCGCTGAATATTGTCGGCGCCGAAATGACGTAGTGAGGTGTCGTAGATAGGACAAATGACGTCATTTCCTCGATTTTATGATAATTGTCACTGTCTAGTTTTAGGTGTTTTAGTAGATGATAGAAGGCATTCTTCTTTTTATATTGTTGTGGAAACAAAATCGATGCCTGCGTTTGTGAAGCAGCAACTTTTGTTTAAGCACAAGCGCAAGCATCATATCCTCGACCTCAAACTTTTCCAAATGGGCATGGAAAACTTGCAAATGTAGTGTTTGTTTTAACTTGGAAACGGCCATTTTCTTGGAGGTCAATAAAAGGTCAATAAAACTAAAACGCATATGCGTTTTTATCCGAACACCGCGTCGGGTTTCGGCTTCATGGAAACAGTTTTTCGGCGCCGATAAATAGTAGGCTTCATGGAAACCCGGCTTAATTACGTGATGCTAAATACTACCATATTTGTCTGTCGGGAATTTAATGCTTGGTCTAAGTAGTTTATGGAATTTTCTTAGGAACAACGTTCAAATAATATGTACTAAATCACATCTACAAATAGTACACTATTCCAATACCTATATTATAGGGTTATGATTGATAAACAGTCCTATGTACGGTCATAATTTCCATTAAAATATAAAACATGTGATCACGCTTTTTGATTGATGGTCACTGATAATTATCCAAGACATCAATTATTATACACGTGTCGTTTACAACATACGTCATGTTTGACCCTCTTGTAATATCCGTAAATTACCGACAGGTGCTAATTACTATCAGTATGCTTCTACAATGTTTAGAACGTAAGAATGGATGACGTCCAACAATAACAACCAATCATATTGTGTTTTGTTTCTCCGAGTGAAGGTCATTTTGCGCAGATATATAGATACATGTGTCTATTTGTATAGTATATGTGCGTGTGTGTATAACTGCATTTGCTGTTTTATAATTGTGTTGTCAATTTCAAGGTATACAAATATTGCATATATTCCACATGGGTCTTAACTTGTACGTAATTGTATATTTCGGTGAAGATATACGACCTATATGAGCTGTTAAAAAAGGACACGAATATTGGTGACCACCAAATACTTTATAGGGTTTCACATTTTCTAACAGAAATATTGTTTTAGTTTTGTTTAATTCCACAAACATCAAAATTGGACTTCTACGCTTCCTTGTACAGCGAGTCCAGATAAAACAATACACTAGGCATTCAAGTAAATTACTCAGTAACGCTTCATTTAAATGTATTCCTTTTTTCTTTCCCAAAAATATATTCTGTTTTTCCATATGAAAAAAACACAACAAACTTGATGTTATAAATCAAAATTAAGCCACTAAAGCACTTCCGGGAAAGTGCTTCGCTGTGACGTCAAAACTTATATTAGGAAATACTCGACGCCATAACCAACGTCACTAATACAGGTTTTGTCATGGAAGCGCTGTAATGTTCTTTGTCCTAGAAAAAATGCATGTATTTCATTTATGAAGGTTCTTATGTGCTTCTTCTTGTACAGGAAATATTACCCAATGTGCAAATATATAGCGTAATATGCCATGTACAAAAATATGTAACATGCTTGCTATAGGGTTCATGATTTCATTTCCATTAGAACTTAAAACACAAAATGTTCAAATCCATACCAAGCCAGAATTCACCATCGTTTTGTCCAAATCCATTTTCATATTCCAGGAAAGTCCTATCAAAGTTAATGGAACCATCGAATCTTCGTTGAAATACCTAAAACATTTGTTATGTGCAAACACTTTCATTACATGTATGCAAGTTTCAGAGCATTAAGGTTCGAGTAATATCCGTCATTTTTCTGTTTAGCAAATCCTGATGCTCGTCAATTACTGAAGCTTTTGTAAAGATTCTTGCGGTGAAATTACATTAATGCGAAAGGAAACATTCGCTATATTAACCATACATATCATTTTAAGATGTCGCATATTTGCAAATTGCATAATTTTCATATGCATATTATTATGTCGTTTTTGTATTGTAATTAAGTGTAAAGTACAGTATCATACTGTCCAACCCCCGCCATCTGTATCCATGTCACAGTACACTTCTATAGTTGTCTGTGATTTCCACAAAGTTATATAGTAGAGTCCACTCCTCGACGTATTGGTAGCGTGTTTGATATCCATACAATTCTTTGCTGAAACTAATAAATGCCAAAAATACTTCGTTCCTTAAAATATATATTGGATGGATTTGTCCAACCATAGAATTGCATAAATGTTATAAAATCACCCGGTAGTACTGCTTACATAATAACCGTGTCCTATAAAGCGCAAAACTATGGAATATGTATAATTATGTTTGAGTACTTAAGTATGAGAATAAGCATTGCACTTAACAGACTGCAAGCAAATAAAGCATATTCTTATGGAATATTCTTGAAAAGCAGTTTTAGAGTATATTGTATTGTACAATAAAATTCGGGAATTCTTTAACGTTTCAGATACATACGACAACCACATGAATCAATTTGCATTGAATTCCCTTGGCAATATTTCCCATAAGGTGAAGGATAAGGATTTGAGCATGTTCTCGATCTGGTTTTGAATCCACCACAGAACTCTAAGCTGCATTTTGACCATTCATTCCAATTAGACCAGCCGCCATCTTGTATGAAGGAATAACACAGTATATATTAAACATGAAAAGACATAAGGTCACAGATCTAACATATGTGTTGATAAAAAGCGTTATTTTAGCATTCTTGACATCTGTTATACAAAAATGTTCCTATTATACAGAGGGTCGATAATTGACCAACTTATTCAAATGACAAACATACAGCTGTTACAAAAAAATATCAAATGAATCTCAAAACTTGATATTCTAAATCAAAGTGCAATACTACATACACAGGTTTTTAATTATTAATTTCACATTGGGATTAAAAAGGATCGTCAGAAAGACCTTACTTTTATATTTCAAGATTATTTTCTATATCAAAACTGTTTATATACTCGCCAAAACAAGCCGCTGGTAAACACAGTCTATCATCAATGCTGTGTCCGAAACAGTGGTCACCAAATCTACTCGGTGCAGGATTTGAACAGTTTCTGTTTCGACGCTGTATTCCAGCATCACAACTTACAGAGCAAGTTCCCCATTGAAACCATTCTGTCCATCCTCCATGTACTAAAATACGGAGAAAACAATGATTAAATTTACCACTCGTTATTATTACGATTAACCAGTTAGTATTCAGCTTACTATGATTCTATATTTCCAAAAGTTGACATTCACGTGTAAAAGGACCTTTTATAACACATAAACTACAAGTTGTCCCTTTTCATCATGTAATGCGACATGTGTTGCCATGTATGATCTAAGGAGAAGCATGGAACTATAACCATAAGACAATGTAATATAACTAACAATATTTACACAACGGAATACATGTGCATGTTTCCATTGAAATGTCAGTATCTTACCAGGGCATAATTCCCGAACACATGGTTTTGTTTCTGAAACATTGCCTTGGCAATTATCTCCCCCATTCGCAGGTGGTGTACATGTGCGAGTTCTTACTAGGGTTCCGTTGTCACACGTCACACTGCAGTCAGACCATGTTGACCAGGACGACCACTTCCCATCAACTGCAATAGGATAATAATTACCAATAAAACGCTATTGCTGTAGGCGCTATCCATGTCGCTTAATTCTCACATACGAAAATATGCTGCACTGCTCAAAATCACGTGACCGGAAATAACAAATTCTGTCAAACAGAACTATGGCAAGCTTACGCATTTACGCTCAACATTATTGAAACTGCTCTTCGTAGTCAAAAAAGTTAAATAGTGATAAATATATCATTTTTAAATTGTGTACATGAAGTTTTCTTTGCTATGTTGTATTCGGAAGGATCGCAATACCTATAGCGACATTATTGAAGTCATTAATACAATAATGCCTTACAGTGAACAATATTACTAAATCGAATATAACATGCATTTACTTTTAAGAGTTTTTAGTTGTGCACATTGAACATGGCCAACTTGATCTACATAAAAGAAAGTAATCCAATCTGTTTCAGGAAACTGTCGTAAAAGTATCCTTCACTTAAATGTCAACGATACACTTACAAAGGAAATTTCCAGATTTAACTGTTAGCTTTATGGAACCGCATTGCCTGCCGCATTCAGAACGTTTAGTGTTTTGATATCAATACTAGCGACTAGTGTGATTTAAACGGTCATTTTAACTAAAACGAAATGGACATAATTATTTTTCTTGTAATCTTATAATAATATTATAATGTCTGCAAATAGTAATATATGGACGTGTAGGGAGCCCTGTATTGTGAGTGTGGCCTTTTCCGTATTTCACTTTCACATTATAAGGAACAACACTTAACGTAAATCCCAACATTCGAATAAGAATAAACGGTCTTACCAACGTTGCACAACCCACAAAAACGTGGACACACTGACTTGGCATGTTTTATATCGGCACACACGTTGAAAAGTGTGCTTAGTCGAGCGCAATCCAGCGTTTCATCGTCTGTACACATGGTTGCTGAAATGATATAAATTTGCATAACTTTGTTAATAATGCTTATTGTATCAAATTGTTTTTCCTCAATGGTGAAAACTGCAACCCATCATTTGTGAAACAATCGTATAATTACAAGATGTAAGTATTTCAAACATTAATGACTCGACTTGATTAAGACATAAGCCAGTGCCATTTACTTGTAGCGTATTAATTATACAAATCCGCGAGGAATACCAATGTAAGTAATCTAACATTTGTGAATACATGTATTGGTTTGTTTTAATCGGGTTTTACGCCGTTTTTCACCAATTTATCTGTTCTTATTTGTCTGACAACTACTCCACATAAATCGCCCGGCAATATAAACCGGACCTCCATAGTGACAGCCTAGCGCTCTTACAACTGAGCTAAGTGGGCGAACATGAGAATACATTAATCAGTTTGTGCATTTGACTCAAATGTAAGATCATACGTTTCCCGCAAGAAATGAAATTGCTAGTTGTTTATTTAACTGTGACAAGTTAGCGTTGCTGTTAAGGCCTATTGTTACATTAAGCACCAGACAACATGTCTTTATAAACGTGAATGCATTAAAGCTTGTACATTTACGCAAATTAGAAAATTTCACTTCATCTGTACATTAGTGAGTAGTGTTTATTACTAACGCGCTAAATGAGAGCAAAGCTGGATTCCACAACGATCGGTCGAGCAGCATTCGGTACACCTTTGATCTTGTCGCCTTGTTATATCTCTTCTACCGATTATTGAACCAATACTCGTATAATTGTAACATTGCTGCAACGTGTATTATTATAAAAGAGATAATAAGGTGCTAGAGGGAATGTCATATACATAAGAAAATGCCTACATGAAGCATACAGTACAATTACCTTAAAGTGACTAATTAACAAAATACTGTTAAAATTGATAAAGTGTTGCATTTTGAGTTCTTGCTACCACAAGTGAATGTTAACGGTCGTCGTCCAATCGTCGCGTCGTTTGTTGCAACAAACAGTATTAATCAAAGGAAGATATCGTTTGCCATATTGGAACATTTCAATGCAACCTATTATTACGAATGTACGAATATCAAACTATAAACAACCTACTTGATTAGGTAAACATCCGAATGTAAGCAGTGTGCCATTTGTAGACAGAACACGATCCATAAAACATGACTGCAAAATAGGGATTATACAAGATGACATGAAGTGGTAATTGTGTGTAACGTATTATTATTCTCGTAGTAAATTCGTACACTTATAGCGAGAAATGTTTTCCTTCACACCATCATAATCTTAATGTCATCAACTCAACAAAATCAAAACCACACAATTAAATTTATGATATACACTCCTTCTGTACGTGAAAGTTTAATGCTTAACACATGTAATATACATCAAAATATACATAATATACAGACACTCAATCACTCACTCACACATTTGTTTATACAAGAATTATTCAAATCGTTCCCACAGCAACGTCTTACCTCATTCTGTGCACATGTTTGTGTTGTATTGCACTTTGTTGAGTCAGCAATGCCCCTGCAAGCATAACACTCCAAACATCCTAATGTAGAAAATGCAAAACTGTTGTATTCATGGTTAAAGAGAATTCAATATAACATTCAGCCGTTAATTGTAACCAAAACTTTTGAAGTGCCATCGTGATAAAAAACATTAGACAGCCGCACATTTCAGACATTGTCTGGACAGGACATATTGCTAGATGAAACAATGTAGCAAAAGATAACTGCGTATTGATAGACAACATCCATTTGTATTTAAATAAAAGAAGTAAGATTTGTTATTTCCTTCATTTCAGTAACATGGTTATAAACATATTAACACGTTATATTTTAAAAAGGGACTTCGTACACTACTCCCAGTTTTACCCCCTGTTTTAAGACTTTTTCACGGTGTATTATGCATATAAAAAATGAAAATGAAGACGAAAAAGTACAAATGGCTGTCATACTCTCTTTATTTTCAAAATATTTTCAATAAAATTACACATAATTTCATTATCAAAACACACAAGCAGGCAATATCTTAGAACGTTCTAAGAGAAAATGACCAAAAACCTTAGAACGTTCTAAGAGAAATTGACCCAAAAACCTTAGAACGTTCTAAGAGAAATTGGCCCAAAAACCTTAGAACGTTCTAAGAGAAATTGACCCAAAAACCTTAGAACGTTCTAAGGGAAATTGACCAAATATCTCAGGTCGTTCTAAGAGAAAATGATCAAAAACCTTAGAACGTTCTAAGAGAAATTGGCCCAAAAACCTTAGAACGTTCTAAGAGAAATTGGCCCAAAAACCTTAGAACGTTCTAAGAGAAATTGACTCAAAACCTTAGAACGTTCTAAGAGAAATTGACCCAAAACCTTAGAACGTTCTAAGAGAAATTGACCCAAAAAACTTAGAACGTTCTAAGGGAAATTGACCAAATATCTGGGATCGTTCTAAGAGAAAATGATCAAAAACCTTAGAACGTTCTAAGAGAATATGATCCATAAACCTTAGAACGTTCTAAGAGAAATTGACCCAAAAACCTTAGAACGTTCTAAGAGAAATTGACCAAATATCTGAGATCATTCTAAGAGAAAATTATCAAAAACCTTAGAACGTTCTAAGAGAAAATGACCCAAAAACCTTAGAACGTTCTAAGAGAAATTGACCAAATATCTGAGATCGTTCTAAGAGAAAATGATCAAAAACCTTAGAACGTTCTAAGAGAAATTGGCACAAAAACCTTAGAACGTTCTAAGAGAAATTGACCAAATATCTGAGATCGTTCTAAGAGAAATTGACCCAAAAACCTTAGAACGTTCTAAGAGAATTTGGCTAAAACCTTAGAACGTTCTAAGAGAAATTGACAAAAAAACCTTAGAACGTTCTAAGAGAAATTGACGAAATATCTGAGATCGTTCTAAGAGAAAATTATCAAAAACCTTAGAACGTTCTAAGAGAAATTGGCACAAAAACCTTAGAACGTTCTAAGAGAAATTGACCAAATATCTGAGATCGTTCTAAGAGAAATTGACCCAAAAACCTTAGAACGTTCTAAGAGAAATTTACCAAAAAACCTTAGAACGTTCTAAGAGAAATTGACGAAATATCTGAGATCGTTCTAAGAGAAAATATTAAAACACCTTAGAACGTTCTAAGAGAAATTGACCCAAAAACCTTAGAACGTTCTAATAGAATTGGGCTAAAACCTTAGAACGTTCTAAGAGAAATTAGCCAAAAAACCTTAGAACGTTCTAAGAGAAATTGACCAAATATCTGAGATCGTTCTAAGAGAAAATGATCAAAAACCTTAGAACGTTCTAAGAGAAATTGACCAAATATCTGAGATCGTTCTAAGAGAAAATGATCAAAAACCTTAGAACGTTCTAAGAGAAAATGACACAAAAACCTTAGAACGTTCTAAGAGAAATTGACCCAAAAACCTTAGAACGTTCTAAGAGAAATTGACCAAATATCTGAGATCGTTCTAAGAGAAATTGGTCCAAAAACCTTAGAACATTCTAAGAGAAATTGACCAAATATCTAAGATTGTTCTAAGAGAAATTGACCCAAAAACCTTAGAACGTTCTAAGAGAATTTGACCAAATATCTATTTATACAGAAACTGTTTGATCACATCTCTTATGTCACAACATATTCATCATATAAACAAATGGAACACTGGACTGGTAGATACTATTCTACATTTGAACAATTACTGTATATAATATTAAATGTTGTAGCTGATGCCGTACTTCTTTTCGTTCAAAGTCATTGCACTATGTAACAAACGCCATTCGTCGAATTATGAGCTAAGTCCCACTGTAGTGAGGAGCATAGCCAATTCCAGTGCAGCTTACTGATGAACAACACTGACATTTTTCCTCCGTGTTTTTTAATCTGACTCTGTCAAAATCAAACTCCACATGATACACTGAAAAAAATCATCAAAGTGCTATACAAATATATTTTCTTAGATTACAAATTACGAATACATAGTCACATTAGTGTTTGTGGTAGACATAAGGATCAATTGGTAGAACACTATACTCGTGAGTTGTATATTTTAACCACGAATCATGCCTGTGGTAAGCTTTAACTCTGAACTTCACAATCAAAGAATTAGAAGCCAGTGTCACATTGATGTAAAACGATAGAGTAAAACTCCATTGTGCAAAGCCCAGTCCTTCGTCCAAATAGTAGTTAACCTTAATCAACTTTATATAAGTTAAATTTACACGGAAATAACGTCAGGTCGTTGTGGTGTAGTGGTTAGCATAACGGACCGGAAATCCGTAGACCCGAGTTCGACTCCCGGTAGCGCCATTGACCGATTTTTCTTGTTCCACAAACATGACTTTATTTTAATGTACTTGATCGTATTAGGAAGGCGTATTAGGAGAGTCTGCAGAGAAAAATAGCATAGGCATCTTTTAATAATGTTTTTTGGTGTCTTCAGATGTTCATTTGTAATTGTTTTGTAAGTAACATGAAAAACAAAATAGGTCCTACACTTCAAGACATACATTACTTTCATTAGAAATGTGGCTACAGAACAAAACAGACATGATGCCGTACCTTAGCTGACTTCATTGTAATCAAATTACTGAAAACATATCATTTTATTACCAATTAGATAAAAGTACAATAAATTATGCATATAAATGAATTTCATTTATATATGTTATCACTGAATAAATTAACCGCAACCCCCCCCCCCCACGATTCAACTATTATGTGCACTCACATAGTGAATAATACATTATAGAAATTATAACATGAACGATACATACTCATTTCAATTTTTTAACGATTGCCTAATAAGCACCCTCCAATCAACCACTTTGCATCCACACCGTCACCAACTTGAATCTAAAAAAAAAATATTTCAAGAGGATTATCAGCAGCAAATAATGTTTTATTCGTTGTCATAATACTTTTAAGGCATTGAGTATAATATAAGTAGATATAGACCTCAAACAGGAAGTGCTGTAAACAATGCGTGCACCCGAAAAGCTGGAGACATGAAAATATAAACATACACAACTATGTCGCTCATCAGATAAATGCAGCCGATGCAAATCGATATCGATGGGGCTACTGGTCAGTAGACGATTTGTCTGTCGGTAGTTTCCGTAAGTGATCGTAAATTTTCCGATGATCACCGACTGATAACTGGTATAACACAATAACACGTAGCCACGGGCTATCTTAGACCTATGTATCCAATAAACGCTTAAAACATTATGTTTTATGTACTTAAAGAGAAAACAAATGGAGTTCGATTTTGTTGATGAAACACGAGATTATTCTATTATTGAAAACGAACTATGTGATAGGCAATTTTTTTGCTCAGGATATAAAATAGAGAAACAAAACAACGAATTCGTTTCACTTAGCATTTTGTTATAAACACTTTGTCGTGCAATGTCCAATTAAAATTGCAAATACAAATAATTTTGGGTACTTTTTTTAATACGAAGATACTGTGGTGCCTGCAAATACCACGCAATATATATATATTACTATTCCACATCGTGGATTTGAATAATAATTTATATTTACATTAACATCCACCGGGTGCGAAGGGTGCCCTGGTCCCCAAATCGACTATGAAGTGACCAGATTATGTCTCAAGGTTACTAATTCTTGTAGCACTGTAAATGCTACACATCAATTTATTATCGATTTCCCCATTACTAAAGTATAAGCGGAAGCAAGTGCAATAAAATTTGACCCCCTGTTGTGCACCTTAGCCTTTTGTGACCGTCCAGTAATCCGACAAATTATAATCGCCGACATGTTCGGAGTATGGAAAACTACAGTCGGATCATCTTAGCTATTTCAAAAGTACATTTCCGCAAGTTCGCAAATAGAACTCTTTAAAAAATGTTATCGAGGTGTTCCGACTGGAAACTATGTTGCAATGTATATATTAAATGATATCGTTGTCATAATTAAAGAAAGTCACATCTTATTCCACAATATAAAATGAATCTAATTCCGTCACTTGTGAACAAAAATGGTGACAGATATAGAAGTCTACATCAAATCTGATATAGCAGCATGATTAATTTGTCAAAATCGAACAGTTCTTTTTTGTTTGCTATAAGCAGCGTGACATTTTAAGATACGTATGCGCACTTACACCGTAAACTGTTCCGGTTATGGCAACAAATGTTAAAAAAATTAGTGTCGGTGACATGGACATATATACTTTATATGTTTGTGATAATCAATTTTTCAGCAAGAAAAGCAAAAGTTATCGTATTAATAGCCATTGCGTATAAATACAATATAATTCATCCATTTGATAATTACATTAAAATTGTATTAGAAGTATATTAATCCATTACACACACATTTTTTTTAATTAACAACAACCCATTAAGCAATGGTGACAAAGAAGTACAATATTTTAAAATGTTATTAGCAACAGTTACATATATGATGTATGATGCATATATGTATGTAACATATCATTTTAACCAAAAACATCAGTACGATATCAAAATATCTTAGATTAGTACAACAGTTGACACGTGTATGTGTAATATAACTCATAGAGTGCGAAATTTCGACTACAACTTGTTAGTTTTATACGGAAGTAAAACAAAAAAACACATTTATGGTACTTACCGCTAATACATGGAACGCAGATGATGGTGAACGTTTTTTAACAATTATCTTCTTGCCTTCCGCATGAACAAATATTTTGTCTCTATCCTTAGGTGGTGTCTATTTATGATTCGCCAAGTGTCTTAATCCCTCAAAATATTCTATTAAACTAAACACGCGCCAAATTGTAAGGAAGAAAACAGAAGGACTCCGAGCGTATATTTCGCGCCAACTATCCACTGGACTGTGACAGATAGCGGACATCAACCGAGATAAGGATCGCAAGGACCAAACACATCAAAGGAAGGGTCACCGACACAGACAATTCTCAATGATAAACATAAGTGTAAGTATCTTAATGAGTGTCATTGTTCAATATTCAGTTTGCAGATGTGTTAGCGAATGACTAGGTAGATTTTTTTGCCGACCAGATTCCTTAACATGATTATGTTGGAAATCTCTGTGGCTTGCTAAGATCTTCATTGCACGTAAGTGTACTGTTTCGCAATACTTAAAACTATGTTTCCATTAAAATAATAATGAATTATCTGTGTAATAATCTAATCTTAACCCGATCGGTGTATGGATCTTACTAATACTTTCTCATATGTCTTGTCATATCTTTCATAAGTACATTCTTTTATATGCTGAATAGTTTAGCATATTTAAACAAGTGTGAATCAAATACTTAATGTAATTGATGATATTATGTGACTGCATGAACGGGCAATACAATTATATTGTATACGTAACGCTTTGCTATAACATTGTATTGGTGTGACAATAACTTTTTAGTTCGTAAAGGTGTGAAATTGACCGCAGTAAAACTTCTTTACAATAGACATGATTTATGAAATCACTTTGTTTAAATGTATACTTATACCTGAAAATTATAATGCTATTAATTACAGATGTTACGATTTTTTGGACAAATAACCTACACAACTAGTATCACGGACCTATATAGGTCCGTGCTAGTATGATATAATTGTGAAAGTTTGAGGGTTGATATACGAAGTACATATTATAAGTATAATAAGTATGACATTGTTTTTCTGCACAGGAGAAGTCATTCAGCGACTAATAACATGCAATACTTTTAGTATGCATAAATCTTCCAAGTAAGATGGCGTGGCTTGTTTTTTGGTAAAATTTATAAAACCTCTTACATGTATCTACGACTCTGATAATATTTGAAAATGAATGCATCGAGATTGTATTCCTTTGTCATGGAATTATCATGATTAGTGCGAAAACCTGCTTTTTAATCATTCAAAGACGTCATTTCTGTACATGTAGGTTAGGTTTTAAATTGATAATAATGTACGCTTATATGTCTGCATGAGTGTGTACATGTAATTTCACTTTTATGTGAATGTGTAAGGCATTTGTAAATCACAAAAAAATATTTGCAGACAACATCATAAACATGATGTGATTTATAATTGAATAAAATCAAATCTTGTATTTTGACGAAGGCTGATACATGTTTCACGGTTTGCATATATTATGCTAATACCCGAAAATAAATAATGCAAAACTACATAGAACAGAACAGTACAGAAAATATTCAAATTACAGACCTAAGTGTAAGAAAATTTGCCCGGCGTAACATTGTACATAATACATCGAACATAAATAAATATAGATTTACTATCGATTAGATATAATCATCAATGCACATTTGGTGAAATAATTATGCATTTCATCATCAAAAACTCAAATTCGCGTTTTTTATTGACAAAATAAGTACTTTTGTCGGTCAATGTCATTATTGAAAAGCAACAGGGACAAATGTATGTCTGAAAGCTATGTAGCCACCATTATACAACCTACCTTGCCGAAACGAAATACAAGGCAAATGTAATGGTGCATAATTACATAAATCGATATCATTTTTAGATAGATGTTACAATAAGTACTATGACTGTAAAATACATACTGATAAATCAGTACAGCCCGGGGCAATTTCAGCATGCTTGCTAAACACAGCGGGGATGGCTTATTTAGTCGCGATCGATAATGATCAGGAGACGTTAAAGTAGAGTATATATAATTGGTTATATCATAATGATAGCCAATATCAAGCAGATCTGGAGTATCTTGCGACGAGCAAGAAAGTTGGACATGTTTAAATACAAAGAAAAATCAGGCAATTTTTATTGCTTTCATAACCTGATTCATGTTGTTAAATTTGCACTCAAGCTCATTTATCTCAATGATTCATGCAATTTGTCGATATATGTTTGCGAATATTTTGGCAAGACCGTTAATCTTATAGGTCCCGAATTTATTTTAGATTTTGTTTTTCACCATGTTGTAAATAACTAGTATTTACACCTTAACATTATAAGGTAAATTTGGTCCCCTTACAGGTACACGTGATTATAGCAATGTAATATCAAAAGTGTGGTCAGTATCGATATATTATATATAGTGTAAATGTTACTTTGATAAATATCTGGCTCAGTGTACATAAAACAATGCTGTTAAAATGATTTGTCACCGATTACCACACGCATAAACATGTAATTCAATAAATCCTGATAATTTAGAAACTTTTGTATTTTTCATTATTCTACATAAGGCAAAATAACAATCAATATGATCATGTGTTAAAGGCATTAATTACATCTTAAATACGATTCAAAAATCAACAATACAATAATGGAATTTATGACAGGCTATCTATAATCCGAATTAAATTGTAATCGATATAAATGCTTTTACACATATTAATCTTATCGTATCAGTGTTTGCGTAATAGTTGTTAATTGTGGGGGTAATTATCACAGCAGGGCGTAGTTTGTCACATTGATGCAGTGGTTATATTACACCACTGTATTGAATAATTAATCTATAATGCAGTGTTGCACGAAATTATAACATCTATTTCATAAACTATACAGATACGCTGGTGAATCTTTATTTTCAAAACGTGTAGTGTATTTCTGCAGCTGATTATATATATACAACAAAACTTGCATTTAAGTACAGTCAAATTGTTTAACTATCTTGCATGTATTTTAATTTTGATTGCAGGTGTATTAAAATGCAACTTATTGAAGGAACGTTTATTAAATATATCACTTGCCTACACTTCTTGCCAAATTATACTTTACACGCGTTTGTCAGATTTATATGTGTTCAGAAGACATTTGTGACTTGGCAAGATGACATCACATTAACTAGACGTAATGTTGTACATGTTGTATTTAATTCGATTAATATTAATCTACGAATTGACTGTGAGTAAATAACTATAATACTAATTTGAAGAATCGGTACACTATGAAAATCAAATAATTACGTCTTATGTATGTGGCGTTCCTTGTAGCAACGTATTCTCTCTTTCCGAGATGATGTTGAATGATCATTTTATTTTATTTCAGGTCATAAACAAGAAGATGAAAACAACAATGATGCAAGTTCCACCAAGAGAAAGAGAAGAATAGTATAAACTATAAATTAACTGGCTACAGGGAACGCCACATACGCAAGACAATGCCTCCCCACACAGACCTCTGGGAAAACTAAGGTATACATGTACTGTTTACACGTAATCTCGTTTTATAAAGAAGTTTTAAGTTTAAATAAATAAGTCAAATACACAGCCTGGGTAACGTAGAAACTATTCCAGTTATCAGGGTGATGAAAACTCCAGGCAGACACCTGAGTAGAACCATCGACCTGCCGTCACCCTGCTAGATGGGTAGATGGGATTCGAACCCGCAGCTGCCAGGGGCATGCGTCATGAAGTTAGCGTCCATATCCTCTCGACTATGGAGGCCACTACGTAATTTGTATACCATATATGATAATATACGTATGTCACCGTAATATGACTGTGCATAAATAATGTGCTGTACAAAAATGTTTCGGCAACCGAAAAATATAAGATGATATTGTTTGTGATATAAATCTCACAAAAGTCAAGCGTAGCAAATGGTCAACTACAGATTAGTGAATTGGGCTGAACTGATACAGATACAACTAACGGAAACAATGTAGGCATGTCGTCTTCATGTCTGATATGATATTATTGAGATTATCAATCGACGTCGCGGTGGGGACATTTCGGCTTCAAGAATTCTCAAATTCAAATGCGAGAAATTCACGAGTTCAACTTCATGAAGATGGAATCGTGAATTAGCGGAGTTGAAATTATGAATTCTTGAAATTGAAATCTTGAATTCGTGAAATTCAAGTCGTGAAGTTCAAATTGTTAATTCGTGAAGTTGTAATCCTGAATTCGTGAAGTTGAAATCATGAATTCAAGAAGTTAAATTCGCGAATTCACGAATTTGAAATCGTGAAGTTGAAATCGTGAATTCATTAAGTTGAATTCGCGAATTATTGAAGCTAAATGTCACCACCAGGCTTTCGTACCCTTGCATTTGAAGTGACCGAAATTTTAATGACATTTAACTTCATTGTCTCTATTTATGCTTATTTTTTTCTTACAGAAAGTGAGAAGGTGATTCGGAAACAGACCTCAGGAAATATAATGATCTCGTTAAACAATAATCATTAGAACAACAACATGGCTGACGACATTTGTTTTAATTTCTCTGTTTTGTATGTTTATTACGATGACCATACCAGAATTTTACAGTGCTGTTTGACATACATATGTACATTTCTGATGAAACACGTCAGCCACAACTGGGTCCTAACAAATTATATATTAATATTTTATGCATAACGCACATTTAGTGAGAACTTAATGCCAATTGTTGAAATTGTGATATATAATAGCACACTTGTGGTTGCTTGCGTACTTCTGCATAAACGTATTCATTTTTTGTTGGGTCAATTTCTCTTAGAACGTTATATGATATGTTGGTCAATTTCTCTAAGATCATTTTAAGATTGTTTTTTGAGTCAATTTCTCTTAGATAGTTGTATGTTATTTTTGTCAAATTCTCTTAGAACGTTCTAAGGTTTTTGGTCAAATTCTCTTAGAACGTTCTAAGGTTTTTGAGTCAATTTCTCTTGGATAGTTGTATGTTATTTTTGTCAAATTCTCTTAGAACGTTCTAAGGTTTTTGGTCAAATTCTCTTAGAACGTTCTAAGGTTTTTAAGTCAATTTTTCTCAGCTCGTCCTATGTTTTTTTGAGTCAATTTCTCTTAGAACATTCTATATTGTTTTGTCAAATTCTCTTAGAACGTTCTAAGGTTTTTGGTCAAACTCTCTTAGAACGTTCTAAGGTTTTTGGTCAAATTCTCTTAGAACGTTCTAAGGTTTTTGAGTCAATTTCTCTTAGATAGTTATATGTTATTTTTTTCAAATTCTCTTAGAACGTTCTAAGGTTTTTGGTCAAATTCTCTTAGAACGTTCTAAGGTTTTTGAGTCAATTTCTCTTGGATAGTTGTATGTTATTTTTGTCAAATTCTCTTAGAACGTTCTAAGGTTTTTGGTCAAATTCTCTTAGAACGTTCTAAGGTTTTTAAGTCAATTTTTCTCAGCTCGTCCTATGTTTTTTTGAGTCAATTTCTCTTAGAACATTCTATATTGTTTTGTCAAATTCTCTTAGAACGTTCTAAGGTTTTTGGTCAAACTCTCTTAGAACGTTCTAAGGTTTTTGGTCAAATTCTCTTAGAACGTTCTAAGGTTTTTGAGTCAATTTCTCTTAGATAGTTATATGTTATTTTTTTCAAATTCTCTTAGAACGTTCTAAGGTTTTTGGTCAAATTCTCTTAGAACGTTCTAAGGTTTTTGAGTCAATTTCTCTTGGATAGTTGTATGTTATTTTTGTCAAATTCTCTTAGAACGTTCTAAGGTTTTTGGTCAAATTTTCTTAGAACGTTCTAAGGTTTTTAAGTCAATTTTTCTCAGCTCGTCCTATGTTTTTTTGAGTCAATTTCTCTAAGAACATTCTATATTGTTTTGTCAAATTCTCTTAGAACGTTCTAAGGTTTTGAGTCAATTTCTCTCAGCTCGTCCTATGTTTTTTGGTCAAATTCTCTTAGAACGTTCTAAGGTTTTGAGTCAATTTCTCTCAGCTCGTCCTATGTTTTTTGGTCAAATTCTCTTAGAAAGTTCTAAGGTTTTGAGTCAATTTCTCTCAGCTCGTCCAATGTTTTTTGGTCAAATTCTCTTAGAACGTTCTAAGGTTTTTGAGTCAGTTTCTCTCAGCTCGTCCTATGTTTTTGAGTCAAATTCTATTAGAACGTTCTAATGTTTTTGGTCAATTTCTCTTAGAACGTTCTAAGGTTTTTGAGTCCATTTTTCTCAGCTCGTTTTATGTTTTTTGGTCAAATTATCTTAGAACGTTCTAAGGTTTTTAATCGAATTCTCTTACCTCGTTCTATGTTTTTTTGGTCAAATTCTCTTAGAACGTTCTAAGGTTTTTAGTCAATTTTTCTGACCTCGTTCTATGTATTTTGGTCAAATTCTCTTAGAACGTTCTAAGGTTTTTAGTCAAATTCTCTTACCTCGTTCTATGTTTTTTGGTCAAATTCTCTTAGAACGTTCTAAGGTTTTTAGTCGAATTCTCTTAGAACGTTCTAAGGTTTTTGGTCAAGTTCTCTTAGAACGTTCTAAGGTTTTTAGTAAATTTCTCTTACCTCGTTCTATGTTTTTTGGTCAAATTCTCTTAGAACGTTCTAAGGTTTTTAGTCGAATTCTCTTAGAACGTTCTAAGGTTTTTGGTCAAGTTCTCTTAGAACGTTCTAAGGTTTTTAGTCAATTTCTCTTACCTCGTTCTATGTTTTTTGGTCAAATTCTCTTAGAACGTTCTAAGGTTTTTGATCATTTTCTCTTAGAACGTTCTAAGGTTTTTGAGTGAAATTCTCTTAGAACGTTCTAAGATATTGCATGTTTTCGTGGTTTGCTGATGAAATTATGCGTAATTTTATTAAAAATATTATGAAAATAAAGAGAGTTTGTACACCATTCGTACTTTTTCGTCTTCATTTCCATTTTTTATGTGCATTATACGCATTAAAAAAGCCTTAAAACAGGGGGTAAAACTGGGAGTAGTGTACGAAGTCCCTTTTTAAAATATGACGTGTTAATTATATAAAAGATGACTCAATTTGAATAGGAGAAATAACAACTGTGCGAGCATAGCGTCGTTTTTTCATTTTTGTTTCCTTGATGAAGATTAACTGTAAATCTGCAAATAACAAACGTCTTGGCACGATTCGTGCATGAAATATGTATTGCTTTGTTTTTTTGTTTAATCTATAGATATATACGTTTTTCATACGTTTGATATATCGTTTATCCAGTGTTGACTATTTGATGCCTGACGGTGAAGTAAAGTCTCTGAAATACTTTCAGCCATTTTTGCATGGTAGGTGGTATTATCAGATGTATCAATACTTAAGAATTACCTATAGAGTTATTTCCATTGAATATTTACATGTGGTGTAATGTCTGAAAGGCCAAATATGGATATTTTACCCATTCAAACCACAATGATGTCAACACGTAATTGTACATGAAATAATTTACGCTCAATAGTTGACATCATATTTTGACGTTTGAACGTGTCGCGATTGCCGTAGATTGTCGAAAAGCTTCCGTGAAGTTCCGTGTGCGCCATAAATATTCATCTGAGCACAATCACTTTGATATGAACAATATACCGCACATCGCAAAATATCGATACTACCGTCTCCGTATATATACGTCTTAAATAATATAGATCCAACGTCAGTCTACTTTTGTTTAAGTACAATACAAGGAGATAGAAAAAATGTTTCCAAAATATTAAATAATTCCTTAACAAATGTAAATGACTTGGTAATAATAGTTTGTGCAGGCAAATTATGCAACATATGTTATTGAATTACATGTTTTTTAAATAATATAATACATGCGTATAAGACATTATTTAATAATATGTTGTGTAGGACAATATTACTGACCTGTAGGTACACAGCAATAACACAGCAGTAGGAAAACTCTGAAACCTGGAACAATAAACATTACTGTCGATTTAGATTAATTATTGTATACATTAAAAAAATTTGGTAGTACATGTAAAACTGATATTATTCGATGAAATGAATATTGATGGTATTCACATTTAATCGTGTAAATCATAATCTCATTCGATGAAAGTAAACGAACTTTGAGAAAATAATCTATTAAATAAGTAACGTCTTTGAGGTGAAACAGAAGTTATTATCATTCTTACTTTTTACGATTTGTTTTAAGTTCTGAGATGTTTATAAATAATTGAAATGTGTAATTACCAAGTTGATTCATCCTTTCGTTCTGTAATTTTATGAATAATCCAGACAGTCAAGCAGAGATGTATGCGTCTCAGTGATAACGTTTGCACCAATAAAACTAGTCCATCCTTTATCTGGCTGACTGACGTAATAAACGCTACATATTTAGCAAACCCAAGAAAAGTCGTGATGAAAAAGTGATGACCTGTGCTCAGATTATGACAATAGCATATGTTAGTGAGATAGTTCGAGTTTGGTAATGTTCAGTTTAAGATTTGAATTATACATCTCAAAGCTTACCTAATGTGTCCTTTCAAACTCATTTCAACATTAGTGTTCGTTTAAAGACTGTATTGCAAACTGGTACTGTACATGTAGGACAAAAGAAATCTAAAAATGATCACAATATTATACTCACGGACAAAAGTACTTATGCACATAGTTCAAAGTTTACCTAGTTACAACTGATATTAACACGCAACTGTACACAAATAACATGTAACATCCTTATAAAATGTTGAGTTGTTCATGCGTTTTTTTCCATTTTCATGTGCGCACATGTCATACTTGTCTGTTTTGTTTTCGTGCAGCAATTTAGTGCGATACTTTTTCTGACTTCGTAAGTTTTGTATTAAAGTTTGGACAGCAGATAACATAAGAAAACAAAGTTATTTAGTGAAAACTGTTTGGTTAACCGTGAATCAGTTAATACGATCACCCCGCCATTGGAATAAATCCCGCACATAATATCTGATGGTCATATACACTATACATCTTTGATACCGCTAGACACGGTCGACGGTCAAGAAGTTCACGTGTGGCGTAATATCGTCAGATAATTACATCCGGATTGTGCACCTCCTGATCCGCTAATAAACTGAGAGTATGACTTCTAAAATTATCCATGGATTATGTTTAATCAGTCCTAGAACTAAACGGATTTGAGTGTGAGAATGGCACATTCGCTCACGACGAATTCGTGGACGACGTCATCGTGTATTACGCCTGACTTTGTGCAGAATAATCTTTTCTTTAATCGACGGCACTGGGCGAGTATTTTTTTCGCGGACAGGAAGTATTTCCTTTTGGGCAGAAGTGACGGCCGTTCGAGAGTGTACCACCGCGTCGGAGAACAAAACATGACATCTGCGTAGTGGAACAAAATCCTTTCGGCGGACTTAGTGTGATGGTCTAATGTTAGCATAGCTGAAAATGGGAGAGCACCTGACGTCAGAGTTACATATGGCAAACCTGTGATGAAATTCTCTAGACACACGCCATCCAATTTTTGAAACAAGTCTCGTCACCCTCAACATGGCATACGTGGCATCCGTAGTGGCTAATTTCTTGACGCTGCAGAATCACCATAGTAACCGTCATATTCTTGAATAACTGGAGAAAGTGTAGTAATCCAGGGTTAACTTTATTAAACGAGAACTTTCTTCAATGATCCTCTCCCACTCGCTACATCAGTATTTTAGATACTGGAACATATTGCTGAACATATTCGCGTATAGTCAGCAGTGCCAATAACCAAAGTCATAAGTCCTCCATCTCTGAGCTCTGAGTTATGTGGAGACACATGGTGCTCGCGAAGGAACCTGTTAGTACGGGTTGGTAACCCAGGATAACAGGTTAGGTCAACTGACCGTCGTATATAGCTGATATACTGTTGACAAATCAAAAATAAACAAACAAAGACACGAGCACACTACAACGTCTATGTTAAAAGAATATGCCATAAATATCATATGTTTACGTAGACGATGACTACGGGTGTCATGTACATTTATTTTTATCTGACCTATCCGTCGGGTTCCTTGTATGTTTAAATAAACTGTAGACTTATTGGCCACATTACCATGGGAAACTCCAGTGATCTGGCGCTCGTGGTGGCTATAGCACTATTTCAAATACGTATCAGTTCTAAACATGTAAACGGGGTTTCTTACCACACTCATTCATTAATAAATATATATATGTCGTACATCTCAGTAGAGAATATCGCTGCTGTGTTGTGGCTTCCATGAAAACCTGACCTTCTGCCAATTGAGCATTTGTGTCGATGGCAAAGTAGTCGCCTGTATCAGTTCGGATCTAGAATGGAATTCTTTGGATACTCCTCACATATCGTGTAGGGTCCATCAGACACCGGTGTCAATCATGTATGTCCATGGTGGACATACGCGATATTGAACTTGTGAACTGGTTTTGGAGACACCATTATGTTGGCTAAACTCTAATGATGACATGATTGTTGGTTTAATGTTTTTAAATGGAATGCTCTTTAAGGAAATTTCTATTAAAAAATTCCAAACAAAATTAATGCCTAAATTAATAACCTTTTCCGCCAGTGTTTATTGGTTTATTTACGTGCATAACAAAGCGTCGACCAGTCTGCAAAAATAACCGACACACGCCGATCTAGTCCTGCAATACAACCTTCAGTCCAACTTAGTTTGTCTAATAATTAGGTTCCGGTGTGAATTTAAGACAGACGGTAAAACGCCGAACGGTATTAAATGACTAACAAGCCAGCGCAGATGTAAAAACCAACACTATCACGAACGAACACAACAAGTCAGTGCTATCCTTCCAAAGAAAATACGGTCGACAGTTTAGCTCGATTTAGCCATACGACTTCACAAGCCTTATCTAGCTTAACTGCGTAAGAATGTTACATGTCGTACAACAACGCCTAATTTAGCAAAGTAATTTCACAAAAGTACGAATTGCGTCGTTCCTACATTTATAATATTGGTTAAGAATAAAGATGGACCTCAATAACTCAAGTCATCCTGCGTATAACGAAAAGGGATCCATAGTTGCGGGGAAAACGTTTCAATAAAATGAAATGTTGAAAAGGTGACCTGCTAAAGTGGTTTGTGATCTAATTAGCTGTTTCTGTGGAGTTAAGATGGGGTTTAAAGCAATGTATTAATACACACGAGTTTGTTTACAGTTTTGGATTTATGGTAGATATGGTCTCGTTGCGCACGACTACGAAAAGTATCGGTGTCATCTTTCTACGGACACCTCACTCTGTGCTTGGAACATAAATTGGAAAATACCCCACTACAACAAGATGACTCATAACCTATGGCAAGCTAGTGATATCATAACTTTATGCCTGGGCATACTGATTTTACTCTAAGTCCGTGCTGATATAATTTGATATGTCATTTTATAATTAAATATCCACAAACGTTACATAAAGGGTCTGATATCTTTGTATCTAATTTATTTACAATCGTGACAAACATTTCACTTGTTTTACAATTTTAAGGTTCTACCATTATTACTGACCATTTTTCTTTACTTCGGTTTGAAAGTCTAACATTTCTAGAACAAGTCGGATTGAAGATCTTTTGGAAAAAATGTTTACAATTTTTCAATACTCGTTTTGAGATTTCCTTTCAGTTTACTGTCTTTTGTTTCAACCGTATCTCTTTTTGTCATCTGCACTGTAGTACAATGAAAGTTGGCGGCATTTTCAACTTCACCCATTTATGGTTAAATCGTATGACGTATCTTGCCATAATTTACACATTTGCTTACAATGCAAAAGCGTTTTCTCAAAATGCTAGTATTGCGCTCTGTATTTAAACTGATACATATATCGTACAGTAAAACCTCCATAATACGACCAAGCTCGTGACCCTTGAAAAATGGTCTTCATATTGAAAATGGACTTGAAAAGTGTGTTCTTTAATTTAAGGTGGTCCTTTTATTGATGTGGTCTTTATGTGATGTTTCACTATAGAATGAGGTATGCTACTACAACGTTTCTAGGAAAGTGTATGACTCCGTCATCTGGACAGCTTATTAATATGGTAATCATCGTGCATTGGTACGCGTTTTCAAGTTTACATAAAAATACATTCTGTGTTTTTACTAGTATTACAATGTTTTAAAAAAGTGGGCATTTTTAAGTTATGGTGTTTTATATAACTAATTATTAAATAACTATTAATTATTAGCCCTTAAACACAGCATTTGCCTCGTCCAATAATACAAAGGCCTCCTCTATAACAGGGCCAATATCAATATCACTTTTCGGCCCGGGGCCGCTAACTGATATTGATATTGGCCCGCATTTTAAAGAATTTGATTGGCTAATTAAACAGGGCCAAAAAATGATATAGATTCGCAGCTGGAAATTCGGAAACGGCAGCCATTTTATTTTAAAGTCATTATTTAAACATTCGTCGACAGTTTTTAGCACGGAACTAATTCATAGTTTTAGCGTATACAGAAAAAAAAACACGATTTAGTGGTATGTAACCGCTGTGTACGTAAAATTTACAAGCGTTTATATTCACTCTGATCAATGCGGAAGAATGTCGTCTGGCGAGGAAATGTTAGAGCTGCTAGCTAATGAAGTTATTTAATAAAATTGTCAATAAATAAGTGATTTGACATTGGCCCTGTTATTTGTCCTCGGGACAGTCGTATTGGCCCTCGGCCTTCGGCCTCGTGCCAATACGACTGCCCTCGGACAAATAACAGGGCCAATATCAAATCACTTATTTATTAACATATAATATAAGCGATGATATGTTGTAGTCTATGAGTATTAGTATATTGATGAGAGTTATACAAATAAACAGTCAAGATATAATGTAAACTTATTAACATGTCAGATTATTAAATCATGACCTCCATTTTGCTTCAGATAACCTAATTGCCATGCGCATAAATCAGTTTCTGGTCTATTATAACTCTGATGCTTGCACACATTCGGTTTTTATAACCCTAATTCTGTGTTGGAAACCACAGAGGCGAGGGGCAAGTGATTTGAAGTCAGCGTTAATAGCCACTCGACCATAAATCCCCTGTGTATAATTGCTGTATAATGTATATTTTAGTAATCAATATGAATTTCATCAGTAATTTGTACCTTAATATAAAGATATATAGCGCAGGTGGACATTGCTGACCCGCAAGCACTTTTTCACCTAGTTTTAAAAAGCAACTGGATTCATATTATGTTGATTATATCGATTTTAGCTACAGTAAAACCTTACCTAACAACAACCTCAGTAATAAGACCACCTCAAAATTAAGACCACAATGTTCAAGTCCATTTTCACTGTGTTGCTCTATATTTAACCTCAATATTAAGACAACCTCAATAAGAAGACCAGTTTAAGGGTCCCATATGTGGTCTTATTATTGAGGTTTTACTATATAACATATGATTCAAATGAAATGATCAATGGAAAAGTCTATGTCAATCTTCAAACTTTTCAAAATCACGTCCACCGTTTCAGATCAAAGTACACAACGGCGGGTTAGTTCTTTTGTAGATGTTTCATTATAGTATAATGTATATGCCAAAAAATATTACCGAATATATCTGGTATTATAAAGTCACTAACAAAAGTTGGTATTGTTGTTCAAATAAGTTTTAACATATAAGCCAAATCCACTATTATTAGATTTGTTGATATACAATTAATGTTTATACTTCGGATACGGATTAAAACAGGGACTCTGACACCGTGCAATGAAAACATTTAAGCATCCCGCACAATATACACAATTTGGATGCTCTACAAATATAAAAGAACTCGCAGAAAGAAACACAATCAAATTGTAGACAGTTTAGTTTATTTTCATACATTGACATGTATTTGCTGAATGTACGTAACGATGAAAGGTTGTTTAATCCATAACAATACCTGCATAATTATGCAAATAATGTATTTTTGAACTTCATTTTGTGTTGAAGTATCTTGCTTGTATTTAATATTTTTCATAAAAACTGACAATAATGAATAATAGTTATTTTCATATCAGCTAAATACAAGTCGATTCTTGTACGTATTTGTCTATCAGTAATTTGTTCTGATTTCGTAAATCTTATGGAAATAAAGTTTGTGAGTAGTTGTATTGAATTATTTTAGAATTCAATTAAAAAAAAAATCAGACATATGGTGCATTCTGTGATAGAGAGAGGTAACGCATAAACGATAATTTGTTAGAAATGCACGAGTTATCTCCCATTCAATGTGATTGATCTCTCTGCCGTGTGGTACGTGAAACATACATCAGACAAACACAGTTCTAGACATATTATCACACATTGTGTACTTCGGTATACTACAAAGACACCTTAGTGTTGCTCAAATATGCACCTCCAGATGTGCACTGTGAAGGGGAAATAAAACGAAGCTTCCTCGTTGGTTATCAAAATGAAAGTCCAACTAAACATTCAAATCAAATATTTGACTGCCCTGTTCTATGTAAATATTCTGTAAAATAATGACCACTTCTATTTCTGTTAGTTATCAATGCGCCGTTAGCGCTGACGGCTTGGTTGTAGATTTACTTGCGTGGTATTTACCATGTTACTTGATGGTAAGCAAGGTGCCACATTATCCACTGTAATCACACATTAATGTCAGCGGTACTATTTAACAGTAGTCTCATGTTATCGTGTGCGGACTACTAGTATGCAAGTTAGACAAACGAAAAGATCTGTGTACAAGTTTGGAAACTCTGGTTGATGATTCCTTATAAAAGTGGAAACGTGACTTTCGCAGCGTATGCACTCGATTAGCACATCCCATTGGAAGAATAGAGAGTAACGGATATAATTACAGGCCCTGATCCAGTAACGCCCAAGGTAATGAACGATATATTCATATTTTCAGGAATATTGATACCCTAATATGTTGTATTGCGTTATACATAACAGCATGTAAAATATTCCATCCCATATCTAAAACAAAGCTCTGCGATAAAGATGCACATAGTTACTTCCTGTAAATATGACTGAAGATTTCACCGATAAATATTATTATATATTACAAACACACCTTTTTCAGCTTAATCTTAAGACGTAAACTAGGAGATCTATGTGAAAATATACTACACATGCGTGGAAATTTATGTAACAGAAGCGCATGTGTACTGTATTTTGAAAATAATACTGTATTCAAAGTTTGAGTATATACTGTTTGTTCAACGTGTATATAACAGTATTGGAGGTATAAATGTCGATGTGGTATGTACGAATCCTGCCTAGGGACATCACAATCCCTATATTTGCCAGGTAGCAGTCGCCGAGATGAATCGATATAAGTAGTTTGAACATTTTCGCACTTGACGTAAAGCCAATACAACTGCTTAAACGTAACGTTCTAAAAGATTAACGTACTAGATATTGAGGCTTGTTCAAGAAGTAGACTTCTGTTATGTTTCAATATTAAATATGTAACGTATTTATTTGCAGAATGTCGATTCCAGTTGTTAATCAGTCATGTGTTTTATCTTGTACTGTTAATATTACTTTGTAACATGTACACTGGTGTGTTAAATAAAGGTAAGTGACGAAATATTATAATAAAATACCCGACTTTTTATTTGTGGTTATGTAATGTTAACATAATTTAAATGATTGAAACTGTATATAAATACTCTGGTCACGCATTAAATCACTCATACAGATATCTTCACATACATACTATTTTAAGCAGACAAATGCAATTATCTACAAGGCAATCAGAAACATGTGTCGAAATCAAAATCCGTATGTAATTATTTATTTCATACTGACACATCATTAATGTTCTATATTGTCACCTTACCATTGCTACACAACATCCATGTATATCATACCGTATTAGCTTAACTGGAATATGTGTGCCTTATCTAACCGATAACTAACTAACAGACGACATCTTTCTCTGTCATAACACAATGACGACGGTATAGACAACATAACTGCACTAGAAATAAGTTTACCCTGACTGTTGCCGTCTCTATCAAACATAACTACATTGTTAGACAAGTCGCCTGATACAAGTACGATATCATCCTCAGTGACACATACACAACATACTCCGTTCGGTCGTTGATCACGTAACTCCTTCATAACATCACCAGTATTGTTGAATACAACAACCCTATCACCCCCTGCTGCAACATAGACTTTGGTTTCATCAACACTTACAACTATATGACGGGGAAGGTATTCAGTGAATATTTCCCGACCTTGCGAATCGGTTTCAATTGTTTTCATTAAAGTTCCAGATAGAGAATAAACATATACAGCTTCAGCACCAGGTATCCACAACTGATTATTACAACACGCCATTCCAGAATATCTATTGTTTATCTTGTGTATATACACTTTTCGTTGATAAGTGAGGGGATTTACATATATAAAAAGTATTGTATTGTCGTTCAGTCGTACAGCTACCTCAGTGGGAGACACAGAACAAAGTCCCCGTGGTTTAGCTTTCAATTCCAAGAAATCCTTCACATCAAGTCTCTTCAGTTTATTGTTACTACAGTCAATCAGTATAATTGATCCATCGGGAAGTTGACACATCACGTTAATACCACATGTCGTTTTGTCCGAGCTCACTCTAACGTTTATCTCATTCACATATTCCATAGTGTAATTACTACGTTGTATTTGTGTTTGTTTAGTATAAATTATGTTGATTTTTCCCATACGGTTCGATTTTTCAATAGCATCAATGAGAGTATAATTCGGTTCAAATTTCAGTGTCGGACGTTTCGATACATTTGCTTTCTTTAGAAAGTTATTTACATCGGCAAGGACTTCGTGACCCAGCTTCTCAGTGATAAATATTTGTTTCTCATCGACGTGAGACGTCAGGTCTGGCATACATTTGTCGGAGGCAATTATCAAATCATCGACGGCTGTAATATCGTCGCATTTTTAATTCTCCAGTTTGTTTTGCTCCTTCTCAAGTTCTGCTATAATCTTCTGCTCGAGTGCATCTATCTGTATATTGAATTGCTTTCGCAGACTTTTATTTCTTCTAGAAGACTGTCTTTCATGTTCCGAATAAGCTTAAGATCGTTTGACATATTCAACTTTGTAGTATGTAGTTGTTTGTTAACGCGGGTAATATCAGCTACTAGCGACTGTAATGTTGACCGATTTGATTTATGCGCCACATCCTTAATATCTGTCACATCTGAATACGATCTGCAAAGTATATCAAACAATGTTTATTCCTTTTTCGATAATTCAAAATAAACATTTTTCACAACTCTCTGTCATCCTTTTACAAAATAATACAAATGAATACAACATAATCCTACATATCTGGGCATTGCGTAAAAAGGCAAATGTTTCAAATTGTAATAATGATTATCGTAATTGATAATGTAGAACTAAACTTTTCTTATTTGACAAATAACTTTTGTACAAATGCACTCGATTATATATAGAAGATCTTAATATGAGTGGTCATTATTTATTGAATTGATTAAACGAGTCTTCTAACAACAATAAAAACGAGTTAAATCAATTTAATAAAAAGTTAACACGATTATAAGATCCTCTATATATGTCTTAATATATTTTATGGATTGTTGTTGTCCCGGAGGTCTGTGTGGGGAGGCACTGTCTTATGTATGTGGCGTTCCCTGTATCTATTTATTCTCTCTTTTCTATTTATGACATAACAGAAGAAACGGCTGATTGTCTTCCAAACATTACCATAACCACCTTATTATATATGCAAGCAAATTATGACGTGTGTAATTCGGTCTTTGGTAAATAAAAGCTGACGCATAAAAACGTAGAACTACTATACTTTACGACAATTTTCTTTTTTTCTTTTCAGTCACAAGATATGAGTTCAAATGATTATTTCACATATCATATTCAAATTAACTAGACATTAAGTTTCAATGAAATAAATGTTATACTTCGCACAAAAACAATATTTACATTGTCAACATCATTTGAGCGCGTCTACGTCACGCTTGTTCTGTAGTGACGTCACAAGCACGTGAAGTATTATTTCACTAGTGAAATATCGAAAATAATACATGTGTTATTACCACTCTACACCGTAAGCTATGTTATGTTATAATTAGAGGATCTAACATGAGTGAATTTATTAAACGAGTTGGTAAAAATGATATAATGCGAGGCGTTGCCGAGCATTATATCATTTTCGCCGATGAGATTAATAATATTTAATAAAATATGAACGCGAATGCTAGATTCTATTGATCACATAACTTGTAAACGGGTTTAAAACGAAAAAAACGCATAGATTCGTTTCTCAAGCCGCCCCTGCATTGAAGATATTTTGTGATTCGGTCGAGAAAAATAGTTCCAAAGATCTTCGCAAAATAAAAAAACGACGAGTTATACCGATAATTAACCGGATTTAATGTCGACCTATGTTGAAATTTAAAACAAAACAAACAACTAACAACATGATCGATAATTTACTACCGTTTTAAGGAAAACATTGAAGAAGTTCAAAATTTAGTGCACACGCGCTGCTGTGACGTCATGAGGCCGTGACGTCACTGAGTAAATTTTATAGTTGAATCATCGGAGGTACATGACTGAACGTAAATCAACAGATCTACGTTGACATAGTTGGATATATGTCACTGTGAGTGGCTTTCGCTCTCCATCAGTCGTACTCGGTTTCTCGGACGATGGATTGCATCAGTTTGTGGTCTATTCTGATAGATTTCACATAGCATTTCCACCATGGTCCGGATGATGGACAGTGAACCAAGTGTTGATACCTCTAGACAAGCTGAAATGTGCACTCGCATCGGATTCATCTCGCAATGGTAAGAATTCGGACAAACATTCGTTTATGAAGCTGTTTGACATTTTGACGATCGCAAAATGCTGGATATTTCGATACGCGAAAGTCGGCCATGTTTGTTTGGATTTCTGACAGCGCGTATGAATATGTGATGCGGCCCTAGTTTGCATAAATAATCCACTAGTGTAATACGAGAAATAATGCATATGTTATAATCACTCCCGCGCCGTATGTTATGTAATAAATATATATATATAACAACAGTTAAATGTTCAAAGTATATTTAAACAAAGCTGTAATATCTTGATAAAGCCACATTGATATAGCCTTTAAATTATAATTGCTATCATGAACGTGATGAGTTATTTAAGTCTAACATAGTTATTATCTCTATCGTTATCAAGTATTCATAATTAGAAAAATGATACCTGTGTTCCTTGGCGATACAGCGACAACAATAAACCATATCATGAGTACCACAATACATCTCAATATCACGGTCCGGATGGTACTGACATTTAGCAATATCTGGAACTGGACCGATTGATTTCGGCTGGTTCAATGACGTGACTCTAACTAATCTATGTGTTTTCATATATTGGATGTGATATCTCCCGCAAATGTTACATAGAAACTGTGTGCAGTCTTGACAGAAATCAGTGGATTCTTGTTTTGAGCCACGTGCACGACATTGTGTACACTCATGATCAAACAGAGCTTCCGATCCACCCTCTAGAGTTCTAGAGAAATTTCCACCATCCGCCATCATTCTGTAATACACCTTAAGTTAATTTCAAAAGAACACTAAATAGAAACTACAATATGCAATGATGATGTTTTATTTTCGAGTTTTTGGTATCAATTGCTAACTAAGTGAAATAAAATACATTCATTACAGACACTACTTAGTATTCCTATATAACAGTTATATATACAATACAATCTTACACATCGAGAGGTACTATGTTTGTTTTGTTAACTTTAATCGTAAATAAGTATCATGAGGAGGAAGTTTTTTGTTATAGCAATTGTTAACACTAGATGCATCTAAACGATTTATCGCATGAGGACGGAATAAATAGGAATAGTTTTGTTATACTAACATTTCAAATTTAAAAAAAAATATAAGGGAGGTAATGGAATATCAACATGACTTAAACATTGATTATTTCCCTTACATTCAGAAGTCACATACATTTGTTGGAAAAATAAGCTTCCGTGTTTAGTTTTAGAAACTCATCAGAATATTTGAGAAACTTTAGGTTTCTTGATATCCTTGAATAACTAAAATTAACCCTACAACTCTATTGTGTGTTATAATTTATTCATCATTGTGAGTGTTAACCTTAAACATATCCTTGTTTTACGTCTTCAGAATATAACTAAACTCTACGTATGGTACATTTTCACACATAAATCAAGTTTTACTCACGTATATATTTAAGATATTTCCTAAATTGAACGGGTTTGTTCACAACCAGAAAATCGCACGCTAATACCTTCATATTACTTGGTATAAACATTGGTAACAGGATAATATGTCTCATGTAAGATTCAGACCTCTAGCGTAAAGATCAATGTTAGACTAAAACATTTTAGGGGCGGGTAGCCCTACTACATACATCACCATATCAAATATTTCGATAGCTCAGTATAACTAAACATATGTTTATATCCATTGTGATTGCTGAATTATCATGATTCATTGTTGTTGGTTTTTGCCATACTTCTGTTCTATGTCATGAAATTTGGCAACAAGCAAAACCGTTTTACATTCGTTTTAAATTGGCGACACTGAACTTATGGGATGATCGAAAAGTTTCGCAACATTTTGTCGCGTATCGCAATACATGTACTTGTTTTGAAAAAATGCCATGCAACGAAAATTGTATGCGTAAAACAGTGGTTCAATGGGCACTAATATGTTTCTGTTTAACCAACTGTAAGCCCTGCTAATTCAGTGAGAACAAGGGAAAAAATTGAAGTGTGTTTCCAAGTCAGACCATAGACACTGCTAAGATGTTTTATGAATTTGGTACAATAGTTCCAGTACAAATATCTGGATCAGAGGAAGAACCCTCAATTATAGAGACATTTCTGTGATAAATATGGATACACAATTTCAAACTTCATTAATGAAAGGTTAAGTAGTTGGGATGAGGACTATGGGAAAATATCGGAAGCACAAGCAGGATAGAGTTCTGGTTAGTCTACTACAGACAATCTATTCACGGTTCAAAGATATCTAGACCTGCTGGAAGATTTTATGTTTAGTACATGGATTTTCAAAAGGCGTTTGATGGATTTATTCACAAATATATATTCACTGTTTTGTCTAATAAAGGTATAAATGTTACGTGTTTCCATATAACCTTAAGATGTTTCGTGTATACCATCCATGGACAACAATAACAGACACGACCAAATGCAATTCCAGTGACGACAAGATTACAACGAATCATGAAATCTTGCAGTTTGTTTTTCAATTGTCAGTGAAATGTATGAACTACGTGTGTAAGTGTTGACTTTTGTTATGAAGCAATAATCAAAGGAATGAACTGTAAGTGAAATGATCTTATGAATTAATGTTGATAATTGTAAACGGAAATGTCTGATGTAACTAATAAATATACGACTTTTGATTACCAAATAACTGTTTTAATTGTTTTAATATCGAGATGATTCATGGCAGAATTACCAGTTGTAGTCAAAATGACTTAATCGCGCCTTAATCTTCCATCGTACGAAGCTATAATCCTCAACATTCTTTTCTTTCACAAATATGGCATGATGATACTATTAATTATTATAATTAAACATCACATAAAACGCTATGTGGACAAAATCCATCACCGTATTCAGTAAATACATGAAAGCTACATAGTGCAAATGTACACAAAATTAGAACCACTTCAACTTTGCGTTTAATATTCGGAACTTGCAAACAATTTACCTATTCAACACCGATATACTAAAATATATCTTACGAAATTGAAATGCTGACGTAAGTCCTTTGGTAAACTTCAATACGAACATTCATTATATTTGAGTTCCGCCTTCTTAAAGAATCCGAAACAAAAGGTCCGTATAAATAAGTACAGATAAGTCGATAGTAAACACGACCAGTACATGTAAAGCAGCTTGCGGTCATTATCATGCCTATTATCTTCAGATAGTAGACAGGAGCGATATCTCAATTGGTAGCGCTTCTGACTAGTAACTTCGACCAATAGATAGGGTGTGAGTTCGAGACACATTCCTGCCTACGATTTTTTATGGATAATATGATTTTTATCCCTTACTCAGTACTTGTCAATTACTTGTTGTTTGTCGTTTCTGTCTGTTTATTTTTTTTGTTATCGTCTAATTGCTTTGTCGAGAAATCAAACGTGTTTAATGATGGCTATAGCGTCGTCACTAACATGTTCATTTGAACCCCTTACGTTTTTCGAAATAGCCGTATCAACTTTGTTCCATATGCTGTGAGTGTATAGTGAAAAACGTACATGTGAATCTACTGCACGATGATATCGTGCAGTTTAAAAATGATGAAACCATATGGTCATTAGTGAATAGCTTATAACTACACATGCTATACAATGTTCTTAATTAATGATATTTGAGCGAACTTTAATTAGTATGAGTCGTGTTAGTACAACTGTAGATGACCAACGAAATATATAGTACTGTAATGAAAAAAAACTACCTCCCGATGGTCTCGAACTCGGACCAAAACTAAAAAGCTTGTTTAGCATAGTAAGATGTGAACTCACTTCCATCTGAGCTATCACGGTTGTTAGTATAATGAAATCAATATCACAATAAATAGTTTTGCTGGTTATTTGATTTACCGTTTACGATCAATAAAGGTGGTTAAACCATATAAACATTGCATGACGTCTCTCAACCTAGCGTGGTATAACTCCAATTCGCTATTTCTTTCATTATCATGTTTTCCTAAATACCTCTTATAGGGGTGTTGTATACAGCCTATTCATCTGTTCATTATTGAAAATATGATTTAAACAATCTTCCCATCCTATACCCAATATAATGGATAAATCGATAATGAAAGCCTTATCGAATTGTATTTATACACTTATACCAATGTTAACAAATCGTTACTTGCATCGGATGTATGTTATTTCACAATCGAATCTATGTTTTCACAAAAAGGTGAACATAACATAAATGGGACGTGCAACTTTGAAAAATGCATAACGAATTGCATAACATAACATGCAAGAAAACATGCCGAATTACCTGGTAAAGAAATGCAAATATTCCAATGTAATAAGCAAGTCACTTTAGGAATACACGTCGCACTCTTCAAGTTCCTTAACTCATCTCAACATGACACCAAAGTTTTATTCCTTGGTGTCAGACTACGTGCTGTAAAATAAACGTATGTCAGGATCCGAAAACTACAGCTATAGATATGTACGTTGTCTAAAGGGTATGTGTGGAAATAATAGTGTGGGTATCAACGCTACCACTCTTATGACAGTAGCATTATATCACTGTAATCATTCACGTACATTCGTGTCCAGTATACGCTGTTGTTCTTTCTGTCTGTAACCGAAATTTAAGTAGTTACAGTAAAACGCCACTTAAAGACCACCTCATTAGTAATACCACCTCAAAATTAAAAACACATTTCAAGTCCATTTTCACTGCTTTGCTCTTTATTTAACCCTCATATTAAGACCACTTCAATAGTAAGACCAGTTTTCAAGGGTCCTAAGGGTGGTCTAATTATTCAGCGGTTTACTGTATGTATTCTTAGTCATTAGAGGTGAGCAGGTTAACGTGATTTCGTACGTTGAAAACGTAATTTGCAGTTCGGCTATTGCAATTATTACGTTCCGAAATCAACTAAAACTATTTAACAAATTTATCACTTGATCATCCACCACATTTCTGTAAATTAATGAAATTATGATATACAGTCTAACCTGACAATGTGACTCATGGAATTAAACGATTTCCTGTTATATGCGATCTCCTCCAAATGCATTTTCCCTTATTCAGTCCCTCGATTAAACGACTACCTGTACGTCTTACTCGATTAACGACTATGAAATTCGATTACGAAACGCCTATCCGTCATTGTTTTAGCGACCCTACATTAAAGGGTAACAACTTACTTAATAGTCGTGTTTTATTATATTTTTATACCTGTCATGTATCCGACATTCACCAGAACAAAATAATAATCCATCTGTTGATATATGCTAATGTGGGCGGCATGTCGCATAATGTTTACAAGAAATGTAAAGAGACTGCTGTCGAGCCGGTTCATTTCTACTGTGCTCATAAGTAAAAGACCGAATTACGCGCATCATATCTTGCTTGCATATAATGTGGCATAGGGTATTTTTTGGAGAACACCAGCCGTTTCTGCTGTTGTGTTATAAATATAATCTATCTTACATTCGTGTTCATTTTTATTGCATTTATTAAACTCGTCATCTTAAACCGATAAAAACTCGGACAAACCTCGTTTTTATCGTTTTTAGAAGACTCGTTTAATAAATTCAATAAATAATTATATAAGATCCTCTATGTATTCACTCCCGTCGTCTAATTCCCGGGTCACTAAATTGTTATACAGGGAACACAACATGCTTAAGACGATGCCTTCCCAAACAGACTCCCGGGAAACAACCGTCTACAAAATATTAGGCACTGAGGATGTGAAAGGGTATACATGTATAGGAAAGGGGCTGCAAGGAATGGCCTGACCGATCATAAAGAACATCTGAGGAGAATTAGGGGGCCAACGGGTATGGAACACATCACGGAACAACTCAAGAGTCTGTAATAATACGCCGTTGATAGAGAATTAAAGGTGATGAAATAGAGGTGGAAGAAATGACCGTAGCTAAACGTCTTGGAATGACAACGGCTCGCCCTCCCGGTTGACAGCCTAGTGCTCTCAACACTGAGCTAACCGTGCGGGCTACCTGTCCTCCTAGACTTTCAAACATCTGTTTTATCAATAGAGTTCTTCTCGCGCTATATGATGTTTTGATATTTAAGTACTTATTATTAGATAAACTACATAACCTTTATTTCTACTGTAGATGTTTACAGCGCAAGCTCATTTGCAGCCTAGAACGTCGATCTTAGTTGCTTCGCCTAGGATAATATTCAGTTTCTCGGGTTGACAATATTCATGTCACCATCATTTCGATATCAGGCATACTTCCGATGCGACGTCATTATTTAGCGCACCGACGTTCGAATGGTTGGTCCACCCGATTGAGTTCGTAATTATAGTTTGTCAAATATGTGATAATAATTTTAAACGTTCATAACAAACTATGTAAGAGCTATAGAGCAAATAAATGTTGACTCTAAATCAGATTTTCTATTATTTCCAATACCTTATTCAACTCGTTTGTTTGTATATGAAATCTTGTTTTCTGATAACATTAAGCAACTATACACTGGAGTCGAAAATATGCAATAAAAAGTCAGAAATACTGGCCCTTTAAATAGGGGTGACACTATAAAAAATAAACAGCTTTTAGTTTTGACTTGTAAATAGAAATTTAATGATTTGTTCACTGTGAACAATAAAGCATTACACTCATTCAATTAACGATGGGCATTACTTATTTGATTGTTATCAATTGTCGATCGCTATAGTTATGTCCCAATGGGCTTTTGGAGGTTTGCAAGCTTCGGGCATATCGGGGAAATTTCAACTATTGTTTTCCGTAGACTGATTTATGCTCATACTGTATCTGAAATTATTGCTGATATATATCGAATAGTTCACATTTCCGAAGTGATCTCTCTGATAATTTCTAAAACACTCCATTACCAATGAGATGCCATCACGCATTTCAATGCATTTAGCTGTCTAGCATTTACTACTAGGTACAGTGTTCATTGCTCTGGAAGAAGTTTCATTTATATCAGGTAATGTAATGTTTTATATATATATGTATATATATGTATTATAAGTAATGACAGGAAAGCATTCTGCACATATATTCCAAAGACTAATGTCGTAATAAATTATGCAAAAGCTTAAAGTATAATTATATGTGTGTCACATGTTGTTACAAATGCTATGCACGTCACGTAAAATTGTGTTCGTTATTTTTGTGAAGTCATTTTTATCAAATAATAAAAATAAAAAAAACGCGCGATCCGAAATGAAAAAAACATGGAATAATATGAAAAAGGAATAGTTATTTGTCAAACTGGGAAATCAAACGCGACTTAAACAAAGGAAACACGCTTTAGTGATTGGATAGTTCTTTATAACCAGGTATTCGAGCGTTACGTCGTTGCTTCATATTTCTTTCATTTTCAACACTGACCACTGATGTATGGCGATCGACTAAACTAATCGGTGTTCATGTGTTACCAACCAGTACTAACCTGTTCTTCCGAAAGCAATTGACAACTTCCCTAAATGGATTATAGGTGGAGGACAAATGAATTCGGGTGTACTTTATCTTGAACACCAAGAGCACACGCCCCAACCGAAGTATGAACCAATGACTATCAGATTTGCAGTCTTGTGGTTCTCGGACTGAGCTAATTGAATCAGGCATTCGTTTAAACCTGATGCAGTATAACACTCCGTATACATCAATGTTGTACACGGTCCAAAACTCCTAAAATGTACAATAAAGGGGATTGAAGACCATCTCAATAATAAGACCAGCTCGAAATTAGGAACACATTGTTCAAGTCCATTTCACTGTTTTGCTCTTTATTCACACTCACTATTTATACCAGTTTTCAAGGGTCCCAGGGGTTGTCTTATTATTGAGGTTTTACTGTATTCATGTTTCGGTACTTACCTTCGGTTTCAGGAATGGATGCAAGATTAGATAACTATTCGACACTGCTAACAACAGAGACGCCTAATTGCACTACTGTCATTCACCCATACAACGACATCAAGGTGCTGATCAGTAGATATCTAAACATATTTTCCATCACACTGGGAATTCCCGGAAATATTCTTGCCTTCTTGGTATGGATACGACCGCGCATGCGTCACTCCTCTGGTGTCTATATGGCATTGTTGGCACTCACTCAAACCATGATGTTAGGGTGCAAAATAATTCTCGATTTACAACTCCTGTGGAACATTCCTCTACTGGAGTATCGAGGTGTTTGTGAGCTGTTTCCAGCTCTATTTTATCTCTTTCAGTATCTAGATCCATTGCTTTATCTTGCATTCACTGTGGAGCGATATATATCTGTATGTCACCCGTTTCAACGCAGCCAACTTTGCACGACTAGAAGAGCTATGTATGTCTCTATATCACTTGCGTGCTTCTCGTTGGCCACGTCATCCATACAGGCGTACTTTTATACATATGACGATGTCTATGGATGTGGAATACGTAGTGAGGTTATGGAAATGGGACTAGTCAGTGTTTGGAGCATTTGGTCGTATATTACTGAGTCCTTGTACTTTCTACTGGTTCCTATCGCTGTGTCTGTGTTAAACATATGTGTTATACGTACTGTGAGTAAATCCAGGAACCAGTTTAATATTTGTGGTAAAAGTATTGGACACGATAAGACAGCAGCTAATTCAAAACTTCTACTGTATGTATCATTCTACTTTATAATATGTGTGTTACCGGTATCTATTCTCTACGTATTCTTTCTAATATTTCCACCAGGCGCTCCATGTGTTGTACAGGAAGAAGACAGCACTTGGAATGCATACTACCGGTACTCCATAACCAGAACGATTGTTGAGTCAATTTCCCTTCTCCACTTTGCCCTTAACTTCTATATCTACATGTTTATTGGTAAGGGGTTTAGGAATGAATTTTGCATAATGATGTCCTGTTGTAAGCCTATGTGTCTTATTCACAAACATTTTAAGAATGACACTCAGACACAGAGTTTAAAATATTAAATATTCGGTTTGCTCCAATGTTGTGATAACAGCATAGATTTCGATACAACTTAGGAAAAGCGTAGATAAGGTAACAGCAATTATTGAGACAACATTTCAACAGTTTAGATTCAATGAAAACAAAATGCTGGTCCAAATCTTAAAGATGTATCTGGCTCATCTGAACATAAAATGTTTGAATTGGCTTTATCCAGTATTGTTGTTACATTGGCTAAAACATCTCAAATAAGAGCCATTGCAATGTAAAACCAATTGAAAAATCTTTTTTTTATCAAATTACTTACAATCAAAACCGGTAAATTAGCCTGATTGTTAAAAAAACTGGAAGTTTTTTTAAGTTTTATGATGTACAAACATCTTTCTTCAACAAATATGGATTAATACATTATGAGTTCATTCTTTATAAATGCATGATTAGTGATGATTTAAGCATAGGAAAGATATTTTTCATGTTTGGTTAATTAAACAAATGAACAAAATATGAGCATAGTATACCTTTAAAATGTTTGTGAATAAGGCTCCAGATTTCATTCATAAGCCATGTATGAGCTTAATTTATAAACATAAATCGCATTATTTGAGTACACTCCACACAGGGCTTTGATTACGAAGGTTTCAGAATATGCGCCCGATGATAAGGGAGAGTAGGTTGATGTGACTCTGGGAATAAGGTTGATTTGTCTCTTAATTGGTGGTACACGTTTAGAATAATTATGTAAGTCCGTCTGTTTTAAAGTGGTATTACCTTTTTCTATCTTCTCAAATCATTGCATCGTATTTTTCAACCACCAAAATTATATTTCTTTTTACAAAAACGCACCCTGTTAGTCTGATATTAGTGTGTTTTAAAGGGACTCGACTCCAGATCGATACAAATAATCATGTTTGAGAAATAGTTGCGTTAAATTCTATTTTACACAATATTGCATGGAGAAATGTAGTTTCAATGCTCAAAAATGCGTTTTTCATAAAAAATCGAGTACATTTCGTACGATACACATTAAGTAGGCCGGGGTATCCCGAGATATTTATAACACGGAATTCCCGCAGCGAATATATAGAACAAATACCACGTGACCGATTACACATTTGTAAACAAGACAAGACGGCAGATTCAGCGTCGCCGATTGCCGACGTAGTAAGTGTTTCCTTCGTTTCATGTTGTTATCCAATAAATATACGATGTATTTTGGCAGTATTTAGGTCAGTTATACGTCTTACACACCAAGAGGACTTGACTTAACATTTATTTCGGATATTACCAAGTATTCGGATAGAAGGCTGTCAATTAAACAAGGTGAGACCGACTGTATATTGACAGAAAGAAAACTGGCTACACTGAAAGAAAAATGTACTATAAAGACATTGTATGACACTTAAAACTAGGTGGTTGTTTTTTAAACAAAAACATATGTCTCCCCGATGACATCAAAGGGCCATCATTCACAAGGATTCACAATTACACTTGATGCTTATCAATCATGTGAAATTTGGTTGAAATCCTACCAGCCGTATTTGAGATGAAGCGCGGACAAACTTCACCATGCAGTGTGCATGTATAAAAACATCAAAGGGCCATAACTCGGTGAAAATTGTCTGAGCGGAATGAAATGACGAGGATGCACAACTACGCTTGATGCTGATCAATCCTATGAAGTTTGTTTGAAATCCAACAAGCAATATTGAAGGTGAAGCACGAACGAGCTAAAAGTGGACGGACGGACAGACGCCGAAGACAAAAACAATATGTCTCCCTCGTAGAGTGGAGAGATAATTATATGACATATCCTTATATAACTAATACATGCTGCATTCAGCAAACATATTTAAATGAAGAAAGACAATAGATGTTCGAAATTGATTATGCCCCCCTACAGATGTACTGTCAGTGAGAGGATTTCAATTTTTACGATGACATAGAAATTAGTATGAATGATATACAAGGGTTTGGAAAAGGTCTTAACACGATAACAATTCATAATATATAGGACAAAATTTCCACCTAATAGTCAGTTTGACCTTTGACTCAGTGACTCCAAAAGTGTTAGGGCTCATCAACAATCCACTATACATCTAAGATAGAACCGGGTACTTCAGTTATTGTGCAGACAAGGACATACATCTTATTGTCAGTTTGAACTTCGACCCCCAACATTTATAGCGTTCAGCAACGACATGTAAGCAATCATCATATCAAGTTAAAGCCAGAGCGGACAAAGGGTAGTCAAATTATTATGCAGAAAAGGATTTTCACCTGACGGTCAATTTGACCTAGTGTCTCTTAAATCAATAGGATTTTCTTACTACCCATGAGCAATGTTTGAACCAAGTTTGAGGAGGTAAGGTCATGGGGTTCTCGAGTTATTGGCTTGAAACATTTTATGTACAATTGACCCCTGTGACCTTGACCCAGTGACCCTAACATCACTAGAGTCCTTTACTACCACCTAGGACCAATGTGTGGACCACGTTTGAGATGGTACTAGTAGGTAAAGGCGTTCTTGAGTTATTGACCAGAAAAAATGTTTGTTCAATTGACCCTTGTGACCTTGACTTTTGACACAGTAAACCCAAAATGATAGGGTTCCTCTACTTCACGCCATTAACGTGTGTACTAAAATTGAGGAGGGTAGGTCAGTGCATTTTCTAGTTATTGGCCGGAAACATTGCATGTACAGTTGCACTCTGTGACCTTGATCTTTGACCCAGTGACCCTAGAATCAATAGGATTCTTCTACTACCTGCGATCGGTAGGTGAAGGTGTTCTCGAGTTATTAATCGGAAACAAAAAGATTTCCGACCGACATGTGCAAAACAATACGGGGGCATAAACATCACAATAAACCATTATTTTGCAAATACAAATATCTAAGTTAGCATGTCTGTTACATGATACACATCAAGTTTGGGAATATTGAATATTCCTACTCATAAATTAAATAGTATATTGGATATTATCAACAATCAGGGCATTGAAGTAATGACTGGTAGTGCAATTATCATATTTCATGAGAGCAATTTTACTAAAATGTAACTTTTCTAAACTTGATCCTTGCTGGTTGAGTCGGTTATATAATCAGACAAATACAGAAGAGTGAATTGTTCCCAATCGTGTTGTGCCTGTTGTACAACTAATTTGCTAACAAGTTTAAATTGCCTAAAAACACTGTAGACTTGTGTTCACCTATGACCAGTATTCAGACTTGACTGAATTCGTATTGGAGCAACATTCTGTTTAAAGACAGGAAAGAAAAATGTGCATTATTGTTTGTCCTTTTTAAATAACAAAGGGTCATGATTATCCTTTAATATCGAAATAAAAGGAGAAAAACATGCTATACAAGATATTTAAAGTGACCTAGAAAAGCGACAACACACATATCAGTGAAGCTGGAATACAAATACTATTCACATAATTCAGACAATTATCATATGAAGTGAGTCAGCAGTAGACCTTTTGCAGTTATTGATTAGAACTGACATAATCTCGGACCAGAGCAGAACTGTCATAACATCATGTCTGTCAAAATTATTTTTGACTTTATTAAAAGATGAAATCTTTAAATAACAGTTCAAGGTAATTAACTTACACACTGGAAATATCCTACTCCTCTTGCTGATAAAAGTAGTATGTGGGGTCATCGAGATCATAGTCAGGATCATGAATACATGTCTTCTGTGTTAGAGCTTGATAATTCAAACTTCACCCTAAGTAAATAATATACAAACGCTACAATCAGACATAATTATAAAAAGAAATATGTATGTGTAGACAAAGTGATCACACTCCCAATAGCCATGTTTTATGATGAATCTGAATAACTTGAACTATTATTGTTCATCAGATACAACTACAGAATATTTCTGTTGAATTTTATCAAACATGGACAATCAGCTTCTGAGAAGATTTTTAAAGTGTGTTAGTCGTCAGACCAATCAAATTTCTTTGAACTATTCGATGCCAAGAAGCGTCTGAATATCTTTGATCATATTATCACCTTACTTTTGGAGGAGATGTAGCTTGATGGAAAATGTAAGAGACGGATTACACTAAGCAGAAGCTCAAATGAGCCAAACATACAATATCCCATGACGAAGACATGGCATGAAGAAGCATAACATACATCATTATAAGTATTTATAAGAAATTCACTTAGTTAGAGAGCGTACTTGGCATAGATCTGAGTTACTAACATGATTCTAGCAAATGACACATTGGCTTAGTATATGTTAGCCCATCATGTAGTGCCAACAAGTCCCACACACGGGACTAGTACATAACACTCAATTACATTTTCATCAGAACTGTAGTGGTGTAGGGTTAGACAGCTGTACGGTTATATCAGTCGGTTGAGCACCACACTGGACGACTGGTGTTTATGGTGTCATGGGTTTGATCCCCACATCGGGCGAACTTTTTACCCTCGATTTACCTCAATGGTGGCATCAGAGTTTGACGGCCCTGGTTGAGCCTCATATGCTGAAAGGGGAGGAGTGTAGTGATGTTGGGTTAGAAGGCTACCTGGTTAGCTCAGTCATTAGAGCGCTGTGCTAGTGTTTATGATAGTGGGTATGAACCCCACATTATGTGCAGTTTTTCCCTTGAATTTCTTCAGAAAGATACTAGTCATATTTCACAATGTTTGAGGATGGTGCTAGATACAGACAGCACTCAAATTCCATAATCACCCGAGTTCCTTAACACAGCAACAACATACTACACAGACTCTAAAATATGTGGGAGGGGAAATTGTCAGTCTTGCCGGAATGAAACCAATTCCTCTATATTACATGAACGACATTTCGTTCGGGGCCAGCACACTTTTGTCAAATAGTGGCAAAGATCAATCAATATACAATATATTGGTCTTCGGAGGGTGGGGTACTGTTATGTTACGAAGGTGTCACCAGTCTACCATAAATACTTAAACGAATTATACAAAAAGCTGAAATTAGACAACACGCACGCGCGGAATTCCAGTCCGTGTTATTGAAACCTCCCATAATCCTTAGCGCTGGTTCTATTTTTAATTGTATACCGTTAGTAACGCAGTAGATTTTACAATCTGGAGTCCAGTACCTTTAAACCAAAAGTAGCCGAGTTTAGATATAAAAACGATAGCAGAGCTTTCGACAAATCGTTGTGAATGTTTTAATTAATCGTTTTTTTTCAAATGATATCTGATTTCAACACCTCGAAAACGATTTTCATACGTGTTTCAGAATCATCAAGTTCAACAGTTGTTGTCTAAAGTTCTTCAGTGACAGCCAAGCTATCAGTTACATGTCTTATTTATCGCAAGTTATGTCATATTCATTGGAATAAAATACTTCTTCGGCAAAAATGTAATTTCTTTACAATTATGTTAACTTTTTTTGCAAAAATCAATTACATAAAATGTGTTATGCCACTTTAAATAGTAATTTCTGACAAACGTAAATAATTTCCAGAAATATTGGAAAATCAGCTCTTGTTTTTGATATTGGAAATAACAAAACACGATAATCACAATTGTTTTGAGATAGCATCATAAATAAATAATAGAACCAAACAACCAATGCCCATTATGTAAATGGACTATAATTGTATTTTATGGAATTAAGTAATTGTCAACAACGGAAACTAAAGTATGGACTAGTGTGCAAATAATGAGAGAAAACGAAGTGTAATATAAAACCACAGGTGACGAGAGTGTATTAGGGGAGACCGGTGCATAAGCTTACTCATCAACAAAGTCATGAATTTAAAGGAAATCAATATTTTTTTAAATCATCTAAAAATTATTTACATGTGCACATATCCGTTGATTTATCACGGATACTTAATTATCGACTGGACTTGTCCACAACTGATCAGTTAAAATGACGACATCAAAAGCAGTTTATACTAAAATGGTTATGACGTTATAAATGAAAATTGAAACGACTCCCCTACATGTTTTCTGTGTCTTTTGTTAGAGGTAGAGACCCAACAGGTATTATCTATGTATTGACTCTTTGACATAGGTTTTTTATCATTTGAATGGCTGTCTACTTTTCTAACGTATGCTTGTTGACACAAGTGAGCGTCCTTGGGCCATCTTGTTTTCATTCAAGTCTTCTGCGCATTTTGTCATTCGCTACTTGTTACTGTGTCGTCATTTAAAAAAACTTTGCTTGACAGTTTAATGGCAACAATATTGTTTTTCATAATAGTCTTACATTGTTTTATTACAATGCATTTTATCTTGTTCGTATTTGCTCTATATTGTGCGTTATATAATTTCACTTGATGTACTAACAATTATATGTTAGTCAATACATGTATATATATGAATAAACATTCTGAAGTAGTTTTCATCTTAACTGGTTCTTGCAACAAACACGACATGTGACGTCAGCATAAACGACTCTCGCGAGATCGCTGACATTTGCCATACAGAGAGCAAAGAATATGTATTAACTCAAATGTTATAAATGTACATGTACTCAAGTATTGACAAAACTGACCTACCAGGGACGAGTTTTACAACGTAGTTGTAGTTTGTCTACCCACACCCCCCGGATGTTCAAGCCACTTTAAGCCAACCCGTTGGCGGATACATCAATATGCCTAGATGTAAAACTGACGCTTTAAAACGCACCTTTTCGAAACATGACCCTTAGGGAAGAAATAAGCACCACACCAGGTCAAATTATAAATCTAGGGATCGTTTATTGATTCATTTTAGATTTATTTATTTTATTTCAGTTTTTACAACTAATACTAATTTCTCCCGATGACTGTTTCCTGGGTTACTAAGAAGTATTCGCACCAATTTTGGGAAAGTTTAGTTCGAGATTGTACGCCGCTCAAACCTGGGCTCGAATTAAATACCTTTGGATTTGCGTTAAATACCCCTCGGCAACGACGTCCCACTGATGGATGAGGATGATTAGCCATTGGCGGTAATTAAAATCAGTACTAAACCGTGTGTCATTAGAGTTAAGCAATGTAGACTTCCCCTTTTAAAATCTTAATGTCTTACTCTACTAATAGCTTACTTAGTCATTGCCAGAAATGTTTAAGAATTTTACATGATAGTCTCCCTTGATTATCCCTGATTCTCCAAGGTGAGAGACTAATTGAATTGTCTCCCTTAGACATCGATCGTGGGGAATGCGTTACGGATAAAAATTCAATACTGGGTCGATATTCGTTCGCGCCTTGATTAGCCACCCCGCTGTGTTTATTCAGCTTAATGAAATTGCCCCGGGCTGTACTAATTTATCAGAATGTATTATATATTTATGATACTTATAGTGTAGCCTCTTTCGAAATAAATTGAATTATGCACCATAAGGTTTTGTATTGTTTTTTGCAGATGGTAGCTACTTAGCTTTCTAGCATCGCAAAGATACATTTGTCTTTTTTCAACAGAAATTATAATGACACTGACAAAATACAACTACTTATTTTGTATGTTACATTTAAAAACATGATCTCGTATTTTTGACGATGGAATGCATTTATTTATACCGTCATCATATGTTCACAAGTGTGTACGCCGGACAATAAGTATAACATTTACGCCTGTAGTTTGAATAAAGTATTATGTTCTGTTCTATGTAGTTTTGCATTGTTTATATTCGGGTATTTGTTTAATATTTTGCAAACAAACATTCAATTAAAAAGCTGGTTTGGAGCACTATAATGGGATCATGACTAGTCTATGATTTAGGAATAAAATCTGGATGCATTAATTTTCAAGTTTTACCACAAAGTCATAAGTGATAAGTTTTATCATTTTTGCAAAAATACATAAAGCTACGTTGTCTTACTATTGAAGTGAAATTATGCATACGAAAAGTATTTAATGTTTACTTTTCATTGAATGATCTCTCTTTTGTCTCTTTTCTCGAAAACGATATAAAACGAATATCAAACCTAGTGGTATTAAATTTATATTATATAAGTTATGCAGGCTATTTGTCTAAATAATTGTAACATCTGTATTACAATATTAATATCATATTTTCACGGATGTAATTTAAAAGCGTATTCATCCTACCTCCCGGTAATCTGATGATGATTTTAAATTACTAGGGGAAACTTGAATACTTTTTTCCGGTAGTATGATTTTACCATCAACACAGCCAGTAAAGACAGTACGGCATTATAACTAACAACTATAGGGACACAGCCACTTCATTCAAAGACCGTAAACACACACTAGTTGTGTCCCTGATGCATGTTTCGATTGTGTAACAATCTCGGAACAATGTAATCGTTGGTATGAGTAATGCATCCAGATTGTTCGTCCGAAACCTCGTAACTTGTAAACTCCTGCATATATATCTGTGATGTTCTTAGCGTTTATATTAACTTCATCGACCAGTTATGTAAGCTTTTAAATGTTTCGTGTGTAATAAGTAGGTTGTGCATATATTCCAAAGAATGGACTGGAGAATAATTCCACTAAGCCGAAGCTTGATAAACCTAACAAAAATGCTTAAACAATTGATCCGGTCTTTATTGCAAACTACGCGGTACATGTACTAAGAAAATGTGGCTCAACATCACAAACCCAAAATTTCGGAGCGAGTACTGAACAATAAATTATAAGTCGACATTAGAGTAACATTATAGCTCTTGGACTAGCCACATCATTATGAACTTTGCACTTAACAAATGTATGAATATAGCTCTTTATGCATGAATGTTTTAGCGAAATCGTAGCTCTACTTTTAGTTTCAATTTGGTATTTTATTCCTTCAGAAACTTATGCGTGTTTCTGTTGAAAATCCAAACAGAAATTTAATGTAAATTTATGGACTGGTGTCAAATTCAACACTTTAAATGATATTCAAATATGCGCAGTCATTGTGCTACATGAAGTTTATTCAAACACACTGGTGGTACCAAAGTAAGATTTGCTATAAGGATTCAATTTCGAATCCCACCCACGTCATGCAAATTATCAAATAAAAGTGATAGTTTGTAAACATTAGATATACATGTTTTGTTTAAGACGCCTTAATAATACATATATCACTTCCCTTTTAAAGGCTAAACAATCCAAGACATCAAAACATACGCTACTTCATTGGATACAGACATCATTTTAACGCGGTCGAACCAGGTTCAAATCTTGGCACTCCTAGACTTATAAAAGACATCTTTTGCGTTAACATTGAAAACATCATTAGTACATCAACATACAATGATTTATGTTCGTCTTGAGACAATTGAAGCATATTGAAAAAATACAGATACCACTGAGAAATAGTAATAATTCAAGCTTCATTTAAATCACTTTGGTTCTTTTTGTGGTTGCGGTCGGAAGAAGCATCTTCCTTATGAATGCACACTGAAAAAGTGATAAGGGTGGAAACTTCAGCAAAAACTGAAGGTATTAATTATGGTTATTGAACGCTGCACTTGTGCACATAGCCTTCTGTTCAGGTTTGAGGTTTCAACGAAATCCCATACGTAATTGTAATGTTATTTTCTGGAAAATGGTGTAACGGACGGACGGGCGGAAGGACGGACAATGCGGAGCATAGAAAGGTAAAATGATATATTTCGCATTTTGGGAATAAATCCTTTGAAATAGATATGTTGTTCTTTAAATCATTAAATTCTATTTCCTGTCATAAAGTTTCATCCATACATATATAGGGTGCAAAAATTTCTGAATTTCAGCGGGGTCGATATCCTCAACACACAAATGGAAATATTAACATGTAGCCAGGTTATAAACCTCCAAGGGAGATTTTATAGTAATTAGGTTAATGGTTAATACAGATGTAGGTATGAGTGTGTTATGTTGACCTGATGTATATTTCCAAGCAAATACCTGATATTTGCTCTAATGTATGATCTCTTGCATATTGAGTAGTCAGTTGGGTAAAAAGATAGGTTAGCCTATCACGTGATTTGATTAATAAGGTTAGGGTTTTTGATTGGTGGAATGGCCAAAAATACAGTAAGTAAGATATGAATAATAATCGCGCTCGGGGTGTGAGAGATGACTCGGTCTTGGGAGCTCTGAGAAACCAGTCATGTTAACATCAAGAAGTTATAGAAAAACAGTAAGATTAAAGTTTGAGATCGAAGTTTGGAATTTAGTAATAAGTGTGGACTTTTATCAATAGTATTAACACTGTGGTATGTTGTAATTGGAGCATGTTTATGTATGAAATAAAAGTGTGTAAACCTATTGGACTTGGTCATTTACTGTGAAGTGTAAACAACGCAAGATATACATATTACCTAAACTAGGAATTCCGGAAACTTAATTCCCTACAGGTTGTCCTTATGGCACAACCACAACATAGAACAATAACTAAGAATATACGAAGGTAATAAACATACATGCATTATGGGAGCATGGACATACTTTATCACAACTAAAGGTGTGTCACTGTACAGAATAATGTTAAAGATGTGTAAATAGTAAGTGGGGAGCAACGAATCTCAAGATTATACTTCATGCTAGAAGGCAAAATCTGGAACATCATTCATCTGGCTCACAATGACATGTGTTACAAAAGAGAGATTTAATAGTTACTAGCATTTTACGTCATCATAGAGATGGAAGTTTGATGAAACGACAGAATGATATGCATCAATTATAAGTACCTAGTGCATAGAGAAGTGGACAGTTTCGAAACAGTTCAATAAACAGTAATTATATTTCTCTACGTTTTCTTTTGCTTGAAGTAACTACAGTGTATTCTCGATTTGTTACCAGTTCTCTCCCTTTCACTGTCAGTATTTTAACATTGTAATTGTATTGGTATCCGAATGATGTTTACAAAGCGGTAGTTTTCAAAATGGCAACGTCATTGAATCCACCATACGATGACATTTTTGGCGAGACAATAGACGACAGTAAAACATATAAAATGTACAAACTGCGACTTGGGACGATGTCCATAAATATACGTTCCCTTACGTATGATGCTTTACATCGAGCACTTAAAAGAACCAGAGATGCACATGAAATGCTTTTAAAGTTGGTTGCAGAAATGCGTTTTTTCAATTATTTCAAAACTGTTACCACGGCAACAACAAAAAAACATTAAACAATAATCCGTTTTATTTCTTGTATACATCATATACAAAAAACATAGTTGTGGCCAATATTTTTCTTTAAGAATGCATTTTTTCATATGTTTGTAAAAATTATTTAATAGTTGCCATGGTAACAGTTTCATTAATAAGGATTTAAAAAATGCAGTTTTGTAAAATTCAACGGATGGTGTTATACATTTTGTATACATCCATGTGCAAGAACACCAAATACATTTGCTACAACGTTTTGAAAAAAAAACTTTTTTATCAATTTTCAAAACTGTTAGCATGGTAACAAAAGAAATTATATAAAAAAATAACTCTTTAAATATTTCTTATATGCATCAGAAAAAAACCATAGTTTTGTGTAATATTTTTTTCAGAAAAAGGATCTTTTCGTTGCCATGGTAACAGTTTCAGTAATAAAGATTTTAAAAATGCAGTTTTATAAAATTCAACGCATGGTGTTATCACAGTGACGTTTTCGAAAGAATTTGACACAGGGCCAATTTTGGGAGTAAGTGCACGTAGCCCTTTGAGATAATTGTTTCATACGAGGTTATGCATTTGTTCAAGCTATGTGCATTCTAGAACAATATGCGTTGGAAAGACGGTTTCAATGATACCAGGTTCTCAACACCGCTAAAAATTGATTTACAGGGTTCTGAAAACAAGGCGACGATATGTTAGATGTTTTCGCCCACAAATGTAATATTTAGTGTACGAGACATGCAAACAGCATTTAGTCAACCAATATCAAGCGGTGCAAACATATGTACTACAATCTCATCATAAACACGAACATGGGATAAGTACAATGGGTGTTGTGTTATACGTTGTAGTGTTTATATTCTCATTGTTTTGCAAAATAATGTATTGGAAAAAAACAACATATTGTATTTTATTCATTGCATATTTCGTTATTAATTATGTTGAATGATGGACTTATTTGATTTTTAGGTTACTGCTTTTTTGGAATAAACAGACAATCTATTACTTGAACTTACATTTGAACCCGCTACGCCCTTGCAAAGAAAGCATACGATCATCTGTATCATGTGTGTATTACAGCTGTGGGCGGAGTTGTTCCGAAACCACGCCTAATTCAATTCATATCGATCTCGTGGATAACAGTTTCAGGCGGAGCTGTAAAATGACAAATGGATAATCTTAGTTCTTTAGTAGATGTTTCATTATACATGTATTATAATGTATATGCCGAAAAATTAATAAATAATTATATTGATGCAAATTTCGACACGTTATTTTTTGTAGTATTACCTAAAACCATGAGCAGTTTCGGTTTTCATTTTTTTTCAGGAAAGAAACATATCAAACGTTTTAGATTAATATGAGCGTGTATAGAGATACCTTATCATTATGAACAGTACAGAAATGTTTTCGATTTGAGCAACATACAACATATGTACGACATTTTATTTAAGTACAAACAAAATAGAAATTAAAATGAAAACAGAAATATACACGACAACATGATAATGATTCACATTCATATAATGAGGCCAAAGCAATGTAGTTCCAAGTGCGCATTTAAAGGTTTTGGTCACTGCACACAAATTCAACTATTCGAAAATAAATGGATGTATTGATTACCAAAGATGTCTAATATTATAAAGTCACTAATAAAAGTTGTCATTGTTGTTCAAATAAATTTCAACATATAAGCCAAATCCACTATTATTAAATTTGTTGATATAAAATTAATGTTTATACTTCGGTTACGGATTAAAACAAGGACTGTCACACCGTCCCATGAAAACATTTAAGCATCCCGCACAATATACACAATTTGGATGCTCTACAATAAAAAGAACTCGCAGAAAGAAAAACAATCAAATTGTAGACAGTTTAGTTTGTATGTACGTAACGTTAAAAGGTTGTTCAATCCATAAACATACATGCATGATTATGAAAATAATGTATTTTTGAACTTCATTTTGTGTTGTAGTATCTTGCTTGTAATTAATATTTTTCATAAAAACTGAACATAATATGTAATAGTTATTTTCATATCAGCTAAATACAAGTCGATTCTTGTACGTATTTGTCTATCAGTAATTTGTTCTGATTTCGTAAATCTTATGGAAATATAGTTGGTGTGTAGTTGTATTGAATTATTCTAGAATTCACAAAAAAAATTAAATCAGACATACGGTGCATTCTGTGATAGAGGGATGTAACTCATAAACGGTAATTTGTTAGACATGCACAAGTTATCTCCCATTCCTTCTGCATGATCTCTCTGCCGTGTGGCACGTGAAACATACAGCAGACAAACACAGTTCTAGACATGTTATCACACATGTATTGTGTACTCGGGTATAGTACAAATACACCTTAATGTTCCTAAAATATGCACCGCCAGATGTGCACTGTGAAGGGTAATAAAACGAAGCTTCCTCTTTGGTTATCAAAATGAAAGTCCAACTTAACATTCGAATCAAATCCTTTACTGCTCTGTTCTATGTAAATGTGCTGCACATAATGACCACTTCTATTTCTGTTAGTTAGCAAAGCGCCGTTAGTACTGATAGCACGTACTTGCTGATGGCTGAGTTGTATATTTGCTTGCGTGGTATATACCTTGTTACTTGTTGGTAGACAAGGTGCCGCATTATCAACGGTAATGTCAGCGGTACTATTTAACATTAATCTCATGTTACCGTGTGCGGACTATGCGAGTGGGACAAACGAAAAGATCTGTGTACAAGTTTGGAAACTCTGGTTGATGATTACTTATAAAAGTGGACACGTGACTTTCGCAGCGTATGCACTCGATTAGCACATCCCATTGGAAGAACCGAGAGTAACGGATATAATTACGGGCCCTGATCCAGTAACGTCCAAGGTAACGAACGAGTTTGATATATTTATATTTTCAGGAATATTGACACCCTGATATTTTGTATGACGTTCTACAAAACACTGAGATACGTACCCATTCCTTGTAGAAAATAATAAAAACATGTCAAATATTCCATCTCATATCTAAATCAAATCTCTTCGAGAAAGATACTCATATTAACTTCCTTTAAATTTGACTAAACATTTCACCGATTAATAGTATTATATCTTACAAACATGCCTTCTTCAGCTTAATCTACAGACGTGAACTAAGAGATATATATAAACATGTAATACACATGAATATGAATTTGTGTAACAGAAGCGCATGCGTAATGAATTTTGAAAATACTACTGTATTTAAAGTTTGAGAATCTACTGTTTGTTCACCTTCTTTATAACATTATTGGAGGTATAAATGTCGATGTCGTCTGTACGAACGACACTGGTGACACTTGTACACTGGTGTGTTAAATATAAATAAGTGATGAAAATATATAATAAAATATTTATTTGTGGTTATTTATTGTTAACATAATTTAAATGATTGAAACTGTATATTAATATTCTGGTCACGCATTGAATCACTGATACAAACATCTTCACATACATACTAAAGAAGACATATGCAAGTATATACAAGGCAATCAGAAACAGGTGTCGAAATCAAAATCCATATGTAATAATTGAGTTCATACTAACACATCATTAATGTTGTATATTGTCACAGTACCATTGCCACACAATATATATGTCTATCATCACGTATTAGCTTAACTGGAATAGCTGTGCCTTACCTAACGCGTAACAAACTAACAAACGACATCTCTTTCTGTCATAACACATTGACCACTGATAAGATAACATGCTTTCACTAGAAACAAGTTCACCCCGACTGCTGCCGTCTCTATCAAACATAACTACATTCTTAGACAAGACGCCTGCTACAAGTACAATATCACCTTCTGTGACACATACAGAATATGCTCCGTTCAGTCGTTGATCATGTAACTCCTTTATAACATCACCATTATTGTTGAATACAACCACCCTATCCTCCCCTGCTGCAACAAATACTTTGGTTTCATCATCACTTACAGTTATATGACAGGGACTGTATTCAGGGAATATTGTCCGACCTTGTGAATCGGTTTTAATTGTTTTCATTAATGATCCAGATAGAGAGTAAACGTATACAGCTCTAAAACCAGGTATCCACAACTGATTATTGCAACACACCATACCAGAATATAAAGTGTTGAACTTGTTTAAAGAGACCTTTCGTTGATAAGTGAGGGATTTACCTACATATATAAAATGTATTGTTTTCTCGTTCAGTCGTACAGCTACCTCAGTGGATGACACAGAACAAAGTCCCAATGGATTAGCTTCCAATTGCAAGATATCCTTCACATTGAGCTGATCATCAAGTCTCTTCAGTGTTTTGTTATTAAAGTCAATCAGTAGAATTGATCCATCGGGAAGCTGACACATGCCTTCAATACACACCATTTTTTCCGAGCTCACGCTAACGTTTATCTCATTCATAGATTCCATATGTATACGTTTTTGTTTAGTATCATTTCTGTTGATTGATCCCATACGGTCCGATTTTTCAATAGCATCACTGAGAATATCATTCCGTTCAAATTTCAGTGTCGGACGCATCAATACATTTGCTTCCTTTAGAAAGTTATTTATATCGGCAAGGACTACTTGTCCCAGCTTCTGGCTGATGAATATTTGTTTCTCGTCGAAGTGAGACGTCAGGTCTGGCTTACTTGTGTCGGAGGCAATTATCAAATCATCGACGGCTGTAATATCGTCGCCTATTTCCTTCTCCAGTTTGTTTTGCTCCTCATCAAGTACTGCTATAATCTTCTGCTCGAGTGCATCTAGCTGTATATTGAATTGCTTTCGCAGACCTTTGATTTCTTCTAGAAGACTGTCTTTCATACTCTGGATTAGCTTAAGATCGTTTGACATATCCAACTTTGTAGTATGTAGCTGTTTGCTAACGCGAGTAATTTCAGCCACTAGCGACTGCAATGTAGACAGATTTGATTTATGCGCCACATCCTCAATCTCTTTCACATCTGAACACGATCTGCAAAGTATATCAAACAATGTTTATTCCTTTTTCGATAATTCAAAATAAACATTTTTCACAACTCTCTGTCATCCTTTTACAAAATAATACAAATGAATACAACATAATCCTACATATCTGGGCATTGCGTAAAAAATCGAATGTTTCAAATTGTAATAATGATAATCGTAATTGATAATGTAGAACTAAACTTTTCTTATTTGACAAATAACTTTTGTACAAATGCACTCGATTATATATAGAAGATCTTCATATGAGTGCTCATTATATATTGAATTTATTAAACGAGTCTTCTAACAACGATAAAAACTAGTTTAATCAATTTAATAAAAGTTAACACGATTATAAGATCCTCTTTAAATGTCTTAATATATTTTATGGATTGTTGTTGTCCCGGAGGTCTGTGTGGGGAGGCACTGGAGGAATTAATGAAACGAGTCGGTAACAATGATATAATGCGAGGCGTTGCCGAGCATTATATCATTTTCGCCGGCGAGTTTAATAATATGCAATAAAATATGAACACGAATGCTAGATTCTATTTATCACATAACTTGTAAACGGGTTTAAAACAAAAAAAAATCGCATAGATTCGTTTCTCAAGCCGCCCCTGCATTGACGTCTTTTGTGATTCGGTCGAGAAAAATAGTTCCAAAGATTTTCCCAAAATAAATAACGACGAGTTATACCGATAATTAACCGGTTTTAATGTCGACCTATGCTGAAATTTAAAACAAAACAAACAACTAACAACATGATCGATAATATACTACCGTTTTAAGGAAAACATTGAAGAAGTTCTAAATTTAGTGCACACGCGCTGCTGTGACGACATGAGGCCGTGACGTCACTGAGTAAATTCTAAAGTTAAATCATCGGAGGTACATGACTGAACGTAAATCAACAGATCTACGTTGACATAGTTGGATATATGTCACTGTGAGTGGCTTTCGCTCTCCATCAGTCGTACTCGTTTTCTCGGACGATGGATGCATCCGTTTGTGGTCTATTCTGATAGACTTTCACATAGCATTTCCACCATGGTCCGGATGATGGACAGTGAACTAAGTGCTGATACCTCCAGACAAGCTGAAATGTGCACTCGCATCGCATTTGAGAACGAGTTCATCTCGCAATGGTAAGAATTCGGATAAACCATATCATGAGTACCACAATACATCTCGATATCACGGTCCGGATGATAGTGGCATTTAGCAACATCCGGAACTGGACCGATGGTTGGTAAGATTGTTTTCGGCTGCTTTAATGACGTGACGCTAACTAATGTATGTGTTTTCATATATTGGACGTGATATCTCCCGCAAATGTTACATAGAAACTGTTTGCAGTCTTGACAGAAATCTCTGGCTTCTTGTTTTGAACCACGTGCACGACATTGTGTACACTCATGATCGAACAGAGCTTCTGATCCATCCTCCAGTGCTCCAGTGAAATGTCCACCTTCCGCCATCGTCCTGTAATACACCATAAGTAAAGTCCATAAGAATACTAAATAGAAACTACAATATGCAATGATAATGTTTTACTTTCGAGTTTTTGGTATCAATTGCTAACTACATTCATTACAGACACTACTATATATTCCTATATAACAGTTATATATACAATACAATCTTACACATCGAGAGGTAGAGTACTATGTTTGTTTTGTTGACTTTAATCGTAAATAAATATCATGAGGAGGAAGTTTTTTGTTATAGCAATTGTTAACACTAGATGCATCTAATCGATATATCGCATGAGAACGTAATAAATAGGAATAGTTTTGTTATACTAACATTTCAAATTTAAAACAAATATAAGGGAGGTAATGGAATATCAACATGACTTAAAATAGATTATTTCCCTTACAATCTGAAGTCACATAAATGTGTTGGAAAAATAAGCTTCCGTGTTCAGTTTTAGAAGCCATCATAAGAATATTTGAGAAACATTAGATTTCTTGATATCCACAGATATGACCGAATACAATCTCTTTAAACAAATCCAAGGTACAAACATATTTCTATCACCAAGTCATATTACACAGTTGTATACGTGTTTATAAATACGATCAAATGATAACAATAACAACAAAATTACAATGAAACACATTAAACAATAAATTGGTTTACCTTTACCATCGGTCTTTCGTAGAGAAGATTAAAAATACTTTAATATTCCCCAAATTGTCAAAACGTCCTTAAATTGTCCTCTAGCATGGAGTCTAGTTTCGATTTCGTAACCGATTTAACCGTACATATCATATCAGTCTACTACACTCACTAACATCGTGTTATCAGACATGAAGGACAAGTCACTTTGGATTTATCATCAACAGCCGAGTATTGATATAAAACATAATTTCAACCTAATAACAAAAATGTATGCTTGGAGTTTATTTTTCATTTAACTTATTCATATGAAATGATTCATTGAGAAAAAGAGTTAATCATTTATTTTGTGAATATAGTTTATGCGGTTATGTCAGTATTTCATGTAAGGGTATTTTTACAATTGCTATTTATGGTTAAAATCCACTGTAAAATCAGTTGTTTTTTTCCGATGACAATATTTCGCGTAATGAAAGTATTAGGTTGTTTTCCTGCAAGGTATTTACCGATTATCTGTTTCAGTTTCGACGTAAATTAAGACACAACTAGAAAATCGCACGCTTGTACTTTCATATTACCTCAAATAAACATTCACAGTAACAGGATAATATGTCTCATGTAAGATTCAGACCTCTAGCGTAAAGAACATTGTTAGACTAAACAACTTCCGGGACGGGTAGCCCTCAGTACTACATACATCATCATATCAAATATTTCGATATCTCAGTATATCCAAACATATGTTTATACCCATTGTGATTGCTGAAATATCATGATTCAATGTTGTTGGTTATTGCCATTCTTCTGTTCTTCTCAAAATGTGGCAACATACAAAACCGTGTTATATTCGTTTTAAACTGGCGACACTAAACTTATGCGATGATCGAACATTTTCGCAACATTTTGTCGCGTATCGCAATACTTTTTTTGAAAAAAATGCCATGCAACGAACATTGTATGCGTAAAACAGTGCTTCAATAGGCACTAATATTATTTCTGTATAACCAACTGTAAGTCCTATTAATTGAGAACAAAGGAATGAAGTGTGTTTCCAAGACAATCATTTTGGTACAATAGTTCCAGTACAAAAATCACATCACATCACATGTTGCGTTTTCTTGAAATGACATCACTTACAGAAGAGGTCGTAAATCCCATAGCAGCACTCATTTTGGACATTCAGAATATTTCAGGCTGTATGATTCAATGGAAAAAACAAATTCATGCGTACGGGGAGAGATGTGTGGAACAAAATACCCACTCCCAGATGCTATTGAACAAATCCAAATATAGTTTTGAAAATAATTTGCTCGGTGTAGATAACTCTGTTAATGCTTGCGTGCGGGATATGGAAGATTACCACTCTGTATATACCTTAAATGTATTAAATATTGGTGCAAACTTTTACAAATGTCTGACAGATTGTTATATGATGTTATAACGTCAGGATGAAAATGGTAGAATAAACTGAGTTACAAAATTGAAGAGTTTATTGTATCGTTCTGGATTTGGACACATGTAGATATATCAAAACGTGGAAACTCAGTAGAATTTGTTAAAGAGAGAATTATTGATTGTATTAAACAACAGTGGGTGAGCAGTCAGTCAGCGCGGCGTTGTACATGTTTACACTTTAAAACTTTGCCTAACCATGAAATATATTTAGGTATTGATATTGCCTGTATTGTATAGATCGTAAAGCACCTCAATACACACGACGTTGATGAAATCGAAATAAAATGGGCTTAAAGTTAAATCAAAGCGCTGAAAGTACCGACAGTGTAAACATGATACATGTATGGTACTGACAGTGTAAACATGATACATGTATGGTACTGACAGTGTAAACATGATACATGTATGGTACTGACAGTATAAACATGATACATGTGTGGTACTGACAGTATAAACATGATACATGTATGGTACTGACAGTGTAAACATGATACATGTATGGTACTGACAGTATAAACATGATACATGTATGGTACTGACAGTGTAAACATGATACATGTATGGTACTGACAGTATAAACATGATACATGTATGGTACTGACAGTGTAAACATGATACATGTATGGTACTGACAGTGTAAACATGATACATGTATGGTACTGACAGTTACTTCAAGTCTGTTTCATAAAGGCAGTACATCAAATCGATCAACACACCATCATACGCTAGGCCGTCCGGTGAAACGTGCCTCGGTCCACATTTTTTGTGATGTTTAGCTTCATAATCTATTCTAAGTGAAAAGTTATATTCTGAAATACAAAAATATTCAGCCAGGGACAAATTTAGATTTGACGACTACCACGAACAAATATATTTTAAAGATGTCAGAACCTAAATGTTTTTAATTGGCTTCATCCTGTATTGTTGTTACATAGTCTAAAACATCATTAATAAGAACCATTGTTGTGTATTACCATTTAAGAAAAACTTGTTTAATCATATTACTAACACACAAAACTAGTAAAAAAACGCTTGTTAAACAAACTGGAAGTTTCTGAATTCGACAAATACAGAGAAATACATTATAAATGTATTCTGTGATAATGCATATTTATTGAAGTTTTAACTAGATAAAGAATATTTTTCACAATTGTTGAGATAAACAAATGAACAAAAAAATGAGCATAATATATCTTTAAAGGGGTATTTTTAGTTTCGTCACTTTAAGCACGATAAGAATAACTTGGAACTTGTCCACTATATGATACTGACCAGTTAATGTAAGACTAAACCACAAGTTTACTAACTGCTTATATAGTATAGCCGTGTTTTACCAATTTTTATAAATTATCTTGCCAAAATTATTTGTTCTTATGATTTCTGTCGGACATGGGACCACAATTCCACGAAATAAAATATAAATGACTGTGTCTCAGTTCTTTTCACAAATAAAGTAATGTTTCTTGCTGCAAGTTGTATCATCAAAACAGAGCTTCGAACTGTCGAATTTCAAACAATTTCTCGACTTATGTGTGTTTGGTTCACCGTTCCAGAACTCAGAAGTCATCGGAACTTTCTCACCGTTCTCCATAACCCAACCATCAAGTGCCTTCTTGTCGTCTGCTTCAGCGTTACTGCCATCAATGTTGTAATCGAAATCATTTTCTGTGAAGTAAAAGACAACATTTTCAAGAACAGCCAAATTTCATTTTAGAACCGTGACTCGTTTGAAAACACTTAGCCGGCACTGCATCAGGATTATTCAGTATGAAAGTTCGTCTGGAAACATTTATACGGCACCGCGTTAATATTCTTTTGAGACAAAACTGATTTTAATAAGTTGGTCAAGCATTAGGTCGGTGTCACGTGTTTGTACGACTGAGAATTACGAAATTAAAAAAATCTGATCAACCGTTTGTCCCAATACGTTGTAAACGTTGGGCTTAAAGTTTAAGAGATCTATATAAAACCAGAAATTATTAGAATTCTATAAAAAAAACTTTGTATGATTACCGTACCTGGGCATTTAACTAAATCCTTTAACAAGTTTAGTTTGACCAACGTTGTCACCCTGATCAGAGAACTGCCATTTTGCACACAGCTCTGCTTGGCGTCTGCTTGCATAAGCTTCTCCTTGAAAATCCTGCATGAATAGAAACACAGATAAACATTTTGCCTGGTATCTGTCAATACGCATGCTACTATTTTGCTTTAATCATCGAGTTGTACAACGGAGGTACATGAATTTGTCATACCATCATGGTGTTGAAGTTATTTCAGAAGTAAATACAAAATGTACAACTTCTTTATAGCTACAACCATAGGGAGACGTTTATTTTAGCTGTTTTAGAGAGGTTGTTGTTGTACACGCATCTCTACTGGTTACTAAGTGATTAATTCATATTCATGCAGAATAAAACTAAGACAGTTGATTATTTCCACATGGTAGAGGAACGTGTATTGTGGGTCCGGTAGTATAGTTTGATAGACGTGAACACGTATTAGTTGAACTTAAGATTGAAGATTTAAGGTTTTGTAAGCTACAATAACATATCTATTGCTATATACATTTAGATTTTAGTGTTAACACTTTTTTTGTATTGATAAGTTCAACATAAACACTTACCCGTACGTGAACGAAGTTCCATCCGAAAGTTGTACTGTCCGAAATGTATCATCACTAGCGCACATTGTTGGCTGGTGAACAATTTTGTCTAAAATTATAAAAAAGTCATTTCGACTTGCTGAACATTGTTTTAAGTACACCTGTCCAGTCATAATTAGATTTAACTGCGTATATTATAGTGTGTTATTATACATAATTGTATCGTTTTAAACATTCTCGGTACCCAGGCTATTCATAACATTTATGATACCCTGGGCTAACTGACTGTATAAATCTCGTACGCATAAGTAATAATGAGGTGAAATCCAGCCGCTTGATTGTCCGCATGACACAGACCTGATGCGATACGGAAATTGCCGAGCAGTTACGTTTGAAATCGCCGCTCTGAGCGATCCAATTGTGTCGAATTTGTGTTAACATGAAATCTTAAGAGATAGAATCATAACCATAGTGATATTCTAAATAATAATAATAATAATTATAATAATAATAACAATAATAACAATTATAACAGTAATAACAATACTAAAAATATTAAATCATTCATTTGCTACACCAAAATTATCGAAAATTCAACACAATATGAATTCGACCGGGCGAAAAGTTGATTCCCTCTTCAATTTATAGCGCTTTCTTGAATGCGCTTTCCTATTGGCTGTTGTATTCTGTTGGTGGGGTACATTTTGTCTGAAGGGATTTTATTTTGAGATGATTATGTATGTTAGTATTTCCATCTAACGGTTTCATCTACCTCCTGTGATTAAAGCAACTATAAAAAAAACATAAGCTGGATAAGATACACATCAGGACGAAGGACATTCCAAAACCCAACATTCGGACCACGAACATCGCATTGTTCTTAAAACAAAAGTGAATCGACAGTTCAAAAACAATCTTTGAATATGAAATATTTGTTGTGATGAAGTTTAACAGTATTACAGTAAGGTGCGACGGTCAGTTGACCTAAGTAGAGTTCTTAGGTTACCCATCACTACTACTATGCTCTTCTGCAAGCAACAAAAATGTTCCCCTACATTTAGTAGAATGATGTAGATGACAAGTGCTCTCTGTACCACATTTGGTCTTACATGTACTTACATACGCCTCACCCGGAATCTGAAGCCTTATCTCTATATTAATAGTGAGGTAATATGCCGAGTGAGGTTACCCAGCTGGTAGTCTTTCAACAAGGACATTAGGTTCTAAATACAATTTCTAAAATAATTTAAAACCGGCCGCAACACACAACGCTGCTTTATACAAATGTAGTTGAGTGAAGTTGGCGTGACAATCGTACATCGTACATCAACATTGAATACCGACCCAGATTGAATACAGAGACAGCAATGACATCGTTATTCGACTTATATTTTTGAATACATATCTTAAATCGCTCTGTATTCAATCTGGGTCGGTATTCAATGTTGGTGTACGGTGTACGATTACTGCGCCAACTACACTCAATTTACAAATGTTAGTTTAATAAAATACAATGTAACTGTAATGATAAACCATAATGTTAGTGCTATTTGAATATAAAATATTACCCTTAAAACCTTCAAGGACAAAATAGCTGGCGCTGTTGACGTCCACCAATCCCCCAATGTCACCGTCAGCGATGACGTCATGTTGCAGCAAGCAATTGTTCTCGCTGGAATCTGTGAAGAAGAACGCCACACAGCCTGCCTCAGCGGAACATTTGTTAGCGCAGCCCAGTCTGTCCGCTGTTGTCAGGTAGTTGCCCTGGGCAGGCACTTTGTTAACGATATTCTCCCTCTTCTGCCATCGTAAACATTGGTCTGCAAAACAGAACAATAAATAAGTATCAGCTATTTTGTTAAAAGAGCTTACCCGCCATTTTGTACTTCGAGATCTTCAATTCATCACGGAAAAGTGATCTGAAACAATGAGGGTGGATTATACAGTTTTCCATTGACTTATTTCGATTTTTAAAACAATAAAGAAAGAAAGAAAGAAAGAAAGAAAGAAAGAACGAACGAAAGAAAAGGAAAGGAACGAAAGAAAGACAAGAAAAGGGAAGAAAGAAATAGGGGGAACTCGTGACAATCTCATGTGGTTAATATCGTGTGTCAAAACGAGGCTTAAATCCCAAGTAGGTCTTTTCACACTGACCGAACCTAGACGGAAATGCAGTTTTCACCCATCAGTAATGTTTGTATATTGTGGTATTTTGCTATTGTAATTGTTTACATGTATATTTAGTGCAGCTGTGCATAAGGTAATGCAGATTGTGTTTCTATCATTGTATAGCTGAATGGTCTAATTGTGTGGATTCTTTAATCGAAAAAACAACAGTTAATATGGAATCCTGATAACAATTTAGTAGATTGATATATTGCACAATACTGAATGGTAAACGCAAAACATTTTATCAAAACTTGAAAAATGAATAGATTCTACTCGCAATTTGAATAAATATCGGAAAGAAAGTAATAAACGAGTCAAAAAGGTAGAGAAATCAAACTCATTTTAAAGACAAAAACTAATCTCCATTTACTAGTCCGGAATGTTCGCTTATGTAAGTCTCGAGTAATGGAATCCATTGTCAATTTACACTTTGAAACTATTATTAACATTTTCCAAACAGTGATTCAATTAGTTCAATACATTTTATTTGTCGATATTCTTAAGGAGATATTCAAGAATCTGCATAAACTGAGTAAATAACTGCAAACACAATATTTACCATTTGCGCGTTCAAGTTTTATTCCACAAACGATAGAAATAAATATTAAAACATAAGCATACATCTTCATATATATCTGATGTATTTCACTTTTCAACAGAAGTGCTTTCTGATCAGAATCGTGTGCAGTTAAATAATAAAGATACGTCGATATGTGTAATTACTTCCACCATGCGGTGGATAATGCTCTGATTACAATCTTGCTCTTATTAATAATGCGTGTGTGCAGAAGACGGGAGATTGAATGCTGGTAGGATGGTGTGCTGGCAGCCCCTCGGTGTTAATTTGGCTAAAGATCATTTCCGTTTTTTTTCGTATTTAATAGTTCGTTTATTGGTACAAAGAAACTTCTGGCGTATAAAAAACTTCACCAGCGTAACTTCGAAGATTGGCTCTTGTGTGTTCTGTTTGTGGTTTTCTAATACCGTCTACCGTGGTCGAGTGGTTAAGACATCCTTCTTTGGAGCGGAAGGTCAAAGATTCGAATCCACGTTGGGTCCATTCTGATATGGCAGGTTGGTGAGCCGCCAGCTAGTTAAATAATGGTTACCGTTTGTCTACCTGTCTTGTGCCTGGTCTTAAATTGGGAAATAAATATCTTAGAAAGTTGGTGGCTCATAAGTCAGAAATGGCTGGCCCTTTAAATAGGGATGACACTATGATAAGTTAACACTTTACGTCTAGTATGTGCTTCTAGTATGTAACACCATATTACTTTGTTTAGTTTAATTTCTGTTTTGCTCTGCCTTGCTTCCGTTCTGCATGGATCTGTTCCGTTCCGCTCTGTACCGTTCCGTTCTGCTTCGTTCCGTTCCGTTCTGATCAGTTCTGGTCCGTTCAGCTCTGTTCCGTTCCGCTATGTACCGTTCCGTTCTGCTTCGTTCCGTTCCGTTCTGATCAGTTCTGGTCCGTTCTGCTCTGTTCCGTTCTGCTCTGTTCCGTTATGCACTGCTATGTTCTTCTCTGCAACATTTCGGTCTGTTCTCTAACCTCGTTTCTACCCAACCTTTCTCCTTGCTGCCCTGTAGTGTCGTTCTATCCTGCTATATTCTATCTTTTAAACGCGCCTCTCTTAGTCTAACTGTCTACGTGACTGAAATAAACCATTGATATCACAAGATTTCCGATGTGAAGCATAAGTTAAATTAAGGAAGTTTCACTGCTGGAGATTTGTATTCCAATATTGATTGCTCATTCCAATTAAAATCAACACTGCATGAAGAAGAGTGTCTTTTCATTCGGTTAAACTTTAATCAAAGTCGACGGTGCCCTGTGACGAATCTACTAGGCCAGTAATCAAACTCATCCAGTGAATATCGCATGAACTTGCAGTACTTGATAGTGTTGCTTGATGTTGTCACAATCTTGAAGAATAAGATATTAGCGCAATCTAAAGCGCTTAATGTGTAGTATATATGCGGTCCTAACGGAACAGATGGTGTAGACGATACCCTTGACATATGATATGACAAGTGTATCCATCACCACTGACAGGGATTTAACTGTATACATCGTAAAGTAAAGTTGTACATGTACAATGACTTTCAATGATGTTTTACATTCCGGCAAATGCACACAAAATTTTGTAAAGTATTTTGATTAATGAAAATTACTTTTGGAAATGGAGAAAAAGTATACTAAATCATGTTATCAAGTTTTTTCTTCAATATGATATCAATAAATTATACGAATCAAGATATTCCGTGCACACCCCTTGTTTCTGATGTTGCTTTTATTGGAATAAAATCTTTACTTTGTTGTAGTTTTTTTTATACAAAAAAATGTATAGCATGAGGTTGATTTGTTCATTATCTTTGTTCCATGTGTTTCATTTGCAAAATTAGGCTTTGTGCAATTAGCCTGATTTACCGGACGACATTGTACAATCTGTTAGTACCAAAAGTTCAAATAACTCCATTATGTTTCAATAATTTTACAAAATTATTGCAGTTATAGATGAAGGACTGAATAACGATAAAAACAGTGTACGTTTCACCTTGCTATGATATGTAGCTTCAAACATATTGCTAAAAAGCAAATATGACTTCTTTCTGGGGTATGCATATGTCGCCATAATGTCTCTTCCCTTAGCACCGTGAGTTTGAATCCCATTAGGGGTAAATGTGTGTCATGAACGTTCGATAGTTCTACGCAGTTATTTAAGGGGTAAAAGAATAAATGCATATTTTTGGTACCCTGATTGATTAACAGAACTTGACCCTTCCTTTTCAATTGTTTTGCTTGGCGCATAGTTGTTAACAGAAAAAAATCTATATGTAATAATCGACAAACGTAACCACCCGAATCCTGTGTGCCAGGGTACCGTGCACTAGTAAATTATTAAGGATGTCTTACTCGTATATATGATAACTTAGATTGGTGTAACTTAACAATTGTATTTAAGGTAACGTTTCCATAATGTTTAGGCTATCTTACTCGTTCCTTTACTTCGCTGAATTATACCCAGTGTCAATTCAATTAAAAAGATTTAAATCTGTGTTGGCATAAAATAATATGATTTTTTTTTGTAACAATACTGATCACAATTTCGCAATCAGATTAAACGAAATGTTTAAATTTTCCTTTTCTTTGCGTATACGCAATTCACAATAGAGGCAGCAAGACTTAACATGCAAATATTCAAAGGGAGATAACCACTGCAGGCAATGTTTATAAAAAGGAGTTGTCTCCCTTGTTCCTAAATGAACAAATCGCACGCGCTGTTAACATGAATTTTCAATTTCATCAATTTATGAGTGGTAGATTGTCGGCGTAATATCCCCACAAGGCGACAGCATGTCTGTATATAAACAATTGACTCATAAGTTAGAATAATATGTTGTAAAACTGTTTTTGAGCAATAATGGAGTTCCATAGATACGAATAATTACATCTTATCAAAGATGAACTCTATAGCAACATATGTACCACACTTCAAAGTGGTTTATTTTATTATATAGATAAATCATGGATATCAAATGATGTGCATAGTTACATTTTATCGCAGCCATGATAGTTTGATAAAACGTGTTAATAGTAAAAGGTTGGACATTAACTCACGTTGTCGAATGTATTTATCGTAATTATGATCCAAAATGGAATGTTAATGCTTTTCAGTCTTAATACGACAAAAATCTTTAAATTCGAGTTTAAATATGTTTACGACATAAACCACTGGGTTACTACCATGTCTGTATCTTCTTTCCAAAATATATCTAATAAAACGTAAAGTCGTAACAACTTCACTCTCAATATTAATAACTTATCATAAATCATTGACTTTGGTCTTATCCCTTTTCGGTGTAGCTGTTTAACATTGATTTTGACCTACATTTTTGACCAACCAAATGTTCTCCTCGAAGCGGGCTTTTTAAAATCTGACCAATCATATTTTCACCAAAAACGGGGTTTTCGTTCACCCAAGAGGCACCAAACAGGCTTTTCATAAGATATGCGTTCGTTCGCAGTTCGAATTTTGCCGGAAGTAGTTGATATGTTTAAGCATGTTTAAAATGACCCCGATAAAACAGGTCTATGATTATAGTATATATAGATCCGAGTTATTTTTTGTAAGGATTTAGTGTTCAACATATTGCAAATTATTTCATTTAACATACTGGAGGACATCATTCTGTCTACGCCGTTTATTTTTATTTTTGAAGATATTTCTTGTTTAATTTACTATTGAACAAACTTTTTATGAATTATTTTGTTGTTTATATAATGTATTTAAAATATGTTTAAACTAAGTATAATATAACATTTAAAAAGCTATTCAAATGAACATAAGTGAAAAGTAAATGGTCTCTCAGTTGTTCTCATTGAAGTATGGGGAAAACCGTAAAAAATTGTAATGTTTTGAAATTATGAATGCAAAGCATTTTGAAAGAAAACTAAAATGTGTAATACACATAAAATACTTTTGCTCCAATCGCGCGTGGATGAGATAGCGAATGAGATAGTTGATGAGATAGTGGATGATTCCTGATTGACGGAAATTCTACAGGGTCGGTATGACCGCCACCCGGGAAAATATGCTCGAATGTTTCGAAAATATTTGTGTATGTTTAGGGCAAAACTCCATGCTCCGGGGAATTGTCAACATTGTTTACAGACTTTATTGTGTATGCAAACCGCTCTCTTCCCATCTGAGCCGGAGAAATACATTAGTATGTGCATAATTCAAAGTGCTAGAAACAGGCATACTAGTATTATAGTCAAGGGAGGCGACTGCGTAATTACCAAATTATCAACAAAGGGAGGTAATCATACTTTCTTCATTATTACCCGTGCCTAGTGAATCGGATCAATAGAAACGTATAAACGATTCGTAATTTCTATGGCAGTGGCTTTGTTGTGATTTCAAACAAAAGACCAAAACAAAGGTAACAAGAGAGAAATCTCATTGTTCTACGTTTATAACGATTTAACACAATAGGTATTGACGTACAGCGAACATAATCAAAGGTAACTTAATGAGTGTTTGCCAACATAATAACAAAGACATTGACTTTGTCGCGTAAAAATTGCCTAGTGTCCGGAAAAAATGAAAGCAAAGCGATTTCTTTTCTTTTAAATAGCGTACAAGGTAGTTACGGAACAATTATTTCTTATATTTTGCAATAATATTTTGTATCCGTCCAATTATGAAAGTTGACAGAAATCATGAATGTTTGCCGTGCTTCGTAAAATATGTCACTTTTAATTGCGCATTGATTATCCCTTGGGTTCACAAAACTTCTCAAATTGACACTTAAGCTCGAGATAAACATTTAATTTCTGTTGTGAATGTTATGTAACACATAGTCTCGTCATCAATAGCAGTAACCCCCCCCCCCCCCCCCAAACTTATAAATACGGAAATATACAGAGATCTTTAATTATAAGATTTTAAAATAAGCTCTTCTGATTTATTGTAGCATTATATTCTATAATGATGATGTTTATACATAAGCTGTGCACTATTCTCCCGCTTGCCTTTGCAGACAATAATTTCGTGTTCCGCTTTCCATACTTTTAAGACTTGAACAAAACCATACTATGACCAAACAGTTAAACCTCTTAAGCCCAACTCCTTGATCCGCCCATGGCTCCTATGTTGAACTCTAATTAACGTCCCAACTTGTTTGGTTGGCTATGCGTTCTTGAACGTTTGAGCTTGAGACCGGCCTGTCGAGATATGACATTAAATTGAGGTCCGAAGTCAATTATGTTTAACTAAGTAATCTACCTGGTATCTGAGTCGGGTTTTTTTACTGGAGCGTTAGCCCCATGTCTTTAGTAACCGTAATTTTGGAAACAGCCGTATCAGAGTTAGACACATTTGATACCACTCTATGTATCACTGCGCTAGCCTGGAATCCTGGCCAAACCTCATATTGCTACGCGTCGGTACTGACAGCGTTAGAAATCAGTGAGCCAGGACCCCAGGCTAATCACTGCGCATGATTTGCATAAACCAATCAATATGTTTAATTTATCGTGACGTCACCAACCGCCGTACTACTTTAATTTCCTTTCCTTTGTCTTTTTGATGGATTTGCATATTGCTCTGAATGTAAATATATGCTCGTCTCCAAAATATTCTTGTTCCAGAATTATTGTTTATTAGAGTATATGGGCAGTAAGCGAGAAAAGTTAGCCAAGGTAGAAAAGGTAGGTGTCTAAAAAAGCTTGAACGCTTTGCTAGCAACATAATGAAATACCAGACTAGACGACATTGCTCCGCATGGACGTCATTTTGTTTAGCACAGTTAGCAGTCAAATCACGTGACCTATCACAGAGGGACGTCCACATTTAAGTTTGAACGTATTTCTTTTTTCATCGATTGTGAAACAAGTTCTTACAACTTATACTAATCACTCTCGATGACTGCTTCCTGGCTACCAACCAGTACTCGCGCTAAATTTAGGGATTGTGAAGTTCGTGATAAATCTCCGCGCATCGCGGGGCTCGAACTCACGACCTTCGGATCAGGAGTCAGACGTACTTTCCCTACGTAGCGCTAGGTAAATGTTTTCTTCGAGATTTTCTTTAATGTTGTCTCTTACTTTTTGAATATTATCACAAGCTACAGCGCGAGGGATTTTGCCTGCGATGTGTTATGTATTCATTTGATATTATATGCAAGGGTTGATCCCACTGGGAGGAGGGCACTGGTACATTTCCGGGGTTTTGTACCAACTTTGAAACCTGCTGTCGTAATGCAATCCCTGGTGCAGATATTTTTAGTCTTAATACAAAAATAAGGGTTTGATGTGTTATAGAAAATTAAAATAAACTACAGCTATATCAGCAAGGTGTTTGTTTTACAACCAACAATTGATTTCCAATTTATTTCCGGACCAATAAAAGAAGGCTCAAGTCAAGCCTATTTTAGGACAATGGTCTCCGCATGGTTATATGCGTCCCGGCTGTAGGACACTGGTCTCCGCATGGTTATATGCGTCCCGGCTGTAGGATAATGGTCTCCGCATGGTTATATGCGTCCCGGCTGTAGGATAATGGTCTCCACATGGTTATATGCGTCCCGGCTGTAGGATAATGGTCTCCACATTGTTATATGCGTCCCGGCTGTAGGATAATGGTCTCCGCATGGTTATATGCGTCCCGGCTGTATGATAATGGTCTCCGCATGGTTATATGCGTCCCGGCTGTATGATAATGGTCTCCGCATGGTTATATGCGTCCCGGCTGTAGGACATTGGTCTCCACATGGTTATATGCGTCCCGGCTGTATGATAATGGTCTCCGCATGGTTATATGCGTCCCGGCTGTAGGACAATGGTCTCCACATGGTTATGTGCGTCCCGGCTGTAGGACAATGGTCTCTCATGGTTATGTGCGTCCCGGCTGTAGGACAATGGTCTCCACATGGTTATGTGCGTCCCGGCTGTAGGACAATGGTCTCCACATGGTTATGTGCGTCCCGGCTGTAGGATAATGGTCTCCACATGGTTATGTGCGTCCCGGCTGTAGGACAATGGTCTCCACATGGTTATGTGCGTCCCGGCTGTAGGACAATGGTCTCCACATGGTAATGTGCGTCCCGGCTGTAGGATAATGGTCTCCACATGGTTATGTGCGTCCCGGCTGTAGGATAATGGTCTCCACATGGTTATATGCGTCCCGGCTGTAGGACATTGGTCTCCACATGGTTATGTGCTTCCCGGCTGTAGGACAATGGTCTCCGTATGGTTATATACATCCCGGCTGTAGGACAATGGTCTCCACATGGTTATATGCGTCCCGGCTGTAGGACAATGGTCTCCACATGGTTATGTGCGTCCCGGCTGTAGGACAATGGTCTCCGTATGGTTATATGCGTCCCGGCTGTAGGATAATGGTCTCCACATGGTTATATGCGTCCCGGCTGTAGGACAATGGTATCCACATGGTTATATGCATCCCGGCTGTAGGACAATGGTCTCCACATGGTTATATCAAGTAACTACACAGGCAAGCTGCTTAGGACACTGACTGACGACCATATAAAGCTAAACTACAATGCGTTCTCTTCAGATCGGCCATCTCTTGAGCAACAGCCTCTCTTCAAAAATCATCAAATTGTCCTGCACTAAGAATTAACTATCAACTTAACCTCTCAATAACAGCCAAGTATTGGTATACCAAGGGCGATTGTTTTGGAGAGGTTGCGCTGCGCTGTAAAACACATTGCGTCACATCAACAGCAGCGCTAACCAGACACTTCCGATAGCGTTTTTGTCCAGGCCGGAAACCAGCAGGACCGAAGACAAACTTGAAATGATCAGCGCAGACGCTTGATTGAATACATAAGTTAAAATAATTCCACTTCGCGTTTAGCAAACATTTATACATCTTTGAACTAATTCTTCTTTAATATTTTCTTTTCCTAATCTCAAAAGGACATCGAACTATGGTATGCAAACACGAGTATTTATCTTGGTTAAGTTGTAATAGTTTTGTTACAAAAAGAGTACTTATTTTTATTCAAATAGAAGAAAACTATTTTACCGAAAACAAACACTTTGAGAGTTTCAATCTTCAAGAGGGTTTCACGAGGTCGGAAATATTTAATTAAGCGAGAACCCTCCATTCATAACAATGTTTGTATTTTAGATTTTGGTATATTTTTGTCAGTATTTACTCAATGAAGGTATTAGAAATGTCCTATAACCGGTGTACATAAACCTTAAATATATGATAACAATTGATGGCATGCGTGTTCTTAAAGACTATTTTGGAAATTAAACTTTGATCATAGGATTTACATACAATTCCCATGGTAAAAACACATTTCTTGAAGTTAAACATTACTACATGTATGCCAGAAAAAATGCGACGTTTTTAACTACATGTATAACATTATAGATATATCGCTTATTTACATTATTATCTCCCCTTAATATGAGCTATCAACGACATCGATTAACCTTAAAGATCAAAATTTGCTGACAGGAGTTCGGAATAAAAAACTAAGTCTGAATCATGATAAAAATCGACAAAATATTTTTTGTAAATCTGACACGAAATAGAAATAAAATAAAGAAAGAAAGGTAATATTGCAAACTTAATGGAAATTCTAATTTTATCTCAGTTTTATACATACAGTGTATAGATTTTTGTTCTTCAATTTGATAAAATTAAGATATACATTCAGGTCAATAGGTATATAAATGTATTGAAGTTTGACACTATAGCGCGATTTAATTTAATCCGTCAATATAATATTTTACATGTAGTTTTCTATTGTACCTATCTATACTGACCCTGCATTGCCAAAAGCATTTACACGCCGGGCGGATTAAAGTTTATGGCATGTCGTGCAGCGGTCATTTTACGCTCATTTGCGTTGTAATTGGTCTTTTTGCAAAGTTGTCCCGTTTTCTTTGGAGTATCATTACTCGCAATTTAATATTTAAAATTCACTCGGGTTCAAGCGAGTTCACTCGCAAGTGACGATTTTATTCGAAAACAAACGTGGATGTGCTTGTATGTGACCTTGGTGGTGACACACACTCTTATCATAATTAATAAAGGCGTAACCTTTAAATCGTTTAAGTAGCGGATCCGTGGTCTAGTCGTAACGCGCTTGACTAGTAATCCAGGGATCGCAGGTTCGATCCCCCGCTTTCCTTCTTTCGGATAGAGACAAAACCCGAGGTCCCGTTAAAGAACCAGGGGTGTTTCAGGAAATGAGACATCTTCTGTATCATGCACTATCCTTCAAAAATCTAAAATGACTAATATTCTTCTGGAGGCGTCGCCCATATGGAAAACCGGTGGCGACGATAAATAAACGCAAATACTAAACAATATATCGTTTAACATCATAGCTGAGACACGGATACAGTTACGGACTGATGGTCGGACGGACTAAAGTACGTACCGTGCAATAACTTAATGATTCCTTCCCGGACGGGAGGGAGGGGGGGGATAAAAACATGTGTTATACCAGAACGGTATGCCTTGTGGTAAATTACGATCTGACCATGAGACACAACATGAAGGTTGATTGATTATAAAGCCAGGTGTTGAAACCTGTTGACATTTTATGCAACAATTCCCTGGGAGGTCTTTTATCTCAAAGTTAACTGAAATTGCACCGTTTTGTCATATTCATCAAAATGGCGACCCCACGTGTTCTTGTAGATGTGAGTCTCCGAGAGAAAATGAGTGGAGAAAATATTTTTACCACACACAAATACCTCATGGAAACTGTATCTATTTTGAATATGATATAAGTCCATATGTATGTTGTATACATACAGATTGAAAGATAATGTTTCATAAACTGTCTAATAAATGGTATTTCAAAACGCCGTCTGGTTCACAATACAGTAAAACCTCACTTATATAGACCACCTCAATATAATACCACCTCAATATAAGACCTTCTCAATATAAGACCTTCCTTCTCAATATCAGACCTTCTAAATATCAGACCACCTCAATATAATACCACCTCAATATTAGACCACCTCAATATAATACCACCTCAATATAAGACCTTCTCAATATAATACCACCTCAATATAAGACCTTCTCAATATAAGACCACCTCAATATAATACCACCTCAATATAAGACCTTCTAAATATCAGACCACCTCAATATAATACCACCTCAATATAAGACCACCTCAATATAATACCACCTCAATATAATACCACCTCAATATAAGACCTTCTCAATATCAGACCACCTCAATATAAGACCACCTCAATAAAATACCACCTCAATATAAGACCACCTCAATATAAGGCCTTCTCAATATAAGACCACCTCAATATAAGACCACATCAATAAAATAACACCTCAATATAAGACCACCTCAATATAAGACCACCTCAATATAAACCACATCAAAGTTAAAAACACAGAACACATAAGACTATGTTGAATTATGTAAATATAAACAAGTAACAGTCGATACGTTTCTCGGAAGTGGAACAACGACCGGAAATGAATTTTAAACAACGGTCTGCTACAACGTGAGTAACTTCCCCCGATCGGCACAGTAGACAAGGTCAGTAATGCACTGATGTATAGCCGAACTTACATTCAAAAACAATACTCCCAACCAATCCACTATAGTCAATTTGGTCACTCAATTTGCTGCGAATTTAATGCTATGCATCAAACTATTTATTGTTTATTTCCGTCTTATTTATGTACAGCATGAAGATAAAATCACAGACACATACAATGTACAGTAAAACCTCACTTAATGACCACTTCAATCATAATAAGACCACATAAACAATAAAAACAAAGTGTTCAAGTCCATTTTCACTGTTTTGTTCTTTATTCAACCTCCATGTTAAGACCACCTCAATATAAAAACAAGTTTACAAGGGTGGTCGTATGATCGAGGTTTACTGTACATATAAACTATTGCACATACCGCTCATATTTGAGGTATAAGGGACGTTCGTCATCACAGTTATATCTACAGAACACAATATATCAGTAAAGTATGTGTCAGTAATCGATGTTTTCTTGTTGAAATTCCGTTTTGCCTTTAAGTAAGCTGTTGATAGAAGCATTGATATAATTATATAGAGCTAGACGCTTGAATAAAGAAAATCATAACTTCTGGTTGTAAATGATGCTTCAGTCTAACGAAACATTTGTGAGAAATTGAAAGCAAGCGACCGTAGTTTGGGGCATATTCAATACAGTGTTTTGTTCAGTAACAGAGATGTATAACTGCATTTAAAGCCTCACTTGTCAACGCCTATTGTCAGATAGAGTTTTTTCAAATCGAACAATGTCTAGAGAAATTCAAAACCAGTGAGATTTTAAGATAGGGTAACTATACTGTAGTTATAAATCTTGGTTCATACTATTGAAAATCAATTAATCAAAGGTAATGATTTCGCGATAGTGCATGAATCATGTGTTTGAATTGACTTTCAAGTTACAATGTAAATTGATAAAGTCAACATTTTCATACCACTTTCACAGCTCCTGACTTGAATACAATGCAAATGATCGTCAGAGGTCCGTGTAACAGTCTTTGCGTCTTGTACTTCACGCCATGTTTCAGCACGTGTAACAGTCTTTGTGTCTTGTACTTCACGCCATATTTCAGCATTAATTCAGTGATGTAAGGCAGTCAGAGGTCCGTGTAACAGTCTTTGTGTCTTGTACTTCACGCCATGTTTCAGCATTAATTCAGTGATGTAAGGCAGTCAAAGGTCCGTGTAACAGTCTTTGTGTCTTGTACTTCACGCCATGTTTCAGCATTAATTCAGTGATGTAAGGCAGTCAAAGGTCCGTGTAACAGTCTTTGCGTCTTGTACTTCACGCCATGTTTCAGCATTAATTCAGTGATGTAAGGCAGTCCAAGGACCGTGTAACAGTCTTTGCGTCTTGTACTTCACGCCATGTTTCAGCATTAATTCAGTGATGTAAGGCAGTCAGAGGTCCGTGTAACAGTCTTTGCGTCTTGTACTTCACGCTATGTTTCAGCACGTGTAACAGTCTTTGTGTCTTGTACTTCACGCCATGTTTCAGCATTAATTCAGTGATGTAAGGCAGTCAAAGGTCCGTGTAACAGTCTTTGTGTCTTGTACTTCACGCCATGTTTCAGCATTAATTCAGTGATGTAAGGCAGTCAGAGGTCCGTGTAACAGTCTTTGCGTCTTGTACTTCACGCCATGTTTCAGCATTAATTCAGTGATGTAAGGCAGTCAAAGGTCCGTGTAACAGTCTTTGCGTCTTGTACTTCACGCCATGTTTCAGCATTAATTCAGTGATGTAAGGCAGTCAAAGGTCCGTGTAACAGTCTTTGCGTCTTGTACTTCACGCCATGTTTCAGCATTAATTCAGTGATGTAAGGCAGTCAGAGGTCCGTGTAACAGTATTTACGTCTTGTACTTCACGCCATGTTTCAGTATTAATTCAGTGATGTAAGGCAGTCAAAGGTCCGTGTAACAGTATTTGCGTCTTGTACTTCACGCCATGTTTCAGCATTAATTCAGTGATGTAAGACTGTCAAAGGTCCGTGTAACAGTCTTTGCGTCTTGTACTTCACGCCATGTTTCAGCATTAATTCAGTGATGTAAGGCAGTCAGAGGTCCGTGTAACAGTCTTTGCGTCTTGTACTTCACGCCATGTTTCAGCATTAATTCAGTGATGTAAGGCAGTCAAAGGTCCGTGCAACAGTCTTTGCGTCTTGTACTTCACGCCATGTTTCAGCATTAATTCAGTGATGTAAGGCAGTCAGTTGGCTTATGTCGTGTTCCTGTGTTGCCGTTCAGAACCCATTCTTCCTTAAGCAACTAAACACTTTCTACTATAAATCAGGGGTTGAGCTGGACAAATGAATTCAGATGGATCGTTTTCAGTCCAATTTCACTTTGCACATACAGCTAAACCTCCCCTAAAGACCATCTCAATATTAGGACCACCTCGAAATTAAGACCACATTGTTCAAGTAAATTTTCACCATTTTGCTCTTTATTCACACTCAATATTAGGACCAACTCAATAAGAAGACCAGTTTTCAAGAGTGCGAAAGGTGGTCTTATTATTGAGGTTTTACTGTTATCTCACCCAAGGTTAGAACCAATAGCCGTAAGATTGTCATAAGAATGCTCGGTCGACACCAACATTCACTGAAAAGCATAAACGGCATGCGGTAGTTGCGGGTTCGAACCTCAGGAGAACTCTACCACACCTCATCAAAACACACCAATACTGATTGTTCAAGCAGGCCAACTCGAGGGTAATTAAAGAAACATGCTGGTGTTGTCACAATGAAGCGTAAGCACGAATACACAATGAATAGTCGTAACAAATAATTTTAGTTTATTTAAGATTATACAATCTTACAATTTATTTACGTGTTTTGAGAATTACTATTCTATTATATTTTCAAGTGTAAACAATAATTTTTAATCGACATATGTTGCTGTTTCTCTTTATTATTTGCGTTTTACTTCAAACTTTGAACAAAAGAAGACATCAAGGACGCATACGATAAACAAAAATGCAAAAAGTCGTTCTCTGATCTAGATATTAATTAATCTACAGTAAACACCGTTGATAGTAAAAATCCCGTCGCTTTTGCACGGTAAACAGATCTTCCACACGTACGACATTTTAGTTCCGTATAAACACTGATTTTGGCTTTAATATCAACCTTAAGTGATCTTGATTGGATAACTTGATTCTAAACAGCATATGCGGATAAAAGTAGAGATTATCGCGTTTGGAATCTTTCATCAATATTTTACAGACTAATTCCTTCTCACGTCTATGAGATAAGAAAGATTAATGGATTACCTGTGCGTGCATTATGCGTTTTTATTACATTCTCTGACCGTATGTATAAATAAAATATGCGCCGAATGCTGTGTTATCAGTCTAAAGTCGAATCTAATTGTTATTACATGTTTTACCCCGTTGTGGTAAAAGTTCGAAGTTCATTACCGAGAGAATTAAGTCCAAAGATAAGCACAGTTCCTACGACGCCATCAATCGGACGCGGGGATGCCTTTACTTCCGGTCCCTTAGTTTCCCAATAAGTTTACAGTATACTTTGTACGAACTTGAAAATGTGTCTATTAATAGCGACACAATTGCTAATGTTAATTATTTGTACATATATTTGTATAAAACCGACTTCCAATTAAATTTTTATCCAGCGTTCTCTGTACCCGATTGGTTACGATTTATCCTGTACCGGAATATGATTATAATCGTCTGGTATGGATACTTATTGCCTATAGAACTGACTGGTCACTTTTACACATGTCCAGCTAACTGACCACAATATACACAAATAAATATTGAAATCAGTGGCTAATCTTAAAGTAAATATACCAAATAATCGCCAATGTTGTGATTTAAAACTATTTATAATATATAAACACTTTGATTATATCATTATAAATGTAATTTCATTGACCTAAATCCGATACTTAAAGTCCACCACATTCTTGTTCTGTTACATTCATCGCAAATCTCGTCATGTAGTCGTCTACAGTGAAACCTCAACGATAAGACCACCATTGGTTCTATAGAAAGTTGGTCTACAGTGAAACCTCAACGATAAGACCACCATTGGTTCTATAGAACGTTGGTCTACAGTGAAACCTCAACGATAAGACCACCATTGCTTCTATAGAACGTTGGTCTACAGTGAAACCTCAACGATAAGACCACCATTGCTTCTATAGAACTTTGGTCTACAGTGAAACCTCAACGATAAGACCACCATATGTTCTATAGAAAGTTGATCTACAGTGAAACCTCAACGATAAGACCACCATTGGTTCTATAGAAAGTTGGTCTACAGTGAAACCTCAACGATAAGACCACCATTGGTTCTATAGAAAGTTGGTCTACAGTGAAACCTCAACGATAAGACCACAATATGTTCTATAGAAAGTTGATCTACAGTGAAACCTCAACGATAAGACTGCCATTGGTTCTATAGAAAGTTGATCTACAGTTAAACCTCAACGATAAGACTGCCATATGTTCTATAGTAAGTTAGTCTACAGTGAAACCTCAACGATAAGACCACCATTGGTTCTATAGAAAGTTGATCTACAGTGAAACCTCAACGATAAGACTGCCATTGGTTCTATAAAAAGTTGATCTACAGTTAAACCTCAACGATAAGACTGCCATTGGTTCTATAGAAAGTTGATCTACAGTTAAACCTCAACGATAAGACCACCATTGGTTCTATAGAAAGTTGGTCTACAGTGAAACCTCAACGATAAGACCACCATATGTTCTATAGAAAGTTGGTATACAGTGAAACCTCAACGATAAGACCACCATATGTTCTATAGAAAGTTGGTCTACAGTGAAACCTCAACGATAAGACCACCATATGTTCTATAGAAAGTTGGTCTACAGTGAAACCTCAACGATAAGACCACCATTGGTTCTATAGAAAGTTGGTCTACAGTGAAACCTCAACGATAAGACCACCATTGGTTCTATAGAAAGTTGGTCTACAGTGAAACCTCAACGATAAGACCACCATTGGTTCTATAGAAAGTTGGTATACAGTGAAACCTCAACGATAAGACCACCATTGGTTCTATAGAAAGTTGGTCTACAGTGAAACCTCAACGATAAGACCACCATTGGTTCTATAGAAAGTTGGTATACAGTGAAACCTCAACGATAAGACCACCATTGGTTCTATAGAAAGTTGGTCTACAGTGAAACCTCAACGATAAGACCATCATTGGTTCTATAGAAAGTTGGTCTACAGTGAAACCTCAACGATAAGACCACCATTGGTTCTATAGAAAGTTGGTCTACAGTGAAACCTCAACGATAAGACCACCATTGGTTCTATAGAAAGTTGGTATACAGTGAAACCTCAACGATAAGACCACCATATGTTCTATAGAAAGTTGGTCTACAGTGAAACCTCAACGATAAGACCACCATTGGTTCTATAGAAAGTTGATCTTATCAATGAGGTAGTCTGAGTTAAAATGTGGAACAATGTGTAAAATAGTCCATAAAAATACCGTCTATAGCTCTCAAAGAAGGTTTTACAGTAATTATTTGCAACATATTCAGTGTTCCGTTCTAAACAGAATAAAAACATATCTCGTTATGCTCTATTCTGTCCTACAAGGACTTTTAAAGACCTATTTGATAGGTAAATCATTCCATAGATTGTTTTTGTATGATTGTAAATACAATGACCTCCTTTCTGAATGCATAGTAATTACGGAAACCCAATCCTATCATCTGTAGTTACATTATCTTGTATCTTAAAGGACGCATCAATGGACGAATATTCTAATTTAAAGAGTCATACTACACTACATTAGATTATATTGGCGGAGTATTTACTGCCCGTGTAACGGTATTAAGTGAGACAATTATGACTTCGTACACATACATTCAGGACTGATTTATTGACAGCATTTTTTACTGCATTTTGGACATCTAATAACACTAATGATATGTAGTGTTTAAACAGATGAGTATTTGAACTGACATTTATATCCTTACACAAACACGTGAGTGTGGATATTTTAATGTTTCACCCTTTATTAATCGTACGCCAACGATACTTTATGTAGGGTTCGATTTCTCCAAATCAAGCCCCTTATCTGACCCGTTTATGAATACAGTTTTATATGCAATAATACAAAGCTATACTATAAAGAAAATTCATAAAATTACAAACTTTATCAACAGAGACGTTGCACTATCCCTTAAACCGATTTACTATGCATAAAAATATAAAAATATCGCACCCCTTTCAGATGACTTAAAATGTGTTTAAAGATTCTACAAGACCGATCTACCCACTTTAACCGAGCAGAGAATCGCGTTATGGCCTAATCAGGTTTTTACCATCGACCAAGTTTCATGTATTGATTAAGCTAAGTATAGTATTAAGTATGTCGCCGTTGAATGAGGTAGCTTCGTGGATTTTAGCTTAAAGGCCGATAAATATTTTTAACACCGTGTTTATAGACCCGATATCACAACGACTTCTGATTAATGGATTTAAAGAAAAAATACGTAAGGTGCACCGTTAGTTATCTGTGTGATATAATTAACAAGTGTTAATATGATCTCGCTTATTGGTGTTTAGCCGGAGTTAATATTTCTAAATATCAGTGAGTATAACGTTTATGATTTCATTGATAATATTGCTTTGCGTTTGTTTGTTCAATGAGATATGTGTTTCTCTTTGTTAGCTGTCGAGTGGGATGTTTACCGGTAATTCTTTTCTTGTCTTTTAAGCTGGTTCAAATCTCAAGTACCTGTTATTTGCTTCTGAAAAGTTCAAATGAAAAATAAACAAAGACAAATTGGACTAAATTTATTTCTAAATCAATTTGAGAGCGGTCAATGTTTAATTGTAATCGCATTTATTGTTTTGAAAAAGGGACAGTTTTCGTTGAAAAGGGGGCACGTATGATACAAAGCTATAATTTGTATAGGGGTCATAGGGGTCGGAGGGCAGGGGTTCCTTATCTTAATGTATTGAGTTGGAATCCAGACCTTAACATACACACATCGACAGTCGGGAGAAGTGCTTAGTAACCCAGGAAGCCGTGATCGAGAGCGCTTTATTCAATTTGTAAACTTGTTGAAATCAAAGCAGATGTAAACAATTATAAAGTTTAAAATACAATCTGTCACTATGATATCGATGCTTCACGTAATATAAACGTGAACTACTTAAAACCTAAGCATAAACCCAAGGTCCGTTTTCTACTTATTCTCAGTGTAATCTTATCCCTGGGTTAATAATATCATAATAATCGAAATAAACACTGAACGATCGAAACAATACACACCGTTGACAACGCAAAACAGATATATACAAGTGCAAATATTAATATTAAAAGTAATTCAATAAATTATCCACAATATCTAAGGACGTCTATTAGATAATCGTTGTTTTAGATTTAAACCTCTTGGTAAACTACCTTATTAATTAGCTCAAATTGTTGATCATAGGATTTCGCTACATAATCAGATTGGTATAGAATTGTGTTTCATATGGAGATATACTCTGGGTGGGTATAAGCTGACATTGTGAATAAAGTACACATTGCTGCATGTAGCACCGTGGTTAAGTTGGGATTCTACTACACAGTTACACTTAATAGTTGTAAGCGACCCCCTACTGGCTTGGTCACAGAATATGTAAAATGTTGTAAAATGTACATTGTAGGCTAAAGTAAATAAAGTTAACTGTGATCACATACACATAACCTCAATACTATAATACTCATCATCGTCTTCATCATCAACACAATTACCGCCATCAATATCTTCATTATCATAAAGTGGCAGTAACCAAGGAAGCAATATCGTTGTCATGGACGATATCGATGATATTGTAGAGATGTTGAAAACAACAATAATAACATCATAATAACATCAACAATCACAGAAACAGCGTCGAAAAACGTAAAAACAGCAATAATTGTTAATATAAGTAAATATCAGTATCAACACTCAGCCACGAGTTAGTCATTTGATATTTATCAACTTTGAACAACTTTACCATGGGTAATAACACAATATCCACGATGTCATCATCAGCTAAGACTACACTATTGTCCGAAACAAACCTCATCAACGCACCATTACACGTCCAACTGGCAAGGCTTTGTGACGTTAGATGGAGTTATTTTATCACGCAATTGATACACTATCGAACAGAAACAACAACAGTGAATAACACTAGAGCAAAATCAACATTTTCTGACACAACAACTCTCATACACAACACGCTGACACCACTCTCATATACAACACGCTGACACCACTCTCATATACAACACGCTGACACCACTCTCATATACAACACGCTGACACCACTCTCATACACAACACGCTGACACCACTCTCATACACAACACGCTGACACCCCTCTCATACACAACACGCTGACACCACTCTCATATACAACACGATGACACCACTCTCATACACAACACGATGACACCACTCTCATACACAACACGATGACACCAATCTCATATACAACACGCTGACACCACTCTCATATACAACACGCTGACACCACTCTCATATACAACACGCTGACACCACTCTCATATACAACACGCTGACACCACTCTCATATACAACACGATGACACCACTCTCATACACAACACGATGACACCAATCTCATACACAACACGATGACACCCCTCTCATACACAACACGATGGCACCACTCTCATACACAACACGATGACACCACTCTCATACACAACACGATGACACCCCTCTCATACACAACACGATGATACCAATCTCATACACAACACGATGACACCACTCTCATACACAACACGATGACCCCACTCTCATACACAACACGATGACACCACTCTCATACACAACACGATGACACCCCTCTCATACACAACACGATGACACCCCTCTCATACACAACACGATGGCACCACTCTCATACACAAAACGATGACACCACTCGCATACTAAATAAAGTTAAATACATTCGAGGGAAACGTCGCAGGCTCCCACAATATCATTCACCCCAAAGAGATGATTATGGACGAAACGTGAACATTTAAATAGAATAACATAATATATATATCTGTCAAGTAGAGCGTATTTTGCAGGTCCCCCTGTATTTACGTAAGAACGATTTTAAACGAATTGTGAGGTGGTCAGCCAATAAAAGATGTTTTTACAAAATATTGACCAATAGACATAGTGCACACAATAAAAAAATCTCAACTAATTTTGAATCCATAGTAAACATAACAATTAAACAACCCTGTCATCTCTGATGACATACATCAACTATATTGATTACGTCACTAATTATCAAGAAAAAGTCAATGTATTGTGATATATAACTAACGTCGTTGCTATGGCCTCACAGATCATTAAAACTGCTTCAACCAATTACGTCATTTCGTAGTAATATAAATCCAATTTCCGCTTTCTTTTCACTGAATATATCAAAAGCCGATAGTTCATAAAACTCTATGTTTGTATAAACGAAAACATTGACTATATACAAACCCGTGCATAATAGTTTGTAGCCGCCATTACATCATATTAAAACATATTCGTTTAACATTTAAATTATCATTTGAATGCCTATAGGACTGCATCGTTTGCATAATTATGTGTAGAATATAACACGTCTTTGACAGTCGTGAAATGTAAAATAAAACTATCAATTGAATTATAATCTGCTTAAATGCTTTTATTTATGAATACCACGATTATATATCGAACAATGGACGCAGGAGCATTATAGAAAAGAAACATAATAAAATAAAAACATTTCATGTAGAAAACGCTGAAAAAATAAGCGAACTCGATATGATTAAAATTGCATGCATGTGGCCATCTTTTTTTTAAATCGTTTTTGTGCGTATTCGTTAAGTAAACAATATTATTTTAATATTGTTATTCTTGAACAATCGTGTATACGTGTGAAGTGTATTTTTTGTATTTAATAATAATCAGTCTACGACTGTGGTTGTAAAACAGAATTTGGAGACCATCTCAGAATAAAGCTTTGTCATTGGTCAATTTTAAAATTGATCTCAGGAACAGCCAATGAGATGCTCAAGCTTTGAGAACGTAACTTAACTGAGTTCGGAGGCCTGTCCAAGAACGCAGCCTCATAATTGGTCAATTTAAGAATAATCTCTGGATCCACCAATCAAATGCCTGATTTTGAGACTTCAATAACCCCAGTCTGTGATTGTGTATGGTTGAAATGAGAGCGCCGCTGTACGATTTCCAACCTCTTCTTTAAGTGACGACATCTCCAGAAAACGTAAATGTCCATTTACAGAAGAGGTTGTAAATCACATAGCAGCGCTCATGATATGTGTTTTATACAGAAAACGTCTTTAATTTCACTGATATTATTTCATTGGATAATTCAATTATGATGTTAATAAACGAATGGTTTCTTTTTTTGAAACATGTTCACTATGTGTAATCTAATCAATGTTTTCAATCATCTATTAATGATTTCCGTCAGATAGCTCTTATATTTCAACTACGACATTCTCAAACGGGTAACCACTGTTTACATAAACTTAAGTAAGGCTATCAATAAAAATGTTAGTTGACGAGATTCGTACCCAATTATTTACGAGTGTGTCGGTAGGTTGAGTTTTTTAAATTTTATTTTATATTGACGCCTGAACAATTCTGAACGTAAAGGCCACGCAAAAAATAAAATTCGGGGCAAATAAACATGAGTCTGTCGAGGCACCGTAAACAAAAAAAATTAAGGATAGCCTCACAAAAAGATGTTTGTTCCGATTGTGATAAAATATTGTTTTCAAGATGTTGGCGAACTACATTTAAAGTTTTAAGAATGAACAGTGAAGAGCGTTCAATGATCTTTTATACGGACGATTAGCTGCGTAAAATACATATTAATTTATAACCATATTAACAAAATGACATGATAAATTATATGTTTATGCTAAAATATGATCATGAATACATATTCACGTTTGTTTTGCCATTTTACATTAATGGGTTTTCATTCACACGGTACGTTTAGGATACATCAGTTTTCAACGCCAAGTCTGTAGTTGTATTCATTTATAAATATATTTGTTTATCGATTGTGAGGAATATTTGTGCTTATTAAACACCAATATTTAATTCGTTTTCTGGGGTTACACTGTCGTCGAGTCTTTGAGAGGGGTGGGGCAATCCAGATCTTGGTAAGCTTATATCTTCATTACCTTTGAGTTGAGCCAATGTAATTAAAGTGAGTCTAAGAATGCAATCTTACCATTGGTCAATTTTAAGACACTGCTCAGAACTAACCAATCGGAGATTTGAGATTGCTCCCAAAATTCAGATTATAAAATAGGACCCTTATTCCCTTAATTGACTAACACTTCATATGAACATTGTTTGATAACTCCATGCCAGTGAGTACTCTGATATCCAAGTGTAACTTAAGTTACCTTCTATCAATCTGTTTATCAGCAATCGGATATTTACCTTCGATTATACTTCCCTTATGATTACTGAAAGCTAAAATTACCCCATAATGCGCAGTTTTGTTTACATTACTTGCGTGGATTGCACGCATGTTATTCATACATTCAGCGGGTTATGAATCTGGCCGCTCAAACAAGATGACGTTCTATACAATAGTAATGTATTAAAACGAGTGTTTTGCAATTATTCTCACATTGAACTGGAGGAATTAATGCTTGTATAATTAGCCAGGTTCGGTCGTGTTCATATACAGTACAACCTTAATCATAAGATCACCATTAGTTGGGAAGCAAGTCTTATTAATTAGCTTATCTGATTATTGAGTTAAAATGTTGGGAAAAAGGAAAACAATCTATGAAAGTGTGGTCGTATTAATGAGCTGGTTTTAATTTTGAGTGCGAAATTGAAAGTAAATTATCTGAGTACATCATTTGGGTCTTGTCCGAATATCAAAATTAATTATGTTACCATTTTTCGTTTAGAACGCCACTTCTTAGTGTCAGCTCTGTGGCCAAGCTGCCATAATGCAGTATTAGACCATAGATGTTAAGCTCATAATACGATTTTTGTCCGATTCGTAATCATTGTTTTTATTTCAAATTATATTTTTTCAAGATTGGTTACATATTTTGGCCGTTGTTGAGAGGTTATTCTAGAGAGACTTTGATTGATACTAAATTCTTGCTACAAAATTGATAATGTTGTTGAATACAGGTGATTGCTCAAGATATGGCGGCTCTGTAGATGTTACATACTGTATTAGTTCACATCAATGTATATCTTATATATGACATTGGACACTGTGTATGTGATCACAAATGAGTAAAAAAACGAATGAGGAAGATAGATATAATTTTTTTGCGTAAGAGTTGTGAAGCATTTGTAGTATATTTCATACTGTTTTCACCAAAGGCATACGCAACCAGTTAAAAATTAGGGTTACCTGTGACAGACAACCTGTATAAACCGATACTAACATAGAGTCCAATACGGTGTCGGTTAAGTCAGGTTTTACTGTACATCTACATGTACATTCTCCCCACTTAACTTTCAAACAGATCCCATTCATGAGTTTGAAGTATAGATGCTCACCTTCTGTAGTCCATTTAGTATTGTTTAAATTTACGACCCGGTGGCTATGAATGATTTCAGCATAATAATATACGACAATTACATTGTTAAAATATTTGTATTGTTACGCCGATCAAAATCAATACGTTAGTACAATACATGAAGCTAAAATGTCATCTGTATGAAAAGACATCAATTTCAAAATTTAAAAGAATAAATCGCTTACTCATGGAACGGTAGATTGATTGCATTCTATACTTAACAAAAAAGAAACGTTCCACGTAATATCCATAATTTATTATCTATATATAGATCAGATACTTAATGGGTGGTTTGAGGCCAAAGTGAACTAAACCACATTTTCATGAAGATTGAGTTTTATAACATAACATACGGTGTAGAATGATAATAACACTCATGTAATATTTTCGATATTTTACTTGTGAAATAACAACTCACGTGTGTGTGATACATAGACGCGCTCAAATGATGTTGACATTGATAAATATTTAATTTGTACGATGTTTGACATTTTATTTCATAGAAAAGTAAAGTCCAAGGCTGTAATTCGCTATATGATTGTTGTTTCTGTTTGTGTTATGAATGTTTATGTTTCCCTTTCCCCTATGCAATTCTGTCACTTTATACAGTGTTCAGAGTGTTTCCTGCCCAATTTTGGCCTATTGTGGCCAGTTGTCTTGAATAGTCCTGTGAGCTTTTCCATCCATTAATTCCCCCCTCCCCCTCCTTTTACTGTCCACTTTGATTCTCTTAATTATTCCTTATGGTCTGTTGGGCCGTTCCTTGTGCCTCTGTTCCTTAATATGTGTACAGTTTGACCTCCTTAGGTGCATTATGTTTTGTGGATTGTTATTTTTCCTGAGGTCTGCGTGGGGAGGTATTGTCTTGTGTATGTGGCGTTCCCCGTAGTTACGTATTCTCTCTGTTTTGTTAATGTGAATATGTGTGATATAATCATTTAAACTCATATATTTTGTCGGAACTACTTTTTAATGCGTCAGCTTTCGTTTACCAAAGACCAGAATAACACACGTCATAATTTGCTTGCATGTTAGTGGGTTAGGGTAATGTTTTGGCAAAAGTCGGACATTTCTGCTGTTATGCCATCAATAGAATGTTACATTCGTGTTCATTTTGTATTGATTATATCTAACTCGTCATCTAAAACCGATAAAAGCCTCGTTGTTATCGTTTTTAGAAGACTCGTTTAATAAATTCAATAAATAATGACCACTCATGTAAGATCCTCAATATCTCTCCTTTCCTTGTAACTGTTCAAAGAGGGATTTTTATTTTGGTCTATATTCCAGCTTTCTAAGACGTCTATAGCTCTAGTAGGGGATATTGAACAGGTGTACTAACCCACATCTACTATAGGTTCTTCCACGTTACTTAAAACCTGACTGGACTAGGAAACAGTGGTTCACTTTGGCATTATTTCAAGTTTTGAAGTGATGTATGCATGCCAAAATGAACTATCCCACAAAATCCTTTTTTAAACTGCAAATAAATATCATTTGGAACTAAATAACAATTGATTGCTATATCACCAAAATAACAGCATGAATACTTCATATGTTGCCTAGAAATTATAGTCTTTTATGGGGAATTCAAAATACGTTAAAGTCAATTTTCTCAAAATGACCAATGTGAGGCTTAGTTCACTTTGGCATCAGACCTCCCGAATAATGGCAAATACAGAGAGATTAAATCTAGCAATAGCAATGTGAATATCTAGATGTTTTATAGTGCACAGTTCTGACATACTGATAACGTCAAGCTTGGATGTGAAACAATGCTGTACATTAAAATGGTGCGTTCTTATATTTGTTGAGTATACATATACAAGGTATAGAGGTTACAAGGTTTGTGTATATTTGAATGTAGAATTGTATATCTCTAATTATCAGGTTTCGTTTACTCAACTTGATAGAAAAATTATGTCTACTTTACAAGTAAGTGGGTTTTACCTTGTATGTTTTATACTGAGTAAAGGTGTCGAAGAATGAACCATACAGCTAGTATTTTAATGTATTTAAATACCGCACACAAGTGTGAAGTTGACACTGACCCCGCCATGTGAAGAGGAAAGATTTTCTCACATTAACAAGTGTAAATCATGTGATAGTTCACATTTATCTACCGTTACTGCATACTTTTTTACTCCCATTCCTATATACATAATTTACCTTTCAATACGCGCTTAATGACCAAAGCTGTCACATTTATTTTTAACCGTATGTAAATGTGGAGTTTAACGTAGGTACTTAGATGTCTGACAATTCGTGGTACGGACCTCCTTGGTTCCGTCAAGATGTGGTTTCCAGTATTCAGGTCGTAAAGCATAATCACCATAGATCACTATAAATAGTACTTTATTTCGCGAAATCGGCCGATATATAGGGGGGCTACATGTATACACTATCAAATATTTCGGTAAGTCTTAAATTCGCGTTACAACAACTTCGCAAATATTAAAATCCTAACACATACTAAAACACTTAAATGATAATTGGCTATTAATTATAATATAAAAACTCAGTCGAAGCAATAAATCACACACTAAGATGGCCTGATGGTCCCCGGTAGTTTAGTTAATGCACAAAGAAATGCAATATGAGTTACAATATTTACAAAATGTACAGTATACACTAGTGATACAATACTAAATATAATAATGACATGCATCAAACTGTAAATCCAATTAAGTGTTCTTGATATTTCTTGGTTTTTGCTGTCCATGTTTAAAATATTCATGTAAAATTCATGAAGGGGATTTTGTCCACCTTGTAAATTTCATGAAGGGGATTAAGTCCACCTTGTAAAATTAACGAAGGGGATTTTGTCCACCTTGTACAAAATGAGCAAAGGGGATTTTGTCCGGAGGGGATTTTGTCCGTATACCACCGAATCCCGCCATGTGCGAGATTTTACGTGGTACTTTTCACGATCCCTGGATAAGGCGGGACTACTGGTTATAACTCAAGGGAGCAGTCATAGAGTGTGATTTATACATAAAGTATAGGTTTTAAGAGCTTTCTTCAAAATTGATGTGAAATAAATAGGTTTAAACCATAAATCACCATTGATTTCATCTCCAAACTTCCAATTACTAAAATGCTGTAATAGAAAATAATAAATAATAAAATAATGTTGAACACGAGTTTGAAAATCTTACTCCTGATACGTTTACATAAGGCGTAATTTTCGGTTGTCATAAATCAGAGATTGTGAATATTTTACGACTGTTTGTGTGTATAAGCAATTATTTCGAGAATGCATTATAAACATTCAAAGATTGAAATCTCTCAAACTGCTAGTGTAGGATGGAGTTGGGTATACATATGGAATAATTGACGTATATGGATAAATACAGAACAACCTAGCCCGTGTGGCCCTCTCTTAATCTACAGTCTCTCTCGAAAAACAGAATCATTTTGTTATTCAGTGACATTTTAGTCTCAATTTAAACTATATAAAACATCACTCTCTGCAAAATAGTCACATATCGTGTCCAATGGTGCGGGGCTGCCGATTTTAAGTGATATTACGATAACGGCTGCTATAGATATCTCTCGGTTTTGACTATCATAATTTCGAATTTTGATGATTCAGTTCGGTTATATAAATACAGTAAAACCTCAATTATACGACCACCCTTGGGAACAGGCTTTTAACTGGTTGAGGTGGTCTTAATATTGAGGTTGAAATGAAGAGCAAAATAAGGAAAATGGACTTGAAAATTGTCTGTTGATGACAGGTTGTCGTTAACCACTTAGGAGAGTCTGTACTGTATTCAACCACTTAGGAGAGTCTGTACTGTATTCAACCACTTAGGAGAGTCTGTACTGTATTCAACCACTTAGGAGAGTATGTACTGTATTCAACCACTTAGGAGAGTCTGTACTGTATTCAACCACTTAGGAGAGTCTGTACTGTATTCAACCACTTAGGAGAGTATGTACTGTATTCAACCACTTAGGAGAGTATGTACTGTATTCAACCACTTAGGAGAGTATGTACTGTATTCAACCACTTAGGAGAGTCTGTACTGTATTCAACCACTTAGGATAGTCTGTACTGTATTCAACCACTTAGGAGAGTATGTACTGTATTCAACCACTTAGGAGAGTATGTACTGTATTCAACCACTTAGGAGAGTGTGTACTGTATTCAACCACTTAGGAGAGTCTGTACTGTATTCAACCACTTAGGAGAGTATGTACTGTATTCAACCACTTAGGAGAGTGTGTACTGTATTCAACCACTTAGGAGAGTCTGTACTGTATTCAACCACTTAGGAGAGTATGTACTGTATTCAACCACTTAGGAGAGTCTGTACTGTATTCAACCACTTAGGAGAGTCTGTACTGTATTCAACCACTTAGGAGAGTCTGTACTGTATTCAACCACTTAGGAGAGTATGTACTGTATTCAACCACTTAGGAGAGTCTGTACTGTATTCAACCACTTAGGAGAGTCTGTACTGTATTCAACCACTTAGGAGAGTATGTACTGTATTCAACCACTTAGGATAGTCTGTACTGTATTCAACCACTTAGGATAGTCTGTACTGTATTCAACCACTTAGGAGAGTATGTACTGTATTGAACCACTTAGGAGAGTCTGTACTGTATTGAACCACTTAGGATAGCCTGTACTGTATTCAACCACTTAGGATAGTCTGTACTGTATTCAACCACTTAGGATAGTCTGTACTGTATTCAACCACTTAGGAGAGTCTGTACTGTATTCAACCACTTAGGAGAGTATGTACTGTATTCAACCACTTAGGAGAGTATGTACTGTATTGAACCACTTAGGAGAGTCTGTACTGTATTCAACCACTTAGGAGAGTCTGTACTGTATTGAACCACTTAGGAGAGTATGTACTGTATTCAACCACTTAGGATAGTCTGTACTGTATTCAACCACTTAGGAAAGTCTGTACTGTATTCAACCACTTAGGAGAGTCTGTACTGTATTCAACCACTTAGGAGAGTCTGTACTGTATTCAACCACTTAGGAGAGTATGTACTGTATTCAACCACTTAGGAGAGTCTGTACTGTATTCAACCACTTAGGAGAGTCTGTACTGTATTCAACCACTTAGGAGAGTCTGTACTGTATTCAACCACTTAGGAGAGTCTGTACTGTATTCAACCACTTAGGAGAGTCTGTACTGTATTCAACCACTTAGGAGAGTCTGTACTGTATTCAACCACTTAGGAGAGTCTGTACTGTATTCAACCACTTAGGAGAGTCTGTACTGTATTCAACCACTTAGGAGAGTCTGTACTGTATTCAACCACTTAGGAGAGTCTGTACTGTATTCAACCACTTAGGAGAGTCTGTACTGTATTCAACCACTTAGGAGAGTATGTACTGTATTCAATACCCTAACAACACTCGGCTTAGATTTTGGATTTTTCGACGCGGCCGTACTAACATGGTTTTGCTATTTGCATATCAGTGTTGTGTAAACTATATAAATCTTTCGTTAACCATCAAGGCAATTTCTCTTCAACCGAACAACGTTTGTAACCTTGACGCGGATTGGTTAACCTTACGATGAAGGGTACGTTACGTTACCGAAATCCACTGAGTTTCGGTAAATTTACCGACATCCGTTTTGGATCTGGATTGATCAGCAATCATAACATCTCGGCAATGGTCATGTTGCACAACAAACCTTAACCTTCAAATTGCGCCGACCATCTTTTTTCAAAATATTTCTTGTTTAAAATTAACAATCGTGATCAATAAATATTGTCAATGTGTTGTACTGTTCAAGATAAATACTTTTATCCATTCTTATTTCAAACTCATTAGATACTATGAGTATCATGCTGTCCGTGCGATAAATTCTCAAATTGTTTGCTTGACAGAATTAAAATTGTGTAAATAAAACGTGCTTTGTTTTAGCGACTGTAGTTAATAAACGGAAATGATACAGGAAAAATATTCAATATCATTAGCAGAGTACTTTTCTAGTACAATTATTTAACTGAATGCCAGTTAAAAATCATTATAAGGTCACTATAAACTGACGACTAGATTGTTGTCATTGTCGTTTGAACATGAAAAAATAGCGGGGGCGCCTTTTTGAGTTTTGAAAAGAAATTATTGATGTTGAAATCGCAGTAAATACAAAGATCTGTTTTTTTGTGAGAAAATAAATAATGACATGATGTTTCGAGGGGGCATAGCTCGGATGATAACCGACAGATAAAGTTGGTTTTGCCTTACAACGAACACAAACTCCCCTCACACCACGCATGCATGCTTTATTTGCTTTGGACTCGTTTAAAATACCTTGCCCTTATTGAATAACGTCGCAGCGATATTTGAAGCCCCGTCAATGTTCAGCAAATGTGTCATTGTTTAGCTAGAAATGATTAGAAATTAGTATCGATGTTTTCACAATACGCATTCTTGGGACGACAGAAAGATCTGCTGCTGGGAATGCTAGCTGGACGGGAATGCCAGATGCATGCATCGAGGGTTGGGTGCAAGACTGCTGTAAGTGTTTGTTTTCTTGAATTTCGTTACTTTTATGATACGTCAAACCTTGATGTATACCTTAAACAATTAAGATAACAAAACATATATTGTTTAAAATATTGAATATCAATCAGAAAGTTAGGAGCACGGCAGAAGTGTTGATTCTTGGTATCACTAAGGTTATTGATCACTCAAGTCACAATTTAAACAGAGTTCAGAACGTTTTAGTCGCTACGTAAAATAAAACCGGCACTTAAGCATATCAACCCCGGTCCTACGGTTAAGTGATATCTGGCGTTTGCCACGGGTGCACTGACGGGTTCGAGCTATGGTAACAAGTTTTAGCATGTTTATTTCAAGAACTCTTGAAGGTCATAAGACCCATAGAGGTAATATAACATAATATGGCAAGCAAGCTATGAAATATAATACAGAGGATATAAATGACACATCATAAACGTTAAAATGAAACTTCTTGTTACCTTGTTTGCTCTTGGTATTATTTGATACTTATACTGGGACTGGTTGTTTCTGTGTCACGTGAATGTATCTAGGTAAAAGTTTACATACCCAACTTTCATAGAGCCTCGCTTTGTCACCGTTGATAACGTGGGTAATGAGGAAAATACATGGGAACTGCTTGAAATCCTTAATATCTCAATAACGGATTGAGACATCACAATTGTGCGAACGGTTTTGAAAATTAATATTTCGGGAATACATCTTCCGTGTTTCAGAAAGATTGTGACAAAATGTTGGTCCTTTTTAACTTTTAAGACACTAACCATGGCTATATATTTGTAAAACACGTTTTGTTTGAGGCGCCCTGTCCAGAACATTCTAAATCAGTCCCGATTCAATTTTATTTTGGTTCAAGGGCATTTTCGTCCGTTGCCATAAATACTTGTCGTTTCTTGTGTAAGTTTTGGAACCTAAAGACATTTTCCAGTGACACTGTATTTGTTTGTCTGTGTGTTACTAGGGGCATTTGTAACAAACATTGATTAATATTTAAATGTTACGTAACTAAAATCAAGATATCATTCACTCTTTCTATACAGTAAAACACATTATAACAAAGACCCCCCTTACAAAATATGAATTTCAATTATTCACGAATGTTACTCTGCCTCCATACGTTTACACAACGCTTCAATAAATCCATAAACGTGTTTTAAATCAATCTTATATCAATTATTTCAAACTATCATTAGCAATTATTTCCCCCAATGTAAATATAGTGTACGCTTTACGATGTCATCAGTTCAACATTGCAATACGCTTGATGGTTGTACAAACGTTTACATAATAGATAATTGTACTGTCCGGGATCATTCACTTAACGGTGTTCAAATACTTTATTTCATTTTAAAACGACTGAGTACATAATGTGTTAATGTAATAAAAGGCATTTAACAGGCATTAAATATTGAGATACTCCCAGGACATAATTATGGAGTATGACACCAAGGCATTTATTTACTGATCGTTTATAGAACTTAGTATATATTAGAAGTTAGATAGACATAAGGTCATGAGATTTCAAAATATTACTTGTTTGCATACTAGCATTTCGTTTATTGCATTCAATCATATTCATCATTCGCTTTGTGCACGTTGTATGCGCTATCGTAAGAGTAAAATAGACTTGCATTGAATTTGCAAACATATGAACTTCAGTCTTTTGTGTTCCTCTGCAAGAAACATTATTAGTATGTGCTAAAGTTTATTAAGACTCGGTATTGACTTTTTAGTTTAATTTTATTTTTATTGATCATTTATCGATATTTCGCGGAATTAAAATCTGTATTTAAATTCAACGATTTGTATGCCATTTGAATGTGTGCATTAAACTCATTCTCTGTCTCTGTTAAATGTTTATTCACTTCTAAGGTAGGATTTGTCATTTAAACATTCCGTTCATGCATAGTTCTCGTGCATTTAAGACATAAATGCAGCATGATAATGCGAAATATCTGTGGCGATTTGTTTCATTATAATTTTAGATGCTTAGAAACGTGAACATTATTCACAATTTCACAATTTATAATTTCGCGTTCTTTTAGGGAACGAAATGATGCAAAAATCACAACCGGTCATCCGTATGATGAGATAAAGATATTCTGTGTTTTCGGATATCTAATACGTGTCTAATTACGTAATTCATATATATTTTAAAAGCTTTGCAAGATTCGTAAAATCAAATACTGGCACATTTCGTTATCTCGACAGATCTATATGTATATTTGGCACTGATATGCATAACAATTATTCATTACATAATTATGTACAATCATTTCATAGTTTGCAGATTCTGTTTAACAGCTAATAAGCCTACACTTCAATGATTGTTCATGGCAACATGTTTTTCCGAATAGGTCGGTAGATAGATTTATGTTAGTTATTTATTGAAGACTTTTGGAACTTGGTTTAGATTTTATACACTGTATAAAAATCCGGTACTTGAGTCACGGCTGATTTCTGTGTTTGAGTTTAATAACAATTTTATAAATACTTACATGCGTCACATTAAAAAACATACGAATATTAAATATATACCAAAGGGTCGGTTCAAAAGTGTTTTTGCAAATTATCCAGGACCCTCCTTAGTATTTGGCAAAGTAGAAGCTACTAAGTATACTTAAAGGTAATGATACTAGCGTGCGTTTGGTTGTAGCATTTTGATAGTTTACAACTTTTAAGACTTTATATTAGGGACAGTAAATAACTATTAAACACAGCTGATATTCAAACAGGGAACACAATATAGTCAATTTCTGTGGGTCGATCATGGCACCGAAAACAAACGTGTTGTTAGAATGACAGCAGCAACTCTTACATATTATTATGGTCAAACAGAATTTCAAATAAAGGAACACAAAAATATTTTCAATGCTATGACATTTATAGGCAATACATATATTGTATTATATAAGATTATGTGTATAAGAGTTACGCCATTAGTACATATGATTTAATAATACATGTATGTGTATTTTTATTGCATAGGTTCTTATAACTCAGTTTAAGAGGTAATATACATGTTTTACGTTATAAGTATTGTAGTTAGTAATGTGTACAATGTATATTAATGAGACTAAAATAAATAAACAAATATGTATATGTATCACAGAGTTAATATCATTTAATGCGTGAACACCATCGTGTTAGACAGGGATGCGAACTCGTAGTATGTTTTATTGTTTGTGATAAAACGTCAGTTTATAAATGATACGATTAACCAGTCTGACACGATATTGTACAGGGTGATAAATCTGCATATTGCTTTCATAACGTAATCGTCTTCAAAATCAACCCAATGGTGCAAAGGAATAAATTATAACCGTATAAATATTTTGTATAATAATATACATACGGACACTAGCTTATATCGAAGAAGATTTAAGCAGTATAAAAGCAATATAATCACCAATTTAAAATGCACAAGTAAATACCTGAAGGCAATAAATGACAAGATTGATGTTCTTCCCGTACTATTGGCTTAAACTAAGACATTTAAATCCACTGGTGGCCTATTTAATATCATTCTATTCAATGGTTATGAAGTATTATATTGTATATTATACAGTATGTACACACACCAACGCATTAAATGTTTTATTGCTTTTACCTATATTGCACACTGTTTATGACAGCCATCCGAACATCCGAATATATTTTCATCATATTGGAAGTAGGAGATATATTACTTATTGAGTACAATCATTATCATGTGCAAATCATCGCAGGAAAACAGTGAATCCAATCACTTGTCCCTCACTGCTGCAGGCTCGAATCCTACCCGGGATATATAATTTGTATATATATGAGGAAGCTGTGCGTGGTTCTACCCGGGCGCCCGCCTATACCTAACATGATACTAGAAGCGGCACATATGACTTTCCCCATCATAATAGCTGGAGAAGTCTGTACCTGACCCTGGCTGTTTATGTGACTTTAAGTTCCATTATAAATAGTGAAACAAAGTAGTGCGGAAACCACGCCTGGTATAACGTCCGGTTAAAGCACGTTTCTGGTTTTAGTATGATGTCGGGTTCAAGTTTAAATCAGTACAATAAAACTTCGAAACTTCGAACTGCCGCCGGACCTAGCTTATTAGTTCGAGCCGTCTACTGTTCGAGACATCTACGGTATACGTGTATATGTCCAACCAGACAGTCGCCGGTGCAACTGTACTAAGCATGTTCAACACATGGAATTGGTTTTCATACTGAATGCACGTCGATCAATAGTCGCAGCATTATTCATAATAATAATAATTTAAAAGAATAAAAGAAAAGCAAAACAGTTTTAAATAAATGTTTCCCTGTGGCATCTTATTCTCTCTCGTTTATTCTTATACTCGTACACATGAATACGTCGATATTTTTGTATGAACAGTAGATTATATCAAAATGCCATGATATTATATTTTTGTTACAATGTGAATTTAAATTTAGTCAATCATTTTTATTCTTGTGTAACTCTACTGGACATAAAGTCACAACGTACATGTACCTGTATATATAATGAAAATATCTAATGTCAATCTCAAATTCAGAAATTAGTATACAAACATATCGTCGGAATTCGAATGATCGAATTTCGATCCCAAATCAGAGAATATACCTTTAAAATATATAGGATTTCGTAATATAATACTCAAAAATAGCTACCTTTAACAAGGGTGAAATTTTACCTACCGTAACAATAGCAGATCATAAAATAACAATACATTTTGTTTTTGTCTTTGGGAGACAATATTTCAAATAATTGTTACTCTGTGAAATGACGCTCATTATACATAATTTTAAACCCCTGATAAGTTTTAAAAATCTGGAACAATTCAAACTAGAACTACTTGAATAAATTGAGAGGGATTATATTATATCACATATATATCTAACAATTCTGTTAGCTGTGCAAATTATCGCTCTATAAGTAATATTTGGTACTTAAACTGGATTATAAACCATTGAATGTAAGTGTTAAAGATTTTCTTAATATTTTGTGGTTTGTATTCGAAATCATAGTCAAGTGTTACTTAACATTGTGTGCGAAATTTTGGATATACAAGTCTAACATCTGTCGGACATATTTTTGATAAATTTCAAAATTCTGTTTTAATTCCAAACACCTGTGGGGAGAAAATTCTAGCTGTAAGATATTTGATTACTTAATTATTGGTCTGTGATATTAACAATTATAATCATGCTTATCATTTCGACTGTGGAACTAACGATTAGCAGTATGTGCACACATATGATTACTGTGTGTTCAAACGGTTCGTATACCTCCTTTCCGTATCTTATATGGTGCATTAATTTTCTAGATCTTGTCGGATATATGTATCTTGTCGGATGTATGTATCTTGTCGTATGTGTGTATTTTGTCGGATGTAAGTATCTTGTCGGATGTATGTATCTTGTTGGAAGTATGTATCTTGTTGGATGTATGTATCTTGTTGGATGTATGTATCTTGTCGGATGTATGTATCTTGTTGGAAGTATGTATCTTGTTGGATGTATGTTTCTTGTTGGATGTATGTATCTTGTCGGATGTATGTATCTTGTCGTATGTGTGCATCTTGTCGGATGTAAGTATCTTGTCTGATGTATGTATCTTGTTGGAAGTATGTATCTTGTCGGATGTATATATCTTATCAAAAGTATATATCTTATTAAAAGTATGTATCTTGTCGGATGTATATATTTTATCAAAAGTATGTATCTTGTCGAATAAATACATCTTATCAAAAGTATGCATCTTGTCGAATGTATGTATCTTGTCGAATGTATGTATCTTGTCGGATGTATGTATATTGTTGGATGTATGTATCTTATCGGATGTATGTATCTTGTCGGATGTATGTATCTTGTCGGCTGTGAGTATCTTGTCGGATGTATGTATCTTGTCGAATGTATGTATCTTGTTGGATGTATGTATCTTGTCGGAAGTATGTATCTTGTCGGATGTATGTATATTGTTGGATGCATGTTTCTTGTCGGATGTAAGTGTGTTGTCGGATGTATGTATCTTGTCGGATGTATGCAGGGCCGTAAATTACATGGAGGCATGTAGGCAGTTGCCTCCTTTTGCGGGCTGAAAAAAAAATCATTTTTTGTCTAAAAAGGGTCAAAAAATTTTTTCGCCTCGCTCCGCTAGGCGGGGTGCCTCCCCTTCCAGGGGAGGCAATTTACGGCCCTGGTATGTATCTTGTTGGAAGTATGTATCTTGTCGGATGTATGTATCATGTTTGGAGTATGTATCTTGGCGGATGTATTTTGTCAGATGGTAGAATATTGCATTGTCTATGTTTCGTGTAAGAGGTATATGTCTTATGTCAAATAAATGCATCAAATCAGATGTATGTATCTTGTCAGATTTTCGTATCTTGTCAAATTCACATATCCTGTTGTTTGTAAATTGTTAAATGCAGTATCGAATTTGTATATGCACATTTTCACTGAATCGTTCGTCCTAAATAAAAATTATTAACTATACTTTAGACATAGTTACATAGCAAAGAAGATATCATAAATTTCAATTCATAAACTTTATTGACATTAACACTTATACATATTCATTGGTAGCTTGCTCTTGAAACAATAAGTACGTACTTGCGCTATTTATCGTATAAGCCAATAAATTCAACACAGTGTATAACCCGATGTGTATACCGCCGAGTGATTCGTCTTCGACAGAGGGAAGTGTTCCAGATAGGTGAGTTGTGGTGTTCATTTTCTGACCAACAATTTATACAGAAACATCGAAATTACGAATTATCAGAAAATGAACACCACTACTCACCTGTCTGGAACACTTCCCTCTGTCGAAGACGAATCACTCGGCGGTATATACATCAGGTTATGCACTGTGTTCACAGTCACGGCGTTTCTAGGTAATTTGAAAATAAAAACACGCTTAATATTTATATCGATATTATCTCTAAAACTTAATACAATCCACTTGACGAGAAATGAAAACACAGACACATTTAATACGTATAAGTTATAACATTGTCATTTATTGTAAACGACATTCCCTGTTTGTTTATGTGGTATACGCAATGTTACTCTGTGTTATGATACCCGCCTATTTATTGAAATGGTATAAATGTGACAAAATCGTATAACTTCAGTATAACACTTGTGTCACATGATTATTCAAAAGGCCTAATTCTTATTAATTGTGTCTGATCATTCTCTTCAAAACTAAACATAATAGAAAATCTAATTATTTTCAAACTGTAACTTTGTACTAGAATGAAAACGAAACAAAACTCGTAATAAAAATATTGTAATATGTTATGTAGCATGTACATAGGCCTATAGTGCGATTTTATTACCCGCGAACGTATGAATATATTACCTGGTCCATTACATTTCCTAATATGTGTATTGAATTGATCGTGTTTGTCAGTAAGCTTGACGGAGAAAATAGCCGCGGTTCTGTTTGGATAGAAGAGTAATCCAAACAGCAGTTATAGCTTTACACACGAGAGCATTTCCTTACCTAAATTGGCATGTATTGGTCCTGGAAGTTCATCCACCTGTTCCCGGTCAATCTAACATCACTATATTACCACGTTAAACAACCTGTTTCGGTATGCAATGTGTATCCAACTGGTCGATGTCACTTTCCGGGTCGATACATCCTTATATTGGCCTCACTAGAGGACAATAAATATGAAGCATGAAGCTTAATATATAATTAAATTAGACCCTTAATTTCAAATGAGCGCTCGTAAATGTGACTTTATTATGTCTTTGCCACTGAAGTTTTCAAGAACCCGTGCAATTACTGTACTGTTGTTTATAGTTCTACACAGTCACCCATAGAACAGTATGTTTGATGTACCAATACCCACGATATTGGGGGGGGGGGGGGGAGGGGGTGCAGTAGGTTGATATTTTACAGAATTATTTACAAAATAGAAATTCCGTACGGAAAAAGGCAAATTTCGCGTCAGAACCAAACGAGTTTATCAATATACAAGCATAAGCAAATCCTGGAACCAAAGAACTGAAACCGAAAGAATGGCTTGTCGACTTTGATCTTTCAATTTCACTGATCCATTACTAAATAACTTATACTTGACAGGTAACTAAAGTTTCCCATATTTCAATGAGTAATCGGTGAATTCCTTCAAATGTACTCTTTTCCTAGGCCGCCCAGCAGTAGGTGACATTAAATACAAAGAAAACATTTCTTTTTTATCAAAATATTGTCAAATTCTGTCTTCAGAATACACTGTTTACTTTCCACCATTTAACATTGAGTGCGACATGTGGCCTGGCATCTATTGTTTCAGTGATAAATTGTTAATTCCTAAAACTAAAACACTTCACATGTACTTAATCTAGTTTAATCAGAACATTGCTAAAACAAATCAATGTAAACATATGTTAGTTTAAAGATTGATTACTTTATAATGTTCTTAAATTTGCTCTACAAGACTTTCATTTTCACCTAACATGTATTGTAACAGTCATTAATTATGTAAATGTACTCAATACTCGACCTTACCATGAAAGACGATTTGAACGTTCAATGTTTCCTGCGACATACTCCCAATACAAATAATTGCTAAAGCTCACTTAAAGACCACCTCAAAACTAAGCCCAACTTCTTCAGAACCGAAGATGGTTCTTATTTGAGGTTTCAATGTACTGTGGCTACTGTAACGAGAGTGATCCAGTCCGGTAAGCTCGGCCGGTAAAACATTCGACTGCCACACTAGAGGGTGAGTAGCATGATCTTCGTGACACTATGACTACAGATGAATGCATCCAGTCCATTTGTTCTTCCCCTCTGATTCATGTAAGGAAAGTGTCTGTTGATGTTTGGAAGAATAGGGGTTAGTACTGATGGTAAGCCCGGAGCACTGGTTAGGTCAACTTATAGCTGTACACAACTGAAATACTGTTGTAGACGGCGCAAAGGTTCAACAAAAGACATACTCCAGTGGCACGCTGCTAACCAAAGTTTGGACATACTATACGCCATTTGGTCGATTTACGAAATATTTTACGTTTAAGCTTAACGACAGGCGTCTCGCAATTAAATGTTTGAAGAAGCATTGCTGTCTACTTCCTACGCCTCGTGCAGGGAGTTATGTCAAAATCTCTAGCAAATACTTTTTCCCAGGTAGCATTCTCAACTGACCTGTCGGGAGTCATCCTCTGTCTAATGACCCCTACATGCTTGGCAACCCCTCAAAAGGCGCAAAACATGAATAGGTGAATCTATAGCTATTACTTATACATTTTTATCAACAAGCAGACAGATACCTTTTGCATTTAACAAACAGCATGCAATGTTTTGTCAAGTATAATTTCATTCTTTAGTTTAAGAACTGGAACCTTGATTCGTTGCATGTGTTTTTGATTGTCTTAACAATGTGACAATATATGTATGACGTGACAGAATCACGCCATGACATTAAAGTATAAGTGAGTGCAATAAATCAATCATAAGGACAACAATAGACCCACTGATTTTTTTTAGGTAATACGAACATATCGCACCGAAATTACTTTCTTGTCTTTGACGTAAATGCCACAAGGAATAGGCAAAGAAAAGAAAAGAATTTTGCGACAAACGGTAGGGGTGAATTACTTATTAAAACAGTGGAACGTCAACGTATTGTTTTTATGAATAATCAGCCTTCCCGTTGGTTTGGAACAAAGAAAGCAATAGGTGAAAAAACTAATTAATGTAAAAAGCTGATTGTGTTTGACTGGAAGTATTTTGTTACACGTCAATTCTTGTTTTCAATTACGCCCATGTTCCACGGACTTCGTAAAATTGAAATGTTGAATATGCTACTTAAATTACATTAAACAATGAAACAATCTTTGATTGAAAAAATCAATATAATTTGTAAGTGTTTTGTAGTGTGGAAAGTATTTTGTTTTTGAAGTAGAAGTTATCTTATTCACAGATTGATAATTAAGAAAACAAAACTGGCAAAGTTACGTTGAAACGGAAGTACACATACTTTTCGAACCCTTTGTGAGCCAGAGAAGTTTGCCCGTGATGTTTCAGATACGTTTTTAGTTATTTTTCCAATGACGCCCTCATATGAGCGACAAACTAGTCAAACATGTTTATCATTGTCAAACATATGAACACAAATCACCAGTGTGGTTCTTTTCTTCCTTGCGTGGAATCATTTTTGGGCGCAGTTGTACTAACATGGTTTTGCTTTTTGCATATCCGTGTTGTGTAAACCAATCAAATCTTACGTTAGCCACCAAGGCAATTTCTCTCCAACCGATCAAACGGTTGTAACCTTGACGGTGATTGGTTAACGTTTTGATAAAGGGTACATTACCACACCGCAATTCACTGAATTTCACTGAATTTACCGAAATCCATTTTGGATCTGGAGTGACCAACAATCGTAACATCTTGGCATATTTATGTTGACACATGAATCTTAACCTTCAAATTGCGCCGACCATCTTTTTTCAAGATATTTCTAGTTGATCTTTTTGTTTTATTTCATTCAACCCACACTAGTTTGCCATTTTCTTTCTCTACATTATCTTCCTCTTATTTAGTTTTATTTCCTTCTCCTTCGCATTCTTGGATTTATTCTACATGCTACGGTTCTGTGTGGGGAAGGCCTTGTTTTGTGAATGCAGCATTTCCTGTGTTCCTTTCGCTTTTAAAGTGATTAGGATCGAACTCGCTCAACATTTCTAACCAGTGCAGTGTATTCTACAAACAAGTTACTTGAACAGTTCGTACATTAGTGTACGAAATACATTTTTTTTTTTTATCGAAAATAAGACTGTACTTATAAACACAAACTGGGGGTCAAATCTTGAATTCATGTTTGCCGCCGAAGTGTTATTGAGCACCTGCACAGTTTAAACCTTGTCTCAGACCAGATGATATCAAAATTTAATTAGATTTCAATGCGGTCAATCTAGTCAGTCGTTAAGCATATATTTCTCCATTTTGGCCCAGCTTAAGAATTAAATCCCATGTGATATAATTGTGCATTGTAATGGCAAATTTTAAAGAATTAATCTCCAATACCAATGCATTTTATGCAACACTTAATCGATTAAACCATTTGCAATGGGAGGTCTTAATATTATTTGATATTTTACAATTTCAGAGCAGACGAAATCTTATGGAGTAAAAACATGACTACCAAACTGCAGGAGGAAAACATCGGGAACGGTTTTATCAAAATTATGAAGTACTGTCGATGACTTATAACTCAAAGAGATTAAGTAATCTTAAGGTTGTAGGAAAGCAAATACTTCCATACTTTAGTATGGTGTCTTGTGTCAATATTTGGACGTTTGGATATTTTTAAATGGTGGAATATTTTGCGAGTGATTGAAATATTTTTGTAATGTTAACTGTGTGAAGGGAAATCTTTCATATTTGTGAAAACTACACATAAAACGTTGGCGCCATTAGCAATTCTGTTAAAATAAAGAAAACGACGGATTGGATATAGCGCAGTGTTATAATATGTACAGGATTAGGTCATAGTAAATAATGCTGAAATACACGACGGCGCTGGCTAATGACGACGGAATATCCTCCCCAACACATCATCCGGACTACACCCGACGAACAATTGACGTTTCCGGTGGCACAAAAGGCTCAAAAATGGCAATAAAAAGAGGAGGAGTTAAGAAAATATTGTCACGTGATCATAGCGACGACAGGGGCCAAGAAGGGGGCCATTTACCTCCGATTTCGCAATCAGGAACTCCTCAAAATATAAATATGTCATTACATGGACATATGTCTCAGGATAAAAAGGAAAATTATCCGTTTATTAATGGTCCTGTGAAAAGGAAGGAAATCCGTACTCCTTATGTTTCACATATAAATCGTGTAAGCGATATCGCCACGCCGTATGTTCTGCATACTCAGATAAAAAACTTTGAAAATTCTAATAATTACTTGAGAGAAAATTCTAAGATGTCAAAGTATTCCGGTAATGTGGTAGAATATAGAGTAGAACCAGACCTTCGACAAGAAGGCATTAATTCAAGTATCCAAAAGCTTCCGCCTAGTTTATCACCAAACAATGACAGGCGACCTAGAGGACGCCATGGTAGAAAAAGCAATAGCTTTAATGAACATGACTTTGATAGAAACGGTGATATAAGAGAAATTGCTGTTCAGAGCTCTCAGATAGGATTATCTAAACGAGTCGAGAAACAAAAATCGAGCGCCACAAGGGGACGTGGTGATGAATCCTTTTCAATTAGGAAGAAAATTGAACAATTTCGTCGCTGGCATGAAGAACAGTACAGAGAAAAAATTAAGAGACTAAAACAAGAAGTTGATCATCAGTTTGAAGCCGAGCATAATAAAACCACTCGTCAAGTTGGCGTTTATCGAGAAACACCAACGTCAAAGAATGAAACATCACTTGTTACTGAACATGAAAAAGTTCCATCTGAAGTGTCGAATGACAAGATGGAACACGATAAACATACTCCTAACCCAGTATCTGTAACAGACACGTCTAAGCCCAGAAGTGCTTCTGCTAAAACTTGGAAGACTTGGAGAAATGCAAATGATTCATACGCGTATAGTGATGTACAAAAATACATTAAAGAAAATGAATTGATGGATGATGAAAAATCAGGCTGGATTAAGAAATGGATTCTAGAAGTTAATAAAGCGATGAAAGATGTAAAACATGAAAGTGTGTTGTGATGATATACTGGTGGAATAGAAAATTTCATATTGGAATTTATTTTGATTTCACTCGTGCACTCACACAGAAAACACATTAAAAACGGATAGTTTGACAAATTTCACAGTTTTGTTTGACAGCACATATGACAGAATAAGTTCAGCCTGCAAGAAAAATCAACGATATAGATTGGTTTATTTGTGTCTGACAACATGAAGTTGTTTTCATGTGTTGGTTTTAAATCATGAACAAAGTCAATAGGTCTAACAACTACATGTACTCATATCAATCAGATGTTATATCGATTAACTAGTCGAACAGGTTAGGTCTCTGTGTCTGAGGTCCGCATTCTGTTTTATTTAATTTGGCGAGGGTCCTTTTCGAAATGTTGCTCTTAAATCTCAAGCCTCTGATTGGTTCGTTCTACTAAGTTTACTCAGGACTAAGCTGCATTCTAAGAATGATCTGCAAACTTAGTTTTATGACCTTAGACCGTTGCTTGAAAGAATGAATCAGATTTAAACTAATAATGATTCAATGCTGATTTTATCCATACTTTTACTCTTAGTGAAATAGCGCTGTAAGTGTATCATATACTATATTATGCTTCTTCCCGTTCAAGATTTCTCTTGTTAATATAAAATGATACCAATTTCAGCCGCCCGAACTCCCATCCGCCCGCCCGTTTGGCTCAGTGGTTAGAGTGCTGGGTTCTCACTTGGGGGGTCCAAGTTCGATTCCCCGGTGCATCAAGTCATGTCCTTCCGACATTAAGTTATGGTCATGACTGTGTCCTCCACCTCTGATACAGTTTGCTGTTGCGGAAGGGCGCGTTAGTACTGGTTGTTAACTAATTCCAGGAAAGCAAGTTGGTCGACTGAACGCCGCATATAAGGGAAACAAAATGTCGAAAAGTGGCGTTAAACCAAATAACTTAAACAACCCACTTCAGATATTATTTTGGAACAATATACAAATTTCTCGAATGATTATATGTCTGTACAGTTTGTTCGCTGCCTTAAGTGCAATAAGATTTAGTTTGTTTAAATTCTTTCCAACATGACTAGGATGTCGTAAATCATTTTGATAGGGAAGAGATATCACAAGACGAGGGGTGCTTTAAATATGATATCTTTAATTCTAAAGTTGAATAAAAGTATTAGTGCTGTTACTGTGAATGTCCGTATATTTTACTTGCTCTCTGGCATGGACTGGCCTTTTCGTGATCTCAATTATGCTTCAGTTTAGCAAATATATTTCCTTTCCTTTTCAAAATTAAAATACATGGTTAGGCTAACTGACTTAGACACTCCAGAATACTTAATATAATTAGCAAATATGTTAAGTGCGTATCAGACTATGACGCTTTGACTATGTTGATCAGTAAATTCTGCGACATAAGAACAATTATTTACTTCCAACTATCAAACGTCAAATGTGAAAAAAATGTAAATCTTAACAACTGCATAAAAACATGGAGATATCCTATGGATTCTATTTGAAGATATTTCTAATGATTTACTACTGAATATAGATATATATATTTATTTCAACATAAAATGTACAATTTACATGGCAATATAAAACTAAGACATATATCAGTAACAAGAATATGTATGAATCAATAAAGCCATATCAATCAACATTATATGTTAAGGATAACACAAAAAGAAAGAAATCAAGTAAAAACTCTTATTATGGTCCTTAATATAATTATAGTATTGTGTGACATATGAAGAATATGGCTTAAACTTTGATATAAATGAAACATCGTTTTATGGCTCTAATTAGCAGTATGTCCTAGAACTTAGCAGCTATAATAATTGGATGTATGACTTTCACATGCTTCACTGTCGGCAATGATGTTGTTTGAGGGGATGTTGCTGAAGAGAGGGCCGCTCTGGGGTTGGTTGCTGCCGTTATAACAATACTGATGATAATAGTTGAAATATGTCAGAATTACTTGAAATATCTATAAAACATATTCACGCACTTCTGCACCGTATTGAGCAATTCTGCTGTGGTCACAATACAGTGGACTGCCGACACAAGTCAGTCGAAGTAACGGTTACTAAAATTTAGAACGAGTTGTTAATATTTTCGACTATGTGATAAATCAACGATGTTGGTTAACTTAATTTAATTTAGTATATGCATGTTTATTTACAAAGCTAAACTGTGATAAAAGCATCATTGTACTGTGCAAATTATTGTTTGTTTTCATTGTTATTTTGTTTATTTATGTATGAAATGATTTTATGTATACATTTGTTACAAGTGGTTAGGCAGATTCATTTATTTATTTGTCATGAAACAACACTTGAGCGCCGCTGTACGATTTCCAATCTCGTCTGTAAGTGACGTCATTTCCAGAAAACGTCACATGTGACGTCACCATAAACTGATACTATTTGCCCCATATGGCAATATCAAAACGAAATGACAATATGGAGTAAATACTGTTTCCTGCTTGCAAATAGTGACATTACATGTTGAGTTTTCTTGAATTGACGGTTGTAAATCCCATAGCAGCGCTCATTTACTTCTGTACGGCAACTTTTATGTGCCAAATATACATCCGAACTTGTTAAACCCGATTTTAATCGGCCATGGCCTGAGTTTGGAGACAAGCCTCTGAATGCTGTTTTACCATTGGTCAGTTTTGAGATTAAGCTCAGAAACAATCAATCGGACGCTTCAGATTTTAGTCTGGACTCTATGTGCTAATATGTGAACTTTGGTCAAGCCTATTAAGTACGGTTTTTATAAGTTTTCGTGTGTTTTTTTCACTTCTTTTAAAAACCAATGAGAATAAAATCCTACTAAAGACAGTGACTTGTTTTTTTAACTAACATCCCTTGAAGGATTCAGGAAATTGAGACATACGATGTGAGAGTACAACATCACTGTTGAGACTATCGTGTAATTTACAATTTTACAACGTGACTTATTAATGTGTTACTTGCAAGATTGAAGTACTCGTGTTAAGGCGTGTCGAAAACTAACCATGAAATTATGTCCGGATTCCCCAATATTTTGATTTCTCAAATTAGATGTCTTCAACTCGCATATTATTTTCAAGAGCTTATACTGTGAGTTTCCGAAGTCACCAGCAAAAGAGGTATATGAACTGGTTTTAGCCGTAGCAATTTGTATCACAATCAATGTCAAGTTGTGGTTTCAATTGTCATTATAAAAGAAATGGAATATTATAATTGAGATATTTCTCCAATTGAGAAGGGTTATGAAACTGTTTTCTGACCCTGAACGGTTGCCATAGTTACTGGATGTTGTTCACTCGACAATTAAATTCGCGCTAGATGAGTATTCAAGACTGCTCACATCCTAGGACTGCAACGATACAGACGACTCTCTGTTCGGTTTTCGTTAATGAGTTAAGTTACATTGATGTGTGAAATATATAAATGCTCAAACACTATTCATTGGTGAGCGCTTTTTATCGCATGATTTTCCTTTTACAAGAAATGAAACATCTGAATTAAGAACAATCCCAAGCGATGTTTTTGCAATCTTCTTTACATAGCAAAGCAGTATAACCACACATACAAGCGTATCTCCAATAATGTATCACTCAACTCATGGATGTGTAAGTAATAGAACGTTAGGAATTAGACCAAATATACACTGTATCGTCCTTTCAGCTAGAAAATGAATATGTGCAACTGTTATTATACATTTGTCCACGTCCCAAATGAACTAAATGTTAAGTTAAAATATGCATGGGTGATTGCAGCTGGAGCTTCAAGATGGTCGCATATTTAGGCATACAAACAATAGGTTTGTTTCAGGTTTCATGCCCGCAAAAAATAGGGAAAGGTAGGTCGGATTTTGTTTGAGATTTTTTTTACATTTTCAAACGAAGCAAATTAAACATGGATTTAAATGATATATATTAAAAGACAAATCCCCTTTCCCTTTTAACATGGATACTGTTTAATCAAGGTGAATATAATGCTCTTTAGCTGGAATACTCGTAAAGCGTCTAATAACTGGGCAGAAGTATGAACCTAAAGAAAAATTCACACAAAGAATTTTTACCAAAATGAAAAAAAAAATAACACTCGAAAACACCTAACTACTAACTACGCGTTTCGTAAACAAAAAGAAGCAACGACAAAACAACCTCACTTTTAGCATCTAGTACATACTTCCAGTCCAATCCAAAGCATCAGTCAAAGGGAAACAACTCGTACATGCTTTTTTGAACATAACTGATTGATACATTTATCTCCCTTAGTTGATACAGCATTTCTAGCTAATTTTAGATTTTTGTTAAAACAATTCATATTCATATATAGATAAACATTGAAAACATCTACATAGAAACAATACATCAATAGGCAGGAGAAATGGTTCGCAAGAAATACAATTTAGAACTCTTGATAAGCATAGAGGCACATGACACAAAACACAAATGGCCATCGTGAAATTCTTACTTCAGAAGATGCCCTAACGAATAAATTCGACATTAAGTGTTCACTCTTTGGTCTGTTACTTAGAAACGAATCTACATCCTTTAAGTTTCAGATTCACACTCAAATCTCGAGTAAGTTGGATCTTACAGAGTTCTCACAATACGCATTTTATATTCAATGTCACGCAACTCTCAACCAGTAAGTTCTGTGTACTGAGGACTGGCCATTACCCCGGGTTTCATTTCCATTGATCTTCTGAAAATGAAATTTTCATGTCAAATATATGTATTTTTTTTATTGTGACATTAAAACTGATAGAAGACAAAGTATCCATGCCCGGATCCACGGGGGTCGGACCACACCAACTGATTGTTTGGCAAAATAAGGTTGTCCATATCTAATCCTAGATCAAGAGAGGGTCCCAAAACAATAGTATCGTATTATATTTGAAGAAAACGCATTGCATTGCAAAAATCTAGAGACTCCAAAGACTGACTGAGACACGCTACCTTGCCAGGGCCTGGATTCCCCGGACATATCTCAATGGAGCGACTTTAAAAGCAAGACCAAAACAATTCTAAATATAGTAATAATTATAAGTATTAGTTTTATTACGTTCGGTAGATGCGTTGATGGTTCACCTTAAACTGGTTCTAAGTGGTATTACACAACGCGATGAGATTTATGGCATCAACACTATAATGCAAGAGATATTTTGTATATCTGAGGTTAATTAATATTCATTTTAAATTCCATTATTCTGCTCATCAAAATCTACGGAGACAGATGTCACGATAACGGTGCAGGGTTTCAAAATATGTGTGTAGTATGCCTTAAACACGATACAGAAAGTCGTTTGGTGCAATACTCAACTGCGATACACCATACTTGTCAAAGTGGCTCGAAATGTAGTAGCTAAGTTCCTAATATCAATGATATAAAGTTGTACTAGTACGCAACAGACACAATCCACACAATTTTGGGGACGCAATGATTTTAAATTGTGGTCAAAGTAATAATTTATTTTGAGTACTTAATATGCGAACTACTTTACTTTTATTTGGATTATAATAAGAATTTCCACATTTCGTTCTATCAGTAACTTCGGCACTGACGGCATTATATATTTCATTTTTATTTATGTTTAACTAACCATTAATTAGTCATAAAAGACTAATTGTATGAAATCATGAGAGCGTAACAAATGGCTTTCAATAGTTATGTTCTTCTTTGTATGTATAAAATTACTGTTTACACGAACGGCAAAAGTGTTTTCGTTCAAAATAATTTCTATTTTTATCTACATATCAACATTTGAAGTGTTTTAATCATTGCAACATGAATTTATTAAAATTAAATTGTTCGTTTCCGGCACTTTTGATTGTGTTTTGCATTTGGAGCCGTACCAAAGGTGAGTCGCCTTTACCTATTTTGTTTCATCATCGAAATTCGATTAATCTGTTAAAGAAGCGCCTATATTTCGTTTTTGTAAAATATTTACACTTAACAAACGATTTTCACTGGAGGACAGATCGAATACAGTAAACCCTCATTAATAAGACGACCATCAGGACCCTTGAAAACTGGTCTTCTTATTGAGGTGGTCTTTAGGTGAGGGTTTACTGCAGATTTTTAATATTTAATCCATAATGCTTATTTATTATATATTCCAGCCACCCTTACATGTACACAGACAGAGTACCCGATTAGTGTCGGTATCAACATCACGGATGGAACCACACTGACCACATTGTTGTGCTCGTCTGGAAATGGAGCGGTCAGTTACACTATCGACACTGGGTCAGGTAAATAATTACAGTTATAACCTCTCCAGAGTAATACACCTCGGGTAATGGATAGATAAATACGTGTATATCTCCAAGTTGAAGCGGAATGTCAGCTTAGCCTATTGTTGAGAGGTTGTTGCTCCAGAGATGTTAAATGTGTAGTCATTTTGAAGACAGGACAATTAATAGTGTTCTTAATTTAGTTTATACAGAAATATTGGCCTGTATTTTATTATAACACTTATCACGATAACTGCTTCATGTGTTATTAACCAGTACATAAGTTAAATGTATGATCGAACGCCGTTCAGGCTCGAGCTTATGACCTTTGGCTCAGTAGACGATCGAACCCTTGAGCATACGTTATGGAGGAATTGCACTGCACTTAAATATACTAAACAACAACTTTATATATTAAACAGATGGTCTGGTTAACCCAAACAACGTAATGATGTTGTAATCTCTTTATACGCGTTTTGAGCATTACACGTCTGTGATCAGAGACTAAACTTTTGACTGCTACAGGACTGCATTTATTAGATGAGATTGGAGAAACGTGATGTATTACCTTATCACTGTTTGTCTTCTGTTACAAGACGGACCCACCAAAATTACCCAGACTCATATAGAGACTCGTCTGATACGGCAAAAAATAACTTTAAAAAAAAATGGTCCAACTAAGGCATTACGGCAATATTTCTCAAAACGACACTGGACTCGCATATAGTATCCGCACTGACCATAAAGTTACATCAATAATAGTGTATAATAAAACCACAGACATACGCCCGCAATTGATTGGATGAAAGTCGGTAATTGTTGTAAGGTAGCCTGAGTGAGGCGTTGATAAATGATGTATAGGAAGATAAATAGAACCGGTCCACGGAGATACGGTCTTATTATCGAGGTGATCTTAATTTCGAGGTGGACTTAAAGTGATGATTTACTGTGCTATGTATATTTTAGATGGATATTCATATTTTGACATCAGTGGAAGTGATCTTATTCTGGCTAACAGACTGGATGTAGAGTATGGAATGATTTCATGGTCAGTGACGATAACAGCCGACGACGGTGTCGACCCTGTCGGTAAATACATGTGAAATATAAATCTCAATAAAACTGACAGTTCAGTCAAATAGAATAATTACTAAGAGAACTGAACTTATTTAAGTATGACAACTTGTGCAAACATACAAAGGCCTATAATATTTATGTCAAGACTGATTTGTTCTTGTTTAGTGTAATTGTTGAGTAACTATTTTCAAGTAATCAGAAAAAGAAAACGTTAGACATTCCTCTATAAAGAAGAGCCGCGGTTACGCCTTGTTTAGTTTACATTTTCCTACATCATTATATTTGTTTTAAGGCGTAACTCCATTTCGGTCAAAATCTAAAATGTCTACGTTCTCCACTCAATATATCTGCAAACACACCATGTATATGTTTTCAAATTCCATGGACTTACTCTTAAATACAAGAACAGAACTCAGCATTATGGCCATGCTTTGTATACTCATCATGATTGTTTAATGAAGGTACACAAGACTGTATTAAAGTTACATTTACTAATCCGATATAATTAACTTGCTTTGAAATAAAATCAATCAAAAACAAATTATCGCAGGTCGAAGACTGCGCGCTCTAAATAATTATAGTGAGTGTATGTTTGTAATTCAACTTCGTATATACCTATAGTCTGAATGTTCTCTACCTTATTGTTTTTATTAGTCACTCTCACGGTAACTGCGACAACATTTACGTCAACAACAACAACAACATCCACACAACCGCCACCTGGGTATGACTGGTTTGATCAGGCAAACAACAGATATCTGTTCTGGTCTGTGATGATCTTTATCGCTTTAATGACAGGTAGGCTATTGTTGGCAATATTATTTAAACGTTCGAAGCCTTCCCCTTGTTGAGTTTTCCATCACCGTACATTTGTCCATCTATCTGTCTGTCCCAGTCCTAAATTATTATTATTATCATTATTATCTCCATGCGTTTCCCTCTCTGCCAGTTCTTTGATTTTCCTCTATCATTTCATGTCCTCGGGCGATCGCCATTCTCTCACTGCCATTTATCCACATTCTCAAGTATTCCCTCTCTACTATTTTTTTCCGTTACTAAATGTTATCTCTTTCAATCTTGCAACTTTGTATCCGGTGTTAAACTGTTGTGGTGCATTCCTTACCGGAACTTAGTAACAAATTGTTTAAAATAGGGATGTGAAAATTCGCTATTCGTTTGTACGTCCGAATATTCGTGTACAGATTCGAATATTCGATAAAATTTATATTTTCAATATAAAAGCTGAATGCATGTGAAAAGAATAATCGCAGGTGTTAATTGACATGTCATGTTGTGTATGTGTGTGCACGAGAGATATAACACTCTGGTGATGACACTTAGGCTCTGAAATTATTAGCAATTGAGGGGATTTTTACAACTTGAGCCCTAACGTGATAAGCATAAAGTTAAACTTCGAATTTCAAATGTATTATTATTAAATTAAAGAGTTGAATCTTCCAATATTCGTTCGGAAGGTTGACCGGCTATTCGAATTCCAAAATTGCCATTATTTGACATCCCTAGTTTAAACCCGTTAATTGTTACATCGGTTGTGTAACAAGATATCACAAATGGCATACATGACTCTATTCACAGATACCCTTTTTCCTGTGTTCCTAAGAATCCTCTAGTCTAATTCAAAGATCGTACATACCACAGAAGAATCGTTCCTATGATAGATTTCGAACCCGAGACCTCGTGATAATTAGTCCGACACTCTACCCCGTAGATCAATGCGTCTGCCTGTGGTTATTGTGCTGACAAAACCATTGCTTTATTTAAATATAACATATTATGCTGAGTCAAGAACGAACGTATGCATGGGATAATATGGACATTTTTCCGTACCTTGGGGCTATATATAATATAGTTTATATAATATAATTTAATTGGTCACAAAGTCACAGCAAAACACGGCATATTTTCTTTTTTGACTCGGCAAAACCAGCGAATTATTTAAATTTTCACAACTCTCTAATAAAAATGAAAATTCAAGGAAACATGCATACCTTTTTCAATGACGCGACATGCATATCTATCGTTTGGTATTTGCATTATGCTGCATGTTTTATTGAAATGGTCATCGGTCTTTGTTTTAAAGCCGAATTATCTCCCTTGACTGGTTTCAAGTCGCCACGTTGTTTTGTTTTAATTTGTTTTCCATTTGCAGCAACATGCATTATGTTGTGTCTAAGATTTCATCGATTTGGTCGTTGCCTACCCGACCATTGTCCGGAGTACAGTAAAATGCTCGCCAGTTTCAACAGACAATTTACATGCTGTCCAGTGTAAGTATTGTTGTTTTAATTTGGTTTTACACCTTTTTCAACAATATTTCAGTTACGTACGGGGGTTATTTGTCCTAAACGGTGTTCCTGGGTCACCAAAAACATTGACTTGTATTTCCGCAATCAAAATAACTTCCCGAAATGAATCAGGGGTGGAGAACAAAGACGTTGATTTATTATCGTGACGGAGAACAGGTCACGTCCGAGTTTCGAACCTACAACTTTCAGACTAACAGTCGAGTGTTCTACGTAGTGAGTGAGTTAACCTGACTAGTCTGTATGTATCAGTGGTAATCAGTGTTTCGTGTTGTTAACATCGTTTGGTTAAGCTTGAGATTGTAGATTTAGATGTACCATCGTACAGCTCTACGTACAGAATCGTATACCTCCGTCGTACCGTCGGGTGGCATCGTATTATGACTGTATTCCGTACCATAGATCATTCTCGAAGCATGGACTTATCACAGTCGGGCTAAATACAGTGTTAATATCTGTTTAAATAAAGATTGTGTTGGTATATATATACTAGGAACAATAATTAAGGGAACCCCCAAATTCAATTAGAAAGAAGCAAAATTTCAATGGCATAAGGAATGTTTATACAGTATCTGGTCCATGCCCCGCGAGCATTGATGCATGCACGACACCTTCTAGGCATGCTAGCGATTATGCGACGGATTATCTCGCTTGGAATCCGTCGCCATTCCTCTTGTAATGCCCGGCCAAGCTGTTGCAAATTGTTGCAACGCTGGGGTCTGTTGCGCACCCTGCGACCTAACACATCCCAAATGTGCTCAATAGGTGACATATCCGGGGATTTGGCTGGCCACGGCAGTGCTATTACACCTTGCTGTGTCAGAAAGTCGACGGCAACACGGGCTAGGTGTGGGCGCGCGTTGTCGTCCTGCAACTCAAAGTTTCCACCAATGCGCTGGGCAAATGGAACAACCACTGGACGTAAAATTTGATCAACGTAACGTTGGCCGGTCAAGTTACCTTGTACAATCATTAATTCCGTCCTTTGGTTGTACGTGATGCCCGCCCAGACCATGATACTGCCACCCCATACCTATCGTGCTGCTGGACTGTTGCAGGATGGTACTCTCCCCAACTCTCCTCCAAACACGTTTTCGACCATCAGTGAAGTTCAAACAGAATCGTGATTCATCCGAGAACATCGTGTATCGCCAATGACGCTGTTGCCGCCCTATATGACGTTGTGCCCACTGATTCCTAAGGCGTTTATGTGCCATTGTCAGATGCATACCTTTGAATGGACGTCTTGCTTTAAGCCCCACCCCACGAAGTTTGTTATGAACAGTTGACTTACAAAGTCGAATTCCCGTGGCACCCCTGAATGTATCCCTCAATTCTGGTGCCGAAATGAATCGGTTCCTTAACGCAATGATGCGCAGATACCGATCCTGCCGAGGAGATGTCTTTTTAGGCCTCCCCCTCCCATCCCTAATCTTGACCCCACCCGTCTGTCGATACCGTGACACCAGTCGCGAAATTACACTTTTGGATTTACCAAAGTGTCTAGCAATTCAGTTCTGGGATTGCCCAGCTTCCAACATGCCAATTGCACGCCATTTCTCATTTTCCGTCATGTAGACTTTAGGAGGCATTTTCCTTCTTTGCACTTGACAAATAAACCTTTCAGATGTGTTGTCTAACGGCAAGTGTGAGAAACCACAGTTTGTAACCTTGAATAACACGATATGCACGAGAAATGTGTGAAGTTTGAGCACTTTTATTACACGCGTTCGATACCAACGCCCGATTTTAAAACAGCTTTGTATTGTCACGTACTCTGAAAAGTCAAAGGGGTTCCCTTAAATATTGTCCCTAGTATATTTAGAACACTCTTTGTATAACTGATGCATATGCTTCCAAATTATCACCGACTGGATAATTATTAAATTAGTTGTGCAAAGATATTACACTGCATCGTTTTTCGGAATCTAGTCGAATAATTATATTCAATAATTTTGACATGGAATAAGGGAGTGATATGAGTATTTGGTGTGATGACTAATTACGGGACTTGAATAATTAGCCTTGATAAAACAGAAAGAGAGGTAAAGTTGTTACAGTGATCGCAACATACAGGAGAACATGCTTCCCCGTACAGACACTAGGGAAACAACAACATTAATCATTCAGGATTGACGAGGTGTAAGGGCAAACATCTATGGGATGGGGAAATAAGGGAAGTATTGTCTTGCTGCCTCGGATTACCAAAGACAACCTCGGATAACAGAGGGAACAACAAGGGGGGAGGGATGGAATGTAGGGAATTCATTACAGGAAAAGCTATATAAAAGCAAGTTGGTCACGGACAGAAAGGATTACTAACCATTATCCCCACCAATTTAAGGGATTAGTAAGTGCGCGGTACAACCCTACCCACCATATGTCTCCCTAATGCTTGTAGTTCTCAGAGGGGGACTTCGATGCCTAATTATAAAAAGTTGATGTAAAAAGTTTGAGCCCAACAGGGGACTTGAACCCCTGACCCTCAGATGTCATGTCACTCATAAAAGTCTGATGCTCTACCGACTGAGCTAGCCGGGCTACATACTTAGTATTCAATAATCTATACATATAATTCATTTTATATACAATGCAGTAATTATCAGTATAGTCTAGTGGTTTCGAGATAATAAATTCAAAACAAATAGATAAAATGACAGGTGCATAATTATGTCGCCCCGCAGACTCTTAAAACGTAAAAATAAACAAAATGGACGTAGTAATGATTTACGGAACCAGCTCATATGTACAATAGACGTCTATAATATAGTAATATACACACGATATACAAAATACATAAAATAGTCCTGTAGTGCAACACAAATAACATGTATCCAAATTCATATTAGCGTAAACTAATAACCATTCTTTTAAATGAGTGTTTGCGGTGGATATATTCGGCATACCCAAACTGTTTCAACAGAATATTTCAATAATATTACTAATATTTGGATTACACCAATATAACACTAATCAATGTATTCATCCAATATATACAATTAACAAAGAATTAATGGTACGAGTCTATTTAAAAGTACACGTATATTTATATATAAAATAGAGGGATGGATACAGGATTTAGATTACGGGGGGCCTAACTTCTTTGTCATTGTTTGGTTGTACTCAAGCCATATAAAACAGCAGCAATGACTGTATTGTATTCTTACATAACTATGATACATACATTATAATGCTACAATAAATCAGAACCGCTTATTTGAAAGTCTTATAATTAGAAATCTCTGTTTATCTTCGCATTTATCCTCGGACATACATGTAAGGTCGGTGAATTTTAGGATCCTCAAGTGTAATATATATATCCAAAAAATATATTTAGATATTTGTAAGAGGTTGAGACATTTTCTGAACGGAGGAACCAAAAAAAGTGAGTAGGGGTCAATTCCGATATGTGTATATGTGTACCACAAACATCCGATTTTCCTGTTTGGTCTCATACCAGGATTTGAAATAATATTTATATATTTCATATTCTTTACATATCACAGGTACATAAATTACTCGGGCAATGGAAACTGCATACATATAATTATGTCCGACCGAATATATATGCACAGGAGCGGATCTGTGATCCAGTGGTAACGCTCTGGACTAGTAATCCAGGGGTCGCAGGTTCTATCCCCCGCTCCCCAACTAACATTACTAACAGACTTTCGGGTGAGACAAAAACGTAAACGAACCAGTGGCATATTCTGTATCATGCTCTATCCTCAAAAAATCTAAAATGACTAACATTCTTCCGGAGGCGTCGCCCATATGGGAAACCGGTGGCGACGATAAACAAACGCAACTATACAAAAAGAAGATAAATACATTGTGTGCACCGATTGTGGAATGTATGTACCTGCGATAATTCATATGAACAAAACAGAATCAGACTGAAAAACAGTCCACAATCAAAATATGCTTTCGCTGCAGTAATTGTTAGTGAAGATCAAATATAAATGGAAATTAAAGTTAGCGCCCAACGTGGGTCTTGAATTTAATTGTTAGTGGTAATTTTAAAACAAATTGGTTGCACAAAGTTTGCGGCCATCGGGGGACTTAAACCCCCGACCCTCAGATATCACGTTTGTGAATACGGGCCCTATACTATAAATAACATACATACGTAAAAAAAACACAGCAATTTGTCCCGTAGTGCACTACAAATAATATGCGTGCAAAATCAAATTTAGTAATTAAAGTAAATTAATCCATTAAATAATGAGGCGTTTGTGATAGATTTCCACATAGTTACCCCAGTTTTTGTTTTTATTCTTAAGGTGGGTTGGTAGCGCGATTACTGTTAAAGCTTTTTTTTATTCAGTTGATATTCATTTATGGTTTCTAGAATTTTATGCGCTAGGAACCAAACAAGTAAAGGAGGGGGGGGGGGCATATTTTCTGTATATCTGCTTATGTACCGACACCAACATGTTCAAGAATGGCCGCAATCCAGGATTTTTTGTAATATAATTGTATTTTTAGTTTTGAATTGTCACAATAATGTACACAAATTAGACGGTCGTTGGAAACTATATATATGTTCGACCGATGATAAATATTACTGTGTAATTTAAGAATATATTCAAATAAGTAAACAATATCATCATATTAATCTATCACATAAAAATATGACTTTAATGTTAGTGGTAAAAATTTAAAAAATGCTTGGAAAAAAATTGAGCCCAACGGGGGACTTGAACCCCCGACCCTCAGATATCATTTCAATCATAAAAGTCTGATGCTCTACCGACTGAGCTAGCCGGGCTACTTGATGAACGCTAAAAATGTTAACAGTATAGAGCGTATGTGTTTAATTAACCTCACTCACACGATGTCATAAATCGTTTTCTGTATAGTTGGTATGTTTGACAACTGATGGAATATAAAGTAAACTCGTCTCATTTCATGATGCTAACGATTTGATGGCGGATGTAGGATGTGAAGCAGGTAACTCTATTAATAATACGAATCGTCTTTAAATTTAAAGCAGCTTCACTTTTTCGTTTCTCATCTCAGTCGGCTATATAATAGTTTACAGTTATCCAAATTGTAATTCATTTTACAAAAGGATCTCCTGTTAGATTGATATTGCCATCTTTCTAAACCGAAAGTAGCCTATTTTAGACATCAAAACGAAAGTAGAGATTTGATAAATCATAGAGTATGTTCTAATTTATCATTTTGATTACGAACCGTTCACTTGAGTGACATTATGTTTTATTAGATAATTAAAAAGCACGTAGTTACATGTCAGAAATCGTCAAATTCGGTAGTTGATGCCTACAGTTATTCAGTGACTGAGAAATATATATATATTTATTGCAAACTGTGTTAAATTCAGCGAAATTAAAACAAATTATGTAAGAAAGAATGTCATTTATTATATGTAAAAATATTACGTATACAATTATGTAACGTCGCATTTACATAACAGGTGAAGTGGTAAATACACTCTGTATAGAGTCTTCCTTTTATCTAGTTTTATTTTATTTTTTAATTGGAGGTGATTTTTTTTCCTCGCCAATAAGTGTGTGTGCATCCCCCACTCCACACGTTACAAAATAGCAGTAAGTATAAGAAAAACATGATTTATATATTTCTCTAAGATTCAATGCGAGATATAAACCATAAATATTTATGTAGTACGAGGATATCTAGTTGTATTTATTTACATTCGATATGTATCCATTTAAACAACATATTCAACCTCTTCAGAGCCACGCCCTTTGTGAGATGTCGGCTGTTGTTGAGAGGATCTTGGTTCAGAGAAGTTACATTGATAATTAATTGATACTATTATTGTAAAGAGATTGTTGCTCAATATATGGCCGCTCTGTAAATGTGTAGAAGATTTTTTTTAAACTTATGCTTGGTATATATGACGAAATAAACTAAAGTTTGGATGTGTTAATTCGTCTTAGTAAATTAAACCAGCTGACATTTCAGACAAATTGAGGTTTATTTTAAGGTTGCACAAGTTACTTTAAAAAGGGAAGCTTTATATACGTTCACTCAAAATTCAGGGTTCAATTTTGGTATCTAGTATGTTCTGCCAGTATCCAATATATGCCATACTGGATTACATAAAAATAATGCAGCCCGCAAATTAAAGTATGATTTCGTTTCAAGAATTGTTGGTGCAGGTTATGTACGAAACTGATGTAAAAAAAAATTGAGCCCAACAGGGGACTTGAACCCCTGACCCTCAGATATCATTTCACTCATAAAAGTCTGATGCTCTACCGACTGAGCTAGCCGGGCTACTTGTAATATCGGTCATTATAAATTATCTTTATATTTACATACTACTTAAACGTAAACCTGCTATCTGATCACGGTCGTATTGTTTTGTGGTTATAAATCTAACACTGATAAAAAATGTATTCTCGTTTTATTTCTGCACTATAACGATTTAACAGCGGAAGAGAATATTATTAAGTTGAAATTATTAGAAGTATCAATCGTTTTGTAGGTGATCTATGTTGTCGTTTTAGGCAAAATGTAGTACATTTTATTACAATAATGTGTACGGAGTCCCATACGTAACTTTCTGTCTCTTGTTTCATTCAATGAAATACTCGTACAATATCAATCCATTTTCTGTTACTATTGACAGCGGAACCTTCGCCGAGCAAAACCAGATTGAAGATAAAAATTCGATTGTTGTAGGGGGTTTGTTGCATCAGTTGTCGTATATTTTACCCCCTTGCAAAAAAATGTTATAGACAATAGAAAAGAGGTTGTAGTGTGCAGTAAGAAACCAGCCAGTCGAACAAAACAATTGTATGTAATTAAATACGAGTCGGAAGATAAAATCGAAATGACCAGTTATTTAACAATAATTATAGAGGCATATTATTTCAATTATTTCAGTCCTTGTAACTTCTACGATAAAACTGAAAATCAGGAAGATGACGAGGAAGAAGAAGAAGAATATATAGATGAGTATGTACAACTAATTCGTTTTATTTCTTGAATTGTAAATTCAGTCAAAATTGCAGTATTAATCATATAGATAACTATCAGAAATTCCACATAAAAACTTGAAACATCAAACGTCCGACGGTGTTGCAGTTGTTGTGCATTACCGAGAATATGCAACTTGAGAACTGATCTCGTGCTCAATCTCATTTTATTTTCTACTCATCAGGTTATACGGCACACAGACAGGTTATATTCCCCAATATACCCTATCAACGACATGTATAACTAATTATATTGTTTTATTACATTTAAGTAGCATTATTAGTATATGTTTTAACACGGACCTATATAGGTCCGTGGCTTTACTAAATGTAAAAATATCGTATAATCTACGCTATGATTAAATAGAGGATCTTACATGAGTGCTGATTTGTTATTGTTTTTATGAAACGAGTCGACTGAAATAATATGCCGAGCTTCATATTCGTTTCAGTCGACGAGTTTCATAAAAACAATATCAAATAAGCACGAATGTAAGATTCTATTTATCACATAACACCATAAATCTTTAAATAAACAATATTTTTAATAAATGCCGAAATTCAGAACAATTGTAAAGAATTTGCTGTCATTTAAAGTGACGTCACACTGGCCATTTATGACGTCATAAGTAACGTCACACTGGCTATTTATGTAATGCCACACATGGAGTGCAAGTTAGGTGATAAATTATTTTATCAACTTTTCATCATAGAACATTTAAATATCTAGCAATAAATGGAGGATGTTAATTAATGTCTATTTATTAGACTCCTTTTTTATATGAATAATATTGTTTAGAAGATTTATGGCCATTCAGGTAATATCCTCTATAGTGAAACCTCAATCATAAGACCATCATCGGTTCTGAAGAATGTTGATCATAGCACTGAGGGGATCTGATTATCGATTTAAAACAAAGAAGAAAGAATAAAAACGAAACCTGAAAAAGTATTTATTTTTGATGATGCGGTTCTAGTTTTGAGGTTGTCTTTCCGTGAGATTTTATTGTAACCAATCAGATGTCACTTGTTTTTGATAGCACACCGTGGGGTCTACCACCGAGGAAGCCATCTGTACCGAAGACGATGAAAAATGCTGTAAAAGAAACACAGCCAATATCATCAAAGACATCGAAAGCGACGACCACTGATAAGAAGTCTCCATCGAAGGAAAATAATGATGGAGGTATGTACATATTTAGGCGATGGTATGACGGACTTATATCTATAGATCTACATCAAACACTTTTTAATGAGCTCTCATGATTGCAATGTGACCAAATTAAGTAACATAACTCTGTTCAAACTAACTGATTCCAAATTAAAATCAAGTACACAACTTCATGTGCTGAATAGTACTAGTATTCTAATGACGATTTGTTAATCTATGTTACATACGCGTTGCGATATGCGCAACACTGAACTTTGTAAGGCGGAAGGACGGACAGGCGGGCAGACCGTGTTGCGGAGACACAACATTTAAACGGACACATTTTAAAAATTTCGCTCATTTATTGGACACAACATAAAGACAGACACAATGCAAATATGTTACCCATTTTATGGGACACAACATTGACATAGACACAATGTATAAAATGTCCCTCATTTTTAGCGATTCGGCATTGAAAAAGACATAATATATAATTGTCGTCCAATTTATGGAACAAAACATTGAAACAGACACAATGCACATATGTCACCCAGTTTATGTGACGCTCAATTCAAATAACCACCATGTATAAATGTCGCCCATTGTTAGGGATACAACATTGAAACAGACACAATGTACAAGCGCGGTTCCAGTATTTTCGGCAGGGGGTCATGTCTAACAGTATAAGTCAGGGGGTCATGTCTTACAGTATAAGTCAGGGGGTCATGTCTTACAGTATAGGTCAGGGGGTCATGTCTTACAGTATAAGTCAGGGGGTCATGTCTTACAGTATAAGGCAGGGGGTCATGTCTTGCAGTATAAGGCAGGGGGTCATGTCTTGCAGTATAAGTCAGGGGGCCATGTCTTACAGTATAAGTCAGGGGGCCATGTCTTACAGTATAAGTCAGGGGGTCCATGTCTTACAGTATAAGTCATTTGAATTGTTGGATCCCCTCTGGATACAGGATTTTAAAGAGAAAACTCATTTGTTGCCAAAATCTCACGCGGGGTCCGGACCTCCGCCCCCCCTCCGGATCCGCGCATGATGTACGAACGTCGCCCATTTTTTGGGACATACAGATGACACACACACAATATATAAATGGCACCCAGTTTATGGGACACAACATTTAAACAGTGCATAATTCTTGTAACCAAATATTATCATGACGTATGAATCGTATAAATATATTTCAGATTGGGACCGCCCAGCCGTTGTGTCACCTCTTGTGATTGGTAACGTCAATTTAGATGATGTCGGCTTCGATGGAATGAGGTCACCAGGATTTAACGCGCCAATGTTTACGTCATATGGCGGGACAAAGGACACGGCATCAAGATCGCATGCCAGACGTTACTGAACTTTTGAATGATTTCTATACATGTGTCAATTATACGTTTTACGCATAATATTGTTACCCAATGAAATACTGATTTTCAGCAGGACGCATCCATTTTATGTAAACTGACAAACGAGTTCTGTACAAGTTTGACCAATAAACACGATGAAAACCTCGGACTGGACTGTAGCTTCAATACTGAAAAGGACACTCGATGAATACAATTATGTTTCTGTAATAATTTGATGATGTTGTTGTAGTCTGTAACTGTGCACTATATATAAATAATGTTGAAGTATTGTTATATCAGGATTTCATGAAGGAAACATACAATGTAGAGAAAAGGAAAATAATCAGACAAAAAATGGAATTCATATATAAGGGGCCAACGTAAGAAATTGTCAGAAATTCACTTATCTCGGCATTGTTTTTCTACTGGTGTGTAGTTTTTCGAACATGTCCAACTTTTATTACGGTCAACAAGGGAGACAAACCGATCAATTATTATCTCTAGTTGTCCACCCTGACCATAATGGCCAGTCTTATCTGTTTTACAACCGATTAAACTGACAAGAGATAAGACCCTATGCTGGGAGATACCATGAAATATATCTACCCAGTCATGTGATTAAGATCTTATAAAATTCTCCGTGTTAGAAGGTTTGGCATTTTGCACATTTAAGGAAATTATACATTTACAAAACAATTAAAAAGGAAACAAATATCAATATATAGAGGATCTAACATGAGTGTTCATGTTTTATTGAATTTATTAAACAAGTCGGTCAACATGATATTCGAGGCTTTGCCGAGCATTATAATCTTTTTCGCCGACGAGTTCAATAAATTCAATAAAATATGAACACGAATGCTAGATTCTATTTATCACATAACTTGTAAACGGGCTTAAAACAACAAAAAAACACATACTCGTTTCTCTAGCCGCCCCTGCATTTTGTCTCTACTTTAGTGATTCGGTCGAGAAAAAATAGTTCCAAAGATTTTCACAGAAAAAAAACGACGATTAATACCGATAATTAAACCAAATGTAATGTCGAATGTTGAAACTTAACACAAAACAAACAATTAACAACATGATCGATAATTTACTGCAGTTTTAAGGAAAACATTGAAGAAGTTCAAAATTTAGTGCACGCGCGCTGCTGTGACGACATGAAGCCGTGACGTCACCGAGTTCATTCTAAAGTAATTCTGAACGTAAATCAACAGATCTACGTTGACACATTTGAAAATATGTCACTGTGAGTCGCTGTCAATCATTCGTACTCGTTTTCTCGGAGGATGGATTGCATCAGCGTGTGGTCTATTCTGTTTATGTTCACATAAAAAAAAACACCGTGATCCGGATGATTGACAGCGAACCATGTGTTGATACCTCCAGACAAGCTGAAATGTGCACTCGCATCGGATTTAAAGTAGGGCGTCATGTTTTTGGATTGATAACCCTCTCTATTCTTTTTGCCAATTGACAGAAATAGTTCGATGAACTGCTGAATCCTAGGTAGAGAATGGTTCACATGAATGATGGCATCGTGGATCTCATTAAATGATACCCAAAGCCGCTTGGCCAGGTCGGTGGTGTCTTCATGTAGGAAAAAACAACATTTTGTCAGGAAGGTGGCGCAGAAAATGTTTCTGGTCACCGCCGGACAAAGAAGTCCAATCCATTTCCCCGGTTTTTGATGTCCATGCTTTAAAGTAGAGTGCACGGCTTTCACAAGTAGCGCGACATTATCGGTAGCAGCGCCCGTAATTTTGGCGTAGTTGTCTTTGCTTTTAGCGTCCGTTATCAAATTTCTAACGAGAATATCAGCGACACGCATCATGAGATGAAGCTCATCAGGTATAACCGGCTCAATAGTTAGAAGCGGCGTATGAACAACGCCAAATGTCTAAATGTCTGTTTTGTTTTGGAACTTGCCAAGCGTTTCAGTTCCTCTGACGTTCTCAACTGTGGCGTTGAATGGAAGTAATTCATGGGTACATAACTCTACCGTAGAGTTATGTCGCATCTACTTTCTTTTCGTACTTTACATCAGGGACAAGCATAAGTCCCGAGGCTACCATTCAAACTGAGCACAAGTTGGATGAATTTCATGTCCCCTCCTACGAAAAACTCAAGAAGGTGACTATGTCTTTCAACCGTTATTTCACCACTGAAATATCTATTAGTCTTTATCTAGATTTATTTGGTAAACTTATCCCCTCATTATTGGATACGGAAGTGAAATCTGGGGTTTCAATAAATGTGACAAAATTGAAAGAAGCGTACCGTACAACTGGAGTTTACTCCTTCGGCAGACGACGATAATTAGTGGAGATTCACATGTTTTCACATTTGTTTCTGGTGAACCTACCGGTAATTACAGTAATAAAGCCATACACATCTTTCAAAGGAGGCACTTTAAGTCATGGATATGAACACATTCTAAATTATATTAGGACAACTTGAAACTACATGCATTGCTACTGTAGTGGTGTGGGTTAGACAGCCGCCCGCACCGTACTATTGTTTAGGCACCGTTCCAGTGTTTAGGGTGTCGTGGAATCGAGCCCCACATCGGGCACACTATTTCCACTTGAACTACTCCACTACTCTGTTTAAAAGATATGTTTATAAACAGAAAATACCCCACTCCTGTCGGGTACGTATATATAACCCCAGTGTGTATTAAGACAGATCAAATGTTGTCATACCATTGTGCAGTTAAGGTTCTCTTTACTTTATTTTGTAGGACAACGTAACTTAACCGTTAGGTAAGTTGTCCAGCGTTTTGTCTTCACTTTATTTTGTAGGAGAATATAACGTAACCATTAGGAGAGTTATCCAGGGTATTGTCTTTACCTTATTTTGTAGGACAACGTAACTTGAAAACCCTGACCAAAGCTAAGACTATAGGAATAAAGAAGCGTAGTAGTAATTGCACAGTGCCTTGACTTCATACATATAAAGAACAATTGCCCACATTCGCCTCAAGTCAAACACGTGTACAATGTTATGGTAATTGATCTGTATCGTATACGTGGACTAGGCGGATTCAATACAAATGAACACATTTATTATCCTTATAATCACCAGTTAACCTACATATGGTATCATAGATGGATAATATGCAACATGTGTCACGTGCGTTTGCACTGAGTGATGTTTTTTGTATTGATACTTTATATAGTAAAAGGCTGAAAGATGAAAAACATTTGCACTTTTGTTCCAATTTTAGTTATATATGACGCATGTGTATACATGTAAACATATTTATTTGTTTATCCTAAACTGCACAGAAGAATACACTATTCCGTAGTTAAAAAGGCTTGTGACCAAGTTATTATCTTGTTGCCCTGTGTGTACTTTCACAGTTTATATTACATATGTGACCGTGTTCATGTTGATCCACGTTTACATCTTCATGTAATAACTGAATGGACAATCGTTATATAATCAAGCATGAGCAATTATAATGGGTTTTGTTAAACACATTATTACGTTCATTACGCATGTCGCGAAAGCCAACATTAAAATATATATGTTGTACTGGATTACATTTTCATTCTGTATATATGTTGTACTGGATTGCATTGTCATTCTGTATATGTGCTGTACTGGATTACATTGGTCATTCTGTATATGTGCTGTACTGGATTGCATTGGTCATTCTGTATATGTGCTGTACTGGATTGCATTGTCATTCTGTATATGTGCTGTACTGGATTACATTGGTCATTCTGTATATGTGCTGTACTGGATTGCATTGTCATTATGTATATGTGCTGTACTGGATTACATTGGTCATTCTGTATATATGCTGTACTGGATTGCATTGTCATTCTGTATATGTGCTGTACTGGATTGCATTGTCATTCTGTATATGTGCTGTACTGGATTGCATTGTCATTCTGTATATGTGCTGTACTGGATTGCATTGTCATTCTGTATATGTGCTGTACTGGATTGCATTGTCATTCTGTATATGTGCTGTACTGGATTACATTGGTCATTCTGTATATGTGCTGTACTGGATTACATTGGTCATTCTGTATATGTGCTGTACTGGATTGCATTGTCATTCTGTATATGTGCTGTACTGGATTGCATTGGTCATTCTGTATATGTGCTGTACTGGATTGCATTGTCATTCTGTATATGTGCTGTACTGGATTGCATTGTCATTCTGTATATGTGCTGTACTGGATTGCATTGTCATTCTGTATATGTGCTGAACTGGATTGCATTGTCATTCTGTATATGTGCTGTACTGGATTACATTGGTCATTCATTCTGTATATGTACTGTACTGGATTGCATTGTCATTCTGTATATGTGCTGTACTGGATTGTATTGTCATTCTGTATATGTGCTGTACTGGATTGCATTGGTCATTATGTATATATGCTGTACTGGATTGCATTGTCATTCTGTATATGTGCTGTACTGGATTGCATTGTCATTCTGTATATGTGCTGTACTGGATTGCATTGGTCATTCTGTATATATGCTGTACTGGATTGCATTGTCATTCTGTATATGTGCTGTACTGGATTGCATTGTCATTCTGTATATGTGCTGTACTGGATTACATTGGTCATTCTGTATATGTGCTGTACTGGATTGCATTGTCATTCTGTATATGTGCTGTACTGGATTGCATTGTCATTCTGTATATGTGCTGTACTGGATTGCATTGTCATTCTGTATATGTGCTGTACTGGATTGCATTGTCATTCTGTATATGTGCTGTACTGGATTGCATTGGTCATTCTGTATATGTGCTGTACTGGATTGCATTGTCATTATGTATATGTGCTGTACTGGATTGCATTGTCATTCTGTATATGTGCTGTACTGGATTGCATTGTCATTCTGTGTAAATGCTGTACTGGATTGCATTGGTCATTCTGTATATGTGATGTACTTGGATTGCATTGTCATTCTGTATATATGATGTACTGAATTGCATTGTCATTCTGTATATATGTAGTTCTTGAATTGCATTGTCATTCTGTATATATGAAGTTCTTGAATTGCATTGTCATTCTGTATATATGTAGTTCTTGGATTGCATTGTCATTCTGTCTATATGATGTTCTTGGATTGCAATGCCATTCTGTATAAATTATGTACATGGATTGCATTGTCATTCTGTATATATACTGTTCTTGAATTGCATTGTCATTTTGTATATATGCTGTTCTTGGATTGCAATGCCATTCTGTATAAATTATATACATGGATTGCATTGACATTCTGTATAATTATATGATGTATTTTTGCATCGTCATTCTGTATATATTGTAACGTCTCTGGGGTGACGGTGCTACTGTATATGCTAGTATTTGATTATGTGCTATATAGTTATGTGAATGTTGCTGTGCAATATTGATCACTAGGTATGTGCATTTACTGAGAACAAATACTACTCTCGTGTATAGTTCATTCAGTTTAATACAGGTTCAAACGGGTATGGATATATCTCTAAACATCTGTCTATCTAAATGAGAGTTTTACACTCTGATTCCACTAATAAATTAAATTTACTTACAACAATCACAAGATACGTTAAAATAACATGGTACACTTTATTTGGGAAACAAACTAGATTAAAACTTCAAATGCTTACATCAAAATGTGATAAACTATTCATTTGTAGAAATTTACTGATTAAGCAGTATTATATGGACTTGCTTCTCGAAAGTTATGCAGTAAAGTGACCAAGTTGGTAACAAAATCGGGCCCTTTATACTGCTCGGCGAAATGAGACCAAAAATTGGTCACAAGCGTTAAAATTGGTCACATGTGACCAGAAAGTTGGTCACAAGCGTTAACAATTGGTAACATGTTACCGAAAAGTGGTAACAAGCGTTAAAAATTGGTCACATATGTGACTAAGAAATTGGTAACAAGCGTTAAAATTGGTAACAGTGACCAAAAAGCTCGTCACACGTCTTTCCTCAGATTTACATGTTTTAAACAATTGAAAATCGATTAATTACGATAAAAAATGGCAAATAACATAGAAATCGGTACCAAAGGGTTGTATCGGACAGTAGATCTATTAAATACTTGATTCATCTTGTATCTAGACGACAACGATATTCTATAGCAACATAACCATTCCTCCCAGCATGCTTAGGAAACATGGGAGTTCTGATCAAGATGTAGACTAGTTTACTGTCTGATAGGCGGCTTTTTTAATTTCTGACTTTTGCCGACTATACAGACTAGTCTGCTAATGTTCTTTTACAATAATAGATTCCGCAGGGAATCCTTGCGCAACTTTGATTACAAAAGATGAATGAAAACGTCTAAATCCCATGAAATAAATAGCATGTCCCCGAAGAACTAACCTTTTTCTCGCGATACACACCAATGGCATTCTTTATATACACAGCTTTACCTTACACCGACTATAAATACAAAGTCACTATGCAATTTGACCTGAATCGACCGCCATGACATTTTAGTGGCCGGTTGTTTTGATTCGTATCGACCAATCAGAATACGCGCACTTTACAATCCAGTTATTTGGGAGCTGTAGAAACCTGTACGCGTAAATTAGACAGCGAGCTCTATGGCAAGCGTAAATTAAATAGACACTGAAAGGATGTTCTGACTTATCGGTCTTAAAAAACTATTTTTTTTACCAAACTTCTTAATTTAGAGATATTAAATATCAATATCTGCAATTTTCGCATCACTCTAAGAAGAGTATACTCGCGATTTGATAATATACAAACAACGATGATAATTTTAAATAGTATTTTTTCATACTAAAATATACAGTAAATATTTTGTCTTACATGCCTATTTATACTTCGATTGTCTGCATGAAGAAATTAAAACTGATCTGATAGAACATCCTCGGAGTGTTTATACGAATATATAAACAAGATCCATTTACATTAAAATTATGTTGTTTATTACGCATATGACGCATAGTTATTTCGCGAAATTATTTACCGGGCACTCATTTATCGTTTATGTTCGTGTGTTTTCGATGTTGTACCGCGAGGTTTTGATTTGTTAAAATAGCACGCCTTAGAGGACGATGGAAAAGCACGGAATATTACTAAGTGCCCGGTAAAGCATTTCGCACAATAAACTTCCACAATTAATATACATCTTGACATTGTGAAAAAGTTCTGCTTTTATGGGAAATGCATGAACAGAAGTTGAAAGAGAAAATATGATGGCAAAAAGTTATAACTGAAAAGAAGTTTGAAAATGGTCAAAATGATCAAATGTACGTCATAGTAAGACACTTTATAGAGAAAAAAAGGAAATTTTATAACCCTGATGTATGTCACATTTATACATATATTTAACATCCTACATTATACATAGTTCCTTGTTGCTTTCACTATGTACATGTTATCACTAAGTCTTTAGAATACCAGTTTTTTTTTATCCTCTTTGCCTTTGCACTGACAGGCAGCCCAACAAACACTGCAACACACACAAGCGGTACAAAAACACACACGACAGTCATTATTCACACAAACACTAGATGATTTCACATCTTCTTTCATAGCATCTGTTTTTAAAGCTATTAACACTGTCGATCTTAAACATTTGTCCATTGCGGTTAATTCTTTCATTTCAATGTCAGTTACACCTTTCACCAGACTTGCAGGTGGACTTGGCAAAGTTCTTGACGCAGCATTTGGATCAATTGTCGACCAAGAAGGACGACCAACAAAAAGAACTATAGACAACAGGAGGGACGACATGACAGTTTTTGTTGAAACACTGAAGTCAGAAAACCTGACTAGTGTCATTCCTGGTAGGCGTCATAGTGCCTTTCCAGGTTTTGACGCAGAATTTAAAATCAATGTTAATAACCTTGAAAAAAGAATTAATAAGTTGTCAAAAAAATTAGACAGAGCCAGACGCGTGGCAAATCAGTGAACTTGTTTTGACAAGTATACACAGAGACGTGTTTTACCCCATACAAAGAGGAGTGTTTTAACCAGACAATATATGTTTGTATAAATAATGTCTGTCAGTATAGTTCGCAGACGGTAACATTAGCTTTGTTTGCAAATCAAAAATGATAGTTTAACACATTTCTGATATGGCTAAATTTTTTAACTGTGCACGTTAAGTAGCATATATACATGCATATTACACTTAAACTACCGATTACTCGACCGTATAGTGTTTATTTTACCAATCTTTATTTGTAAACAAGGCTAAAATTATCGTCTGCGAACTATTCGTTGATTTACATTTACGTTTAATTTCACAATATCTGCTAATGTATACATGTGTTGTGTAAATAATAATAATGGTATTGTCAGTGCTTTGATTAATCTTCAGTAACATTTCGGAATATTGTGTTTTCAAAAAAAAGGCGTGTTCTTTTTTTAATGAATAAAGAAGATTTTTCATTCAATTGAAAACATGTACAATGTTTTTTTTTCTTCTATCATTGAGTATTTGTTAACATCAAGTAGGCCTAGCAAATAATTCATGAATTTCTGTCTATTTGTGCTTTACAATTGCCATAATCATGTAATGTAACTATTTATAGTGTATTGTATTAAAAGAAAACGAAAAAGACATGACGAAGTGTGATTTTTTACTCCCAGTTAACGTTTCACAAATATTACCATCATAATCCGGGAAAACGGACGAGACGGTATTTAGAGTGGACGCGATTGACGCGATTGTCGCGTACATTCTAAACACAGTTGTTGTTTACGTTAGATTACAGCATGATTCCTAGCTCATTTGTTTATCGATTTACTGATTGAAACGGCCGAAATTACCAGGTATTCATCTGCTTTAATCGTATTTTACATGTACAGACCAAGCAAATGTCCGATTTGGGCATTAAAATTTAACTTCATGCAACTCGATTTCCTATCGTATATTAAGGTTATTTGGCAGGACGTTAATATCAATGTATTTCGTCCTGTTTGTAGGACTAATCAAGATGAAAACAACGTGATGACAGAATTATGACAATAATACGAGAAATACGAATCCTAAAAGGTTGTTACAACTCTTAAACAAACATTTAATACCTGTGGAATACATATACGACGTGAAACATTTATGACGAAGTCGGAACGTAGTGAAATACTGGGACTAAACATGCGGTAGCGAAAACAGATGTCATTCAGAAAAATGACAACATACTAAGATGGGAATAAACGAGCATGTACCGGTGTAATATATGTTTGGTCGGTGTTTTATATCTGGTCAACATATAGGTATACTATTCCGTGCTTCGTTAATAGCAACTGAGTAGAAAATAACAAGGGATTAAAATGAAGGCTAAGGACTGAAACGGATTCTTACAGAACACGAAAAGGTAACAGTTACTAAGACCCCCTTTGCCGAGTCGTTACAATACCCTCTAGTTTTTAAGGCAAAACTCCGATTGCCTTACCAGTATTTCACTTTGTCCATCAATTAAAGTATAAATGGTAAATCATATAATTAAATTTAAGTCCTTAAAAGTTTAAATGTCAAACAACAATGTGAAGAAAGTGTACACCAACCATAAATATTAAATAGTATAACAATACATGTAATGCTTAACATTTAAAATTAAAATATGTGCAAATGTTAATCATTCCTTTCTGATTATAAAACAGTTTATGTTCTCCGAGTTCCATGAATATTCTTGGAGTAATCATCATTTACTGACACAGATAGTTTTAAAGGTATTAATGTCGTTGGTTGAAGTTTCAAAGCACTGATAGGATTTCCCAGGTGAGTTCACTTGTAGTTAGACAGACCGGAACAGTACGCGGACACTTTTTATCGCATTTTCTAACCTGTGTAAATTTGGCTGTGTTTCAAATCATCTGGTCTTCGCAGCTTTTCAGAAAAATCCTTGCTCTAAAATTTGCGGCAAGTCTCGATTGTAAACAGTGCACTGCGCTTGGCACCGCACGTGCTACAGTTGCGGCCTAATAATTTGTGCTATTTCACCAGTACGCGGACACCAACATTTACTGAAGAAGAAAGACTAATGAGGAATCAGCTTCAGAGAAGTTTCTTTGATGATTTTATTTCAAGATTTTAAAACCTGAAATAATGAAAGATTTAAATTAAATTTTATTCATTTGACTTTTAATAGCCACATGTAATAAACAAACTTAAAAAACATGTGTAGTATACGTGTGAACTACGGTGAACAAAAAATGGACAATAAAACGAACTTTAATATGACCATATATATAAAAAAAAATCATAAACTGGAACTATGCAATGGATGGCAATAGTAAGAAAAAAACATTTGGCGCATACCTGTACACATCGTGTCACATGCATGCGCCCAAATGATTAGGATGTAGTTCAGGAATTGTAACGAAACGTACCGGTGATATATATCAGGCTTCGTGTTGAATATTTTGGTGAGATTTTGTAAAAGGCTTTTTATTTATCAAAACCCTTTAATTACCCGTTTACTGCGACAACAATGTTCGTATACGTTTGTTGATCCGAGTTCGTCTGCTTGACAGCTAAAAAACGGGAAGCTTACACATACGCGTTCGATACCTGAATAAGAACAAGTACCGTGCAAATAATTGTGAGTAATATCGACTTCAGGCAAGAAAGTTAAAATCTTTTATGAAACGATAAATATGCAGGTGTGCGCATGGGTGAAAGTTTTCCGGCATATGCCGGATTTTTCGGTTTTTAAAAGTCTCCGGGGGTCATTTTTCCAATTTGTGTAAATCCGTTGAGATTTTTGGGTGGGGGGGGTACCCTACCCCTTTCGTCAGTTGATCACAACTCTCAGTCGCAAATTGTGACAGAAACGGCCTATATAAATGCAAACCGTTCGTTCGGGGTCGGAATACGGCGGAACATATCGTTCGTCAAGAGCCCGGATGTAACGAGGGCGCCTTGTTGTAAATAGAGTTACCGTTCGTTTCATTAATAATCGTATAAAAATAGGGGAGACCATTTTTTACGACATCGATACCGAACGCTTCTCGGTAAAATCAAAACTGTAAACAACAAAGCGGAAAAATGAAGTTTCTTGACACAGGAACTAGCAAAAAAATGTTAGAAAAGGATGTGAAAAACAAATGGAGGTGGGAATGCCCATTTCTACAACTTTTAAAATCATCTACAACGCAGCGCATACGAAAATTAACGGTGCCCGTAACAAAATCGCATTGTATAAACAGCAATGGATGTGGTAACAGTAAAACCCGTCCGATCCGTACCGTACATACGGACCGACGCACTGTTCCTCGATTTTGCCATCCAATGAAAAAGCGGGTCTTTTACAGATGTTGACAAAGGCATTAGTTTGAAATATATTAGTTTGTTTGGTCCAAATCTTTATTTTCTAAAGTAAATGTAGAAATTCTACCTAATATGTATTTGTACACATTTACTTATTATTTATTTAGCCATAATTTTAAGTAAAATTAAGATAGGCTTCATTTTTATTTCATAGTCAATTTATACTCAGGAAAGGCATTTCATACCCTTAAAATTCCTTAAATCTCAGGAGCTTTGCCCTGGACCCGCCGCGGGCCCTGCAGCCCCCAGCTAAAATGTTCAGGTTTTTCAAAAATTTCAACTTTCACCCATGTAAATGCAGTGTTGATTCATTTTCTACTAGGGTACATTTTGCTTACTGCGCTCATCAGCACTGGCTTCACGTTTTCCTTTCTTTCTATATCACGCCTAATTTCATTACTCGGGGCACGTCTTGATCTTTCCCGACTTTCCAATACGCGCTCAATCCGTCCCAAACTGGCTACTACTTTCAGCATGGTCTGGTCTTGGCAACGGATGGCCCTACTACTTCTATCCATAGCATCCACAATATCCACAATATGGTACTAAAATCTGTGGATGGTGGATTGATGTTACTATCACCTGTTCCCTTTGCCTTCTTACTGCTACAATCCTCCTCTCCCTGACTTCTCTTCTCTGATTTCCTTTCCTTTTCTATCTCAGCTTTTAAAGCATCACCTCTCCTGCTGCCTCTATTAGTCCTGGGAGGATTTCTTCATTCATCTAATAGTGGCGTGGCAGTTTTGGACATAGGATTCGGCTGGAATCTTCCCAGACTTGATAGGTTTTGGGGATCGGTATTGAGGTCTTGCAGATGTATGGTGGTCAGGGGCTGACCAGATGCCCCCATTATACTAACCGAAGGATAACGGTAATCGCTGGTACTTGGTAAGATTGGACTTGAGAAACTGGTCAATGCAGTGGTTGCCCTTTCCTGTGGTGGCATTAAATTAAATGGCAACATATTGGCCATGTTTTGTTGCAAACCCTGTAGCGGCACTGGTGGCTGAATGTTCATTGCTGGATTAAGCACTAGGTAGCCGTAAAGGGCATGTCTACAGCTGCTTCATCATCCTCATCTTCATCGAAAATACTATCGTGCTCTTCCATGGGGTCTTCTTGCCGGTTAGTTCATCTGATGAGGTCTTCTTTCCCCAACAGCACCATGTCTTTCTCGTCAACAAACCGTGGATTGTTAGACCGATTCATTACACGGGAATGGTCCACCTTTCCGCCGGCCTTCTCTACCTCCTCTCTATGCCTGCGATAGTGATAGATATGGCTAACCAGGGTGTTCTTGTCTTGACACCGGAAGCTGCATAGGCTGCAGGAGTATGGCACCTGGTCAAATGGCACATGGTGTTTCAGGATATGGGCAACAGTTCTCCCCCTTCCTATCGACCTTCGAGCATTTTTTACATTGATAGGACCTGCTGCGGTTAGTCAATCTACCTTTGTTGCCAGAGGCCTGAAATGATACATTGCACATACATGTAAACAGTTAAGATGGATTTTATCTGATGTTCCATATTGAGTTACCAACACCTGTAATCCACATGTTAAGACTCTCACTGATCTATAATTCACATACAGCACGCAATTGAATATGTTATTGTTAATAAGTTAATTACTATGCAGTAAAATGCTGTCTATTCAAGTCATGTACACTTGGTTTACGTATGGGGGTATGAATCATCTTTACCAAATCTGTATTTCATGTTTCACTTATAGCTTAAACATATCTGACGTTTTAACTGCCTGTACTTCTTGCTTTTACTATCTGTTTTACTCAATGGCATTAACATTCATGAAACTTTACATACTTCAGACACTGTCATAATTAGGATATTGACTCAATATACCTCAACCTATTAAATGCACTGCAAAATCCAATTACTCACATTTTAATCAAAGTTAAATTAACATGTACATAATGCAATAAAACACAATTATCGCACAGTTGCTCATTTATTTCAAGTTTTATCCATGAATTTTGTTTTTCTTCAGCTTATTAGCTGTTGAAATTATCCACTTTGGTAGACTATATCCCTTGTATGGCTTTATCTTGTCATGGTGAAAAAACCTGTCGTTGCCTTGCACGTCCATCTGGACGATATAGGATAAATCTGACTGCTTCCTCTCGATTAAAAAGGGACCATTAAAGGCCTTTTGTAACTTGAGCATCACACCCACTTTTCGTGTTTCATTCAAACACCACACTGCGTCTCCAACCTCATATTGGTAGAATCTTTGTTTGGTGTCTACATGAAACCCCCTGTGCACAATTACACATGCTGGTGAACATTCATGTAAAGTTTTATGACTCTGCTGGCTCATATTGTTTTAGAGATATGAGTGACACAAGATTGCATACTCCGTAGGCTATGTTTTAACTAAGACAAGGGCCATAACTTTGCACTTACTGAGCACAGTCAAACATGAAACCCCAGATGCACAACTTCACATGCTGGTGAACATTCCTGTAAAGTTTAATGACTCCGGCTCATATTGTTTTAGAGATATGAGTGACACAAGATTGTATACTCTGTAGGCTATATTTTAACTAAGTCAAGGGACATAACTCTGCACTTACTGGACACAACCAAACATGAAACCACAGGTGCAAAACTACAAAGACTGGTGAACATTCCTGTAAAGTTTTATGACTCTGGCTCATATTCTTTTGGAGATATGAGTGACACAAGATTTTGTGACGGACAGACGGACAAGGGCAAATCTATATGCCCACCCCCCCCCCTTTTCAGAGTGGGGGCATAAAAATCTATATGCCCCCCTTTTCAGAGTGGGGGCATAAAAATCTATATGCCCCCCTTTTCAGAGTGGGGGCATAACAATTTGTGGCTACCGGCTCATATTATAGGCGTTTTATTAGGGATTTTTCTAAAATAGCCAAACCCCTGACTGAACTGACAAAACTAGGTAAAGAGTTTGTTTGGGATTCACAGTGTGATCTGGCATTTCAAAAACTAAAAAACAGCTTGATAAGTCCTGAAATAATGGGGTATCAATTATATGTCGATACGTCTGGTATCGGTATTGGTGCGGTTTTCAGTCAGATACAAGAAGGGCGGAAGCGTGTCATAGCGTACGCTTGTCGCGGTGTAAATAAGGCCGAGCGCAATTACTGTGTGACCGAGAAAAAGCTGCTTGCAGTTGTCTACTTCATACAGTATTTTCGGCAATATTTATTAGGTAGGAAGTTCAAGATCCATACTGACCATCAAGCCTTGATCTGGTTGTTCAGGCTCAGAGAGACTAATGGGAAGACAGCCCGTTGGATAGAAATTTTATCCGCATATAAATTTCAAATAGAATACCGCCCTGTTAGAAAACAAGGTCACTGAGATGCCTTGTCAAGGTGTACCACTCCGCATGATTGTACTTGCTCAGATGTAGATATGTTAGAGCCACTTAAGTGCGATCCATGTAAGAAATGTAGAGAAAAGTTTTCTAGATAGTGACAAATGACGTCATGTGTATCTCCAAATGACGTCAAAATACCACAATGATCAATGGGCTCGTTTTATCAATATTCGTACGAACCGTTCGTAAGATACGAAACGTTCGTAAGAATTGACTTACGAACATACTTTCGACCGTTTCATCAACGCGTTCGTAAGTGTGACAGCTATCTTACGAATACGAACGTTCGTAAGTATACATACGCTCTTCAATGGGAGGTGAACAATGACGTCATTCTCGCGGTATGTCACCTGTCGTCTGTCAAAAACGTCAAAGGCTATTTTTAAACATATAATCCAAAAAAATGGCCGATAGTGCTGTTAATGTATTGAGCAGACAATTAAACTGGTCAGAGAACGAAAAACAGACATTAGTCGACAGCTGCTGCGATCGACTTCTTTCGGATATGACCAACATCTTTTGGGTCGGTGTCACCGAACAGTGAGTAGACCTATTTTAAATTTGTTAAGTCGTCGGTATCGCTACTTTCATTATATATCTTCCTATATAATTCCAAATTCAGCAAATATCTGCATTCTGATTGTGTTCGACCTAAATGTGAGGTCACTCACGATGTGTATTGACTATAAAAACGTCATTGGGGGTCTTTCAAGTCAATAAATATTTTAATTGATGTAAATCTATATTCTTTGCTGCTACTCTCTGACGTAACATGCAAAATGCTTATACAGCGATATAATTCCCAATAACCAAGATAAAAGTATTACTTAACATGTAGGCCTATAATATAATTGACAGTGACCAATAAAAGTACAATAATCAATGACAATTAAAGATCGATGAGCAGTCACGTAGTCTTTACAAGTATGACATTATATTCGCTGATTCCTGGAAGTTAGCTCTCAAGTAAACGGATGCCTAACCACTGCCATAAATGTATATGTCCCATTTAACTTACCGAATGCCCAAACCCACAACCCCTAAAGACTAGTATGGCACTCTACCAACTGAGCTATTCAGGCGGCCGTCTGACTCTACACCTTACCATGATAAATCACACAAGAAAAACATTATCCCACCAGGGATTGCACCCGGAACCACTTGCATGATTTATAGCGGACATTCTACCACATCACTTCAGAGCTTGCCCAACAACAAAGCTGTTGTAAGTGACCTAAGTCACCACATTCACGGACATATGCCACAATAAACAGTGTAAATGGCATTTTCTTTCCAATCATAATGCCGATGTCAAGACTGAATTAGCATGAATATTCTGGTTCCTCTCAAAACATAGGAAGACCAAATGTACCGGTTTCCGTCTGTATCATTGTATGTAAACAGACAAAACATCCAAGAACGATACTAGAATTCATGACGATACGGAACTAATTTACCGAGCATATATTTTAATTATCCTTGCCAGGCGCGTAGCTAGGCTTACGCACGTGCGTAAAATAATTTTAGACAGGTCGAAAACATAAAAATGAAATAAATGCGAAAAACGCAATAAAAATGTACACTGGGAGTTAAGGGGGGTGAGGTGCAGACTACCGGAAATTCACATTCTATGTTGTAAAATATACTCGAAAAGACACCATAGAGCGTTCCAATTACAAAAAAATCCCGGGGAGCATGCCCCCGGACCCCCCTAGCAGAGTGCGTAAAGTCAATTTGGGCTCAGCTACGCGCCTGCTTGCAATCTACAGTAGTCTGTCAGTTACACATGTAAATTACTTCTAACTTCATACGCACTGAAAACTTAAATGCCAACAACTAAGCGTGTCTGTTTACATCAACACCGGGTCAAAGGGTGAGGTTGGAAAAGCAATATCGTTGGAGTTAGAAAAAAGTGATCCCCTCCTTCGGGTAGTAAAATCTTGGTTGCGGTTTAGTATTTATGAAATAACAACCGTACTGCCCGGACCAATTGAATTCATAAAGTACTTATTACCTGTGTAGTAGGTGGTACAGCTTGGCTTCGTTGACTTCTGCGCAATAGTGAGTTACCAATGGTATCGACAAGGTGAAATATAGCTGCTATGTTAAGTCTATACCTCTCCACCACCCGATTGTCACTTAAATCTTCTAAACTGACGAGCCTTTTACGAAAAAATCGATCTCTCCTTTGTTTATTTAGAGCTAAAGCGAACGCTGCGGCCATATTTACGAACGTTATGAATGCCTATGACCATCCGTAGCGTTTTCGCTTAAACTTACGAATTCGTAGCGTCTGCGTTCGTACGAATATGTTGATAAAACGCTCTAGCGAGCATAAGAACGTCGTAAGAAAATCTTACGAAAATTTCGTGCGTAAGTGCGTTGATAAAACTAGCCCAATGTAAAAGGGCTGGTCAATAGTTTTAAGATATTCAATGGAACATATTTTGTTGGTTCCAGAGCAAAAGTTAATGCCTACAAAGTGCCGAACATAATCCTTAAAGGCGTATCCTACAATAAGGCCGTTTTTTTCTAACGCAGAGATTTCCTTTAAACTTTTTATATTTGATCAGTGTAATGTATCTAACCAAAATATGAAATAAAAATGATAGGTCACCTTGCTCGATTTTATGATAATGAAGATTTAAAACGTGAATATTTCATATGAATATAGAGCAAAATCGATACAAGTTTACTATATTTTTTCTAGCGCAGAGATTTTCTTACAATTTGGTATGCTATATGAGAGTCACTGTCTGAATGAAAATATGAAATAAAAATAATAGGTCACCTTGCTTGATTTTAAGATAAAAATTGTTTTATTGAGTTTCGAATGTAATATATATGGAAAGTGAAAGTTACCCTTAATACAATTGGTAACCCATTATCGTTTTACATTTTGATAAAATGTGTTAGTTTTAAATATTTGTTGAAGATCATTTTATAATTTCAAATGTAGAATTTTAAATATCAACGACTTTTCTGTTTTTAATAATAAAGTATATAGAAACAGAAAGTAGAAGGAAAACTGCAAAACTATAATGAAATCCTTCAATTAAACAAAATGATATCATTATTTATATTGTGCTTGGTGACTATAAAGTTCAGAAAAAATCTTTGCATCGTAAAAGAAAATAGTAAACTACTCCCTTATACGTATTTAACCCAATGCAAACACTACAATGATCGAAAAAGAGCATGCGCATTAAAGTTGCACAATGGCAACTCCCGAATACGTCTTTAAAAGACATTAATCTTATCTGCAGTACTTCGCATTATGTCAGGATTATAACCCTTCCTTATGAACTTATTAATTAGTTTCACAAATAACTGATCAAAGTAACAAATGTTTTGAATTTTGCGAAAATTATACGACAGATCTCCATAAAAATTGGGTTTAGTAATTCCTGTCTTTCACATAGATTTGACACTAGTGCCGTGCCGTATCTTAAAATAATATTCAGGATATTTACGGCAAAACTTACGAAACGTCTTTCATAAATGTTCTTCAAATGTTTAATACCAGCAGAATATGTTTTCAAAAGTTTCTGAGTCTGTAAGCCATGATTGAGAATAAGTTGCTACAGGGGACGCCACATTATAAGACACTGCCTGGTGAATGACTTAACATAAAGTAACATTGTCGTGTGATGTGTTGGAGGTTAACACGTAAGGGCTGTCTTTAACTTCTTTATGCAGTAGGCCTATGTATCATAGAAGCGTATCTGCAAATGATTATTTATTATGACGTCATTTAATACATATTACGTCATTTGGGAAGTACAAGGAAATATTGTCTCAAATACACACAAATACAACATATAAAAAAACATTGATAACTACAAAAACTAGACGAATTTTACAGTCGGTTTCTTTGTGTTATGCCTTTAAATTTGAGAGTTGTTGTTGTTTTTGATCTGTTGAAAATCTCAAGTGAAGGTCAAAGTGGATTAATATTTTCTGAATTTCAGTTCAACTCTAAATAACTGACATTGTATTTGCTATAAGCACATGCAACATGTATACGGTAACACTAATTGCACGTATATTACATGGTGCACAAGAATATTAACATACATAATGAGTAAATCACATACAGTGTGCAATAAAATCTAATGGCATCAGAAGTGATGTATAATTTTGAATATTTGATCTCATACTGTTTGTGTACATTTGGCAAATACATGCAAAGGGTAAACTGCAACTTGTTTGTTGCTGCCAAGTAGATCACGAAGGTATAATAATTGGTGTACAAATTTCATCTTGAACAATCGAGGTGGAACAAAGAAAATATTTCATGGTTAAAGTGTTGCATACACACAAATGCAATTACACACGTGCTTACTGCCATCAGTAATTGTAAAGAGTTTTGACAAAATTTAATGTCTCCTATTTGTCGAATTGCAATCCAAATGTCTTGACTGTGAACTGTTTTTATACAATAAGTAAATGTCCTCGACACAGAATGAAACAGTGTCAAATTAAATCGGATTATCTTCAGCCCATGAATTCATACACAAAACATATTTACATCGATTATACATGTGATACTCAATATATAAATGAATATTGACAGTGTGAACATTGTATCAAACATCAATACTATACACCTGTGCTCCAGCATTAATTCATACTGTAATACATGAAGCATTACACATTTGCACTTTCAACTAGTATGTTATTGCCCATCAAGACCGAAATTACAGCCAAATATTCACACGAATCGTTGTAATTCTGGTACAAATTATCAACAGAGGGCATATCACATGCATGTAAAAATGTATAATATCAATACTGACAGATCTATGTGAGACTGAAGCTATGCGCCTAAGCCACTATACTCTGCTAGACTTTGACAAAATAGAGAATCGGTTATGAACTATAGTTTAACGGAAATTTAACTTAATTAGCGGATATGTACAGAATATACACGAGTGCCAGGCAAATATGCGAACGCAATAATGATTGATGCATCGTAACATTCATTCCTATAAAACTGAGTGGAATATTTTTTTTCAATGTTTTTTTCTCTCACTAGCATTGGAGTAATTCACATACAGGACATTTAATACGGTGGTAGAGTCATCACAAAAAAAATGTAGTATTGGGAATAATATGTTGTCTTTCAAGTAAAATAGTTGAATGGTCTTCTTTTCAGATAAAGTTGATACCGCTTTGGTACCAAACTGCTACATGGATCAACTGCAAATCTCAAAAGAGGCAATCTGCAATAAAGAAAGTGTAGTATTTAATATAAACAATCACTTACTATTGTGGTTTTACGGTATACACATTTTGTGCAATATGCTGACACCCTTGGGACCCTTGATATATTTTAAGTTTTATAAATTCTACTGATGAGTTATAATATTGACCAGGTTTTCAGATAAGCTTACCTTATCGGTAGTTGAGTAGTCGCACTGTTTACAACGGAACACCTTTCGACGTCCAGGCATTGAACGATTGTAACCACCGTCAGGGTCCTCAGTATGAAAATCCTTGATATGACGCTTCAGACGTCCTTCGGTTCTAGACTTATAATCACAATGGGAACATATATGTTCAAAGTGTACGGACATATGCAGTTCAAAGCCCACCTGAGTAGTTCCTGTAGAATAAATAAAATAATGTTGAGTTACTTACATCTATAAGCCAAAATTGCATTTATAAATAAGTGGTAACACTTAAGTAACATAATAAGTGGTCAACTAGATAAGATTCATGTTACCACTTAAATCTAGTGTAATACATCATAAAAAGGTAAGAGGTGGCAGTTCTGGGCACTTTCAAGCCTGTTTCTAGTTTTATGATATTTATCTTACCGAAAATGTATCGCGAATATTAACTAGATAGCTAGATAATTATCGTAATAATTAAGTGGTTAACACGAAACAATTCGCGAACGCTATCATGCTAACTGGTGGCAGTAATATGCCACCATACATATTAGTATATAAAAGTAGATCTATGTCAAAGTAATTAATATCATCTTCAAGATTGTTTCTATTTACGTTATTCATTTGTTCTCAACCTTTGGTACAGTGGGGTTGTATTGTTGTCATTATAGCAGACATACTATTCATAGTAGGGTTTCTTAAACAATAATAATGGTTGTGTATTATAAATGTTCATATTGGGTGAACATATGTCATTTTATGGGACTCATGTCTTGAAATAGTATGGTCAAATGAAACAAGGTTCATTAAACAGTCACATTTAAACATTTTTTAAAATAGTTCCCCCTACACTCAATACACCTCTGGTGATGCTGTATCCATTGTTGAAATATGTCCATTTACCACTGTTCATCAAACTGGGAAACGATCTGTCATGCAGATATTGAAATCTCTCCAAAACTATCAAATCTTCTATCTGAGTCTATTGAGCTCCTCTTTCTGTCTATGAACATTTTGGGCCACCGGAATACGAGCGACCTCTTAACTCCATTGTGTTCCGTCGGCCTCATCACCTGGACCGTTTCTGTAGGTGCCTGTCCTAATTCATAACAGAAGTTGATTATCTCATGATTTTCAATATTCTTCTTTGGCGTCAGATATAAAGCGTTATGCATATGAGAGCAATTTCATCACATTATAAATGTTAAGAAGAAGTTACGCAGACAGTCCTATTATTTCTAGATCGCCCCTCATAAGTTGATGACATTCAAATGTGAACCTTGTTGTAATGCACATGCTCAATATAATAGACAGTTCTTCAGAGACCCAGAACTTCCATAAATGAAAGTCAGGAGTTAAAGGTCTTATTTATATTTCCGCCATTGGACGACAGGTGAAGTGGCATGAAGTGTAATCCTTGTCCGTCCGTCTGTCTTTCTATCCTTCCGTGCAAAAATTGGTTTCCGATTAATAACTCTTGAATGGATGGGTGGATTTAATTCATATTGTGCACATAAACATCAGATAATAAAATGCAGGCGTCATTTTAGTTACAATCTGCCAGCTTCAAAAGTATTTGGCCTAAACTAAGTCTTTGATTGCATTCTCATGAAAAGTGATATGGACGCATCTAGTTTATAAATTGTATATAATAAAATAATTAGTAATTCATCATCATAACTTTCATTACTAAATCAAATACACTAAAACATTTATATTTATGTAAACAAATCATACTACCGATTAAAACATACAGAACATGGTTGAGTACTGAAAGTAGAATCTCTCTCGCATGCCCGAAAGAGATCAGCTTTGGAATTTCATAGAAATTTTGGGAATGAAACCACTATTTTGTCATTGGGAATGGGGCCGAATGTTGGCCCCAAGTCGGCCCAAAAAACAACAGTTACAGTGCTTGATCATTGTCTCTGAAGCAGTATTAGTGACAAAGCTCAGTTGTCAATCAAGGATCCAGTTGAACAATTTTATCCATCAGATGTAGCTATGGACAATCCTGGGATTAAGCTAGGGTCAGTATTTGCAATTGTATTTATATCCAATCATATTCGCGAATATGATTCATATTCATTTGTATATTTTTAAAATATAAAACAAACCTCATTGTGTATTCATACTCTTATGTTTTATCATTTTAATCCAAAATGCATTTTATGTTTCTGAAGCAGCTGGTTTAATGAAAGACATGTATTTGCTAGACACATATAATATTGTTACATATCAGAGCTGCTCTATGTGAAATTGATGTTTTACTGAGAGTAAAGAACATTTTTTTGTGTTTTTGTCTTACGAGGGAACCATGGTTATGTTGACATGATTGTTGAAAAACAGCTCAAGAACTCAATGAGTTGGAAAATCCTGCTCCCAAAAATGTTGTCATTACCATTGAATTTACCACAAATTTGACGTGCGTATTTTGTGTCAGTTTGGCACTCTTGTTAGATTTTTTAAAGCTATTACTTTCGATTCAGAAATGTGTCGATTTCCAACTAATAAAACGTCGTTTTATCTAACGAGATGCAGTTTGTGTGGTTAGAAACTACAATAGAGCCACCAGAGAAGAGAAGAAGAAAGTGCCGCTTTATATGAAAACTGAATCGGCTTCGTTGCTTTAAAGATAATATAAAAATATATTAAATATAAGAATATTGAAATGGATGATATACATGTTTAAACCATGGTTTGCGGATGAATTACCCATGACAATAAGTATTTTGACTTAAAAAAGAAAACAAATGTGCACCTTTGAAGTACGCGAACGATATTGCCCGCAATATAAACACAACCATATTTCATGCCAGTGTAAGCGTAGAACCGACAATGTTGTTCTTCCAATAGTTAACGATCTGTGCTTTAATTTTGTGGAGATAAACTTTCAGAGATTTAGTTCAATCAAACAATATATGTACAAAATAGTTCGGGTCAAAATAACTATGCTGATTTTGATGAGATGCGTTATCTAAAACGTTATCTGACCTAATTTCAAATTAAGAAACATAATTGTGGACGGTAGTGACATTCAACGATTAATTTATTGACACACAATTCACTTTTGCTTTGCACGGTACATTTCAAATAAATCATGAAAGTTATTATATGTTTTATGGCCCTAATTGTGTTGGCTTTGAGTGCCACCGGCAATCATAGGTTTTTTCTTGAAGGAATGGACAGATTAGGTTTGATAAACCTGCCACAACACTTTCAGTTTGTGCGAATGACAAGTTTAGGGGTAAGTATTAACAAATAATGATACTCTCGAAATATAAAGTTGTTCTCGTTGCTTACTATTTCCTCATATACGCCTGGTTATCATTATGTTGAGCTGCGGTGTTTTTGTCACACACTTTTGCTATGGTGATCGATTTCTCACGCTTATGAACGATATATGAAGAAAAAACTTTGCATGGTGATTTATTTTATTTTATTTTAGATGGTTACTAATTATTTCGAAAGATATACATTGTTTTGAGTGTTTGATCAAGGGTGTCCACGAACTCAATGATCATCCCTCTTATATAAATCATTTAAGATTTATCCAGCTAAATTTTTAATAATTGTACCTTAAATCATGAGGCAATGTGCATTCTAAGTCAAAGTGAAATGATCTTCTGTGGTAGGATATGATTTACATTGACATTCATGAAAGGGTACATAAAGACATTTTGATAATATATGTTTTAGAATGTGAGCCTTGTAATGTTTTTGTTTGAGTTTTTACGCCAATTTGACAAGTATTGCAGAACTTTATGTCCAGCGACAATTTGTCTTAACTAGTGGTCCTGGTTTACCATCAGTACTAACCTATACTTCCACAAGAAACTGGTGACTTCCCAACATGAATAAGGGATGGAGCGAATTTGTTTATCAATGATTGCGGATAAATCCGTCATATGGTCCCGAAGATTTTACGCGTCATTCGTTGTCCGAGCCAATTACCAAAATGGCTTAAGCTAAAGTGAAACGACTAACAGTTGGATATGTTTCATTGGCTGGCCCTTTATCATTGGAAAGTAACTATTGACATTATTACATCTCTTGGACACCAGAGCTGACGTATACTGGTCAAACTTGCTAACCCGTCAGAACTATAACAAATAGTTTCTCAAGATTACTGGATACATTTTCTGTTGACTTCGATTGCAATTAGCTATAAGATTAATGATTCAAATATATTAACCTTACGACTAAGACGATAAGACAAATAAACCCGTACAAAATGCCCACTGACCTGTAAGGACATTATATGCTAGTCGACAAACATGCACATAAACAAAAACATATTCATTGACAGCAGGTCAAAATCACTACATTGTAGCATTTCAGAACTCTTAGTCGTAATGTAATACACATTCCCAAATTATTAATAGGTGGGTTAACTCTTTCTTTGACCAGTATATTATCAATCATATGTGGGAATCGGAAAAAATGTTTAACCATGTAAAAAGGGGCTGTTTTTGTCGCAAACATAATGCATTGTAAATGATATACTCATATGATGAAATATACAACTTGCAAGCTAAGAACACATGCTGACCGTGGACATAAAGAGGGATTCAATTATTTTGTGCGCTCTTCAGAAATCAGTCATCAATGTTTTTCGGTATCGAATTCAAACAGATTCATTACCTGACATTTCATGTTTATATGTTCAATGCATGTAAGTTGTTGTTTTTTTCAGTCAAATGCTACAAGGAGCGGGGACTTTTCATTCACATTGAGTATAGACGGGGTAAGTAACCTTTACCTAACAGGTTACAAACAATAAAAATAATATCATTTATACGTGTGTGCATAGTTTGCTCGTTACTCAGTGTGACCTCATGTGGTCAATACCACACCATGAAGACTGGCTACTATTGTATATATAGCACTGTGCTTGTGTTAAGCATGACGTCACTGGGTTTTATTGTATATAGCACTGTGCTTGTGTAAAGCATGACGTCACTGTGTTGTGACGCAAGATTATCGGTAGAAATTTATACAAATCTATATATGTTATAAGATATCAGAACGTATTGCATTTATTGAAATGTTCTCATTTTTATCGGCGCAGTGACCAATATAAAACCAATGGAAACCAATCAAATCTTATGTTAAACACCAAGGCAATTTCTCTTCAACCGAACAACGTTTGTAACCTTGACACGGATTGGTTAACCTTTCAATACAGGGTACGTTACCACCTTCAGATTTGATTCTTCTAATGCGACTATACAGGGGTGGATCCAGCGGGGGGTCCGGGGGGTCCGATCCCCCCCTGGAATGGCTCAGACCCCCCTGGAAAAAATAAAAAAATGATAAACAAGCGTGATAAATCGACAGCTTTCTATAACATTAATCAATGAATAATAAATTTATCAAACATTATGTTCCATAGCTTCACTTTTATCGTTATTGTGTATCTTTCTGAATTCAATATTGCATCAAACACCCGTGTAATGTGTAAGCGACTGTGCTAGGCTGTATGTCAGGTTGTTGCTACACTGCGTAAATATTTATAGCTGACACGCAAATATTCATATTTGTGACGTCATTTAAGGCAATAGTGACGTAGTTATTTGATGTATCAAGAATTTGCAGTGCAGTTTGGCTTTCGAGTAAAAACAGCACGTCATTCTTGTTAGCTTGATTTTTTTCCGCAATTTGTTCTTAAAAATACTAAAAAAACTTTTTAAAAAAACACAAAAAAAACGGATCTATATTAGTGGAGACCTCCTCGTGGTTAGAACCGGTAACGTTTGTTAAAACAGATACAAACGGCTAACATCTGCTTGAATGTGGAAAGGGATTATATTTCTGTAATTTTGTGGGCAAAAGTTGGACCCCCCCTGGAGAAAAATCCTGGATCCGCCCCTGCTATATGTATGCTTCCTATGGTCTCCTTTAATATTATGGCGGAATAGGGGAATCATTACTTTTTTAAAAATAATTTAATGTTTACAATATTCAGTAGCGCTACTAAAATAAAATAAAACGGATCAGAAAGGTGAAAGTGCCGTTGAAGAGTTTGTAGGTTCAAACCCTACTCGGTTTACTAATAAATTGCTTAACTTTATTTAAATGCTTCTGTCCCAGACAGCCATGCACCGCGTCGGCCCGTGATATATGAGCAGTGTTATATTGGCATATAAGTAACACTAATTAAAACGTTTTGTATTTCTAGACACATTGCGATATAATCTTTCACCAAGACGTTCAAACGGTATATCCTTTTTTGGCACCAGCTCATCCAGAAGCTACGACAAGTGTGGTGAGCGACCAATGCAAGATAAGCACACAAACGACTTCTGTGCTGTATTTCTTCGTTCTTCGTTTAATTGACCTATATCATTTTTAATTATATCAAGCATAACATCTGTTGACATATTATGTGGAAGAATTGATAATTAAGTGTACTACAAGTCACATATATACACTTTTTGTAGTATCATGATAAGTGTGATCTTTCAAATTTAATCTGACCCAGTTGTTTCGTCCGTGGTTTACTCTGTTCCTGCGTGTGATAAAACTCAGTTTAGTCCGTACACCGACCAACAGGCAAGCAATACAATACAATACAAATAGTTTATTGCATTAAAACATAACATGTTTCATAGCAACATAATGTACATAATAACAAAAGACATGGTTTTGTAAGAGCACATGATGTTATATAGTGCATATTCAAATGTTTAAATTTCATTACACGTATACAAACGTATATTAATAATTCGTATAAACGAAATAATATTTCGTATTTACGAAATAATGTTACGTTTAAACGAAATAATAATTCGTAAATACGAAATAATGTTACGTTTAAACCAAATAATAATTCGTATTTACGAAATAAAAATAAAAGTGTCGCTCGAAAAAAAGAATATGGAATGTCACTTTAGGGGCTCCGTAGTATACGGCCTAATTCACCATATAAAGCGTCTAGGTTAGTTGATTGTCTCACGCAGAGTAATCTTCTACAAAATTTAGAGAAAATTGCCTCAACATTTGGGCTCACATGACTACCCCAAACTTCCGCTGACTACGTGAGTATTGGAAGAACGAGCGAATCAAACACATTTAGTTTCTGTGATATAGGAAGTTCTAATTGATTACATACAATAAATAAATTATGTAAAGAATATGATGCATGTTGCGCAATGTGTTTTTGAGTACGATTCCTATTTCCATTTTTGAAAAGATATATACCGAGGTATTTAAAGGATTCTACAATTTCTATCCTAGTATTATACAGATAAAAGTCATAATTGGTATGTTTACCATTTTCGAAAATCATAATTTTTGTTGTCGTTACATTGATTTTTAAGTTCCAAGTAATACAATATAGTTCTATGTCGTTTAATATTGATTGTAACGACTCTGGGTCGTGTGAGAAAACAACGGCATTGTCGGCAAATAATAAAAGGAATAGTTGTACATCATCAATAGTTAGTATACCGTTTATATTTGAGTTGATATGTGAAACGATATCATTTAAAAAGAATAAACACAATATGCTGCTAGCAGGATCTCCCTGTTTTACACCAATCTTTGACGTTATTTGATCAGATTTCATAGACTTATAGTTAACAGATGATTTGACATTTAAGTACATAGACTTCAAAGCGTTGATGAGCGCTGTACTAATATTTTCATTCAGAAGTTTTCTCCATGATAACATTCTGTCAATGCGGTCAAACATTTTTTTCCCAGACAAGGTATGCTACGTATAATTTTCTTTTACTTGAAAGAGTTTTTGTGATAAGTGCATGTAGCACATAAATATAATCGGTTGTTGATTTGTTTGTCTGAAACCCGTATTGATTATCTATAAATGTATTGTGTTTATCAGCCCATTTACTAAGGCGAGTTATCAATAATTTAGAGTATATTTTCGACAAAATATTATTGAGGGTTATTCCTCTATAATGTTTGGCTTCGTGGGTACCGCCTTTAACAATTGGAATAATTATACCTTCTCCCCAACTACCCGGAAATGTTCCATCGTTAAATATTTTGTTGTAAAAGCCAGACGGGGCAATTATATCAAAGGAATGTTTGAATACTTCGGCTATAAGATGGTCAGTGCCCGAACTTTTTGAGTTGTTTTGTGAAAATAGCGCGTTTTTTATTTCCAGCAAAGTAAATTCACTGTCGAGTTCGTTATCATAGATGTAGTCTTCCTGGGGATTATCGTTAGTAACATAATCGTTTTGCGAAGGTACTGATCTATACAGATTATTGAAGTGGGTAAACATGTCATCTATGGTCACATTACTAGATTCAGTGACCGGTTGTTTATATTGTGTTTTAACGCTTTTCCAGAATGATTTCGCATTGGTTTTTGCTAGCTTTGAAATGCGTTTTCCTTTTGTCTTTTTGAATTCCCATTTATATTTGCGTTTAATATTTAAGTGCGTTTCTTATGTAGAACATATAGTTTATTGTCATTATTTCTATTTCGAAGAAAAGCATTTCTAGCCTGATTAAATTCTTTGTTTGCGTCATAACATTCTTTATTAAACCACAAAGTATGGGCTTTTTGTATTTTTAAGTTTCCCAAAAACCTTGAAGGCGTTATTTTGCATGTAAACGGTGAATGAGTCTATCGTATGATAGTATTGTTATGTAAATTAGTGGTCAGCTGATCTAAACATTGAAAATCATCCAATAAATATGCGCGAAAAGTAGGTATTTGCGCATCGTCCCAGGTTATGAATAATTCATGAACGGTGCTATGGTCTTTGGGGGTATCGGGTTGTCGCAGCCTTTGGATGCAAATGTGTAGGGGACTATGATCAGACAGTTCATTTGGTGGCGTGATTTCAAATGCAGAAATATATCGAAAGTCGTTGTTTTTTAGTAATAAATAATCGACCACGCTCCTGCCATTTCTATTTGTGAAAGTGTATTCACCCGTGTATTTATCATTATATAAACGCCCATTTGCTATTAATAGGTTTGTTGTTTTACATAGGTTAACCAACCGTGTGCCATTTGCGTTTGTTTAAAGTCAAGTTTTTATCTAAAAATCTGTCAAACAATAAAATCAGGTTCATGTGATGTTCTACAATTGAGATCTCCAGTCACAAGTACTTTTCCGAGTATTTCATAATGTCCTATATCAATTTCTAATTGATCAAATGTATCAATATTAGACTGATTTAAAATATTTGAATCGCGTGGAGGAATGTACGTACAACAAATATACACATCTTCATAAAAATGAAACACAGTTTTACAAATTTTAAACCAAACAATTCCACATTGTTGTTCTTTTACACTATTAGTTTTATCAATGAGACTGGATTTATAATAAATTGAAATTCCACCAGAATATCGTCCTTTCTTTGTGTTCTTTGACTTATTTCCAAATAAATGTTTAACACTATAGCTACTTATGTTTAAATTAAGGCTTGTTTTTGGTGACACCCAAGTTTCGGTAAGAATGATAACATCATGGTTTTGAATTAATCTAATAAAATCTGGATCGGATATTTTCCTGGCTAGGCCATTAATATTCCATGAGATTATGTTTATTTGCTCCTCTCGACACTGGGTTGTACACTGCACCATTGACATCAAGTTTGTCGCCTACCAATCAGACGGTTTTGCCTGCCTCCTTCTCGCTGAGGTATATGGAACTCAAGTTGTGTCTGGCATCACGCCACTCTTTTGGTATTTGTACGCCGATCCCGTAGCCGGATTCCTTAAAGTCAAGAGAGGCATGTCGAACCTGTTCACGTTGGCGGTGGTAGTGAAACTTCACTATAATTAGTCGAGGCTTGTTTAGGATGACTTTATTGCCTAGACGATGAGCTCAATCAAATGAGATATCTGTGGTATCGATCTTTAAAGTGTCAGAAATAACACTCTTGACGAGATCCTCACATGTTTGGGGTATGGGAGTTTCTGCACTAGTCGAATCTACCCGTGGAGCAGTCTGTTCACGAATACCGTAGAAAATCAAATTATCTCTCATACTTCGAAATTCCATGTCAAGTAATTTGTTTTTCAGTTCATCATTTATTGTTTCACACGATTCCTGAAGATGTTTCACTGAATGTTGTGTTGTAGTTAGTTCAAGTGAGTGTTCGTCGTATTTCTCACTGATGAAGTAGGTGGCACCTTCAACCTCAGAAACACGAGTTTCAATACTATTGACCTTGGTTTCGAGGTCACCGAGCTTCGCGCACATGGAGTTGACTATTTTTTCGATATTGTCGATTTTTCCGACGCTAGATTTGATCGTTTTAATGTCCTCCATAATACTTAAAACCCAAGGTGGTGGTTGATCGGGAAACTGGCTGACGGATGCATTATTCGGATGCGGGATAGTCATGAATTGTGGGCTGAAATGACATGGCCATTAAATGACTGCGGACAGTTCACTTGCGATGTCATAACTCGGTTTATTGTAGGCGTATCGTAGTTAAATTGCAGTGCCTGGTTTCGTTGCCGTTTGGTTTGATTATCCACATCTGTGTCACAATTTACGGACACAGGTGTTTTCGAACCGGTTTCCTTGCTCGTGTTTTGGTCATTCGTGTAGCTCGTGCTTTGTGTATTGGTTTCCTCAAACAATGGCGAAATGTTTTTACGCTTTTTCTTCTTATTTTCCTTTTTGGTTTTGTTTTTTTGTTTCGGTGGCATGAAGTTAAAGTACTTACATTAAGTTTAGTCCAAACATAATCCTGTAAATCACATTTAATTCCATAAAATTCACAGAACACAAAATCCACAAAGGGAGATAAGTAAATAACCATGATATCACGATGCGTTATCCTGCACAATTTACCATCACACTGAAATTCCTTTAAAACAAGGTTCAATATTTAGCGAGCATCAATTTTTAGACAATCAAACCCTCGCGACAGTTGTATAGCTATAACTACAGCTCTCTGAATTAAGTAATTAATAATCAAAAATTAAGTATGTAGTATTCGAGATTAAGAGGTTGACTATCAACCGGCAGATCCTGGTTCAATGCTCGGGTTAGGCAGATTATATACTTCCCTGATATTGGCAATGGTCACGTGCTCAATATATGGAGAAGTTGTCAGTTGCTTGGGGAAGATTAACATAGAGCTGGTAAGGTATACTGGCCACCGCGTGTGACTGAAAACCTGTTGAAAACAGCGGAAACCCGATTAAAACAAAAACATAATGAAACAATGTCACATAAGAAAGGGGTCAATTTAGATAGATCTTCATTTATTTGGGTCAGAGATATTTATTCAGCGCATTTATTTATTAGAAACTTCGACAATTTTAAAATCTGGACCTTCGTTCTGGTTTAAAATACAGGGGATGTTCACTACAGTACTCTGATTTCAAATTTTATGTGACACTCGCAAATATTCGCCTCCTGTCAAACACGTGACTAAGTAATGACTATCAAATGTAACGTGGTCATTAATTAGGCACGTACAATACACGTCATAGCACTGGTTGTCCTAACAATCATCAGATAACCTAATGATAATAATCATCAAACATAATTTGCAACATGTACACTTTTGTAACAACAATGAAATTCCTACGTAAATTTGTATTTAAATACAGAAAATAACACACTGTGTTAAAATATGTGGTTGTCCCGGTAGCGCCATTGACCGATTTTTCGTGTTCCTCAAAACATGATGTTATGTAATACAAGTCGCCCACATTCGATGTGATAATCTAAATATCGTGTTCCCTGTGTCGCGACATACACAGACCAACTTCAAAAAAAAATATAATCAAATTCAGCTACACATATAATGTGCATGTACTAGGTACAGAATTACTTATGTTACATACATTCATACAGTTTCTGTGGTAGAAATAATGCAGTAATACGTATTGTATCAACCCTGTAACGTATTACTGTATAAACTCATACAATGAAACAATCGTATGAATGGTACTTCTTACAGTTACACAATACAATCTTATACTATATTCTACAGAAAATGGATGTCAAAACAAAACTGTAATAAAGGCATCTGGATCGTGATTTTGAATTACGTTCAGAGTTTAAACGGAACTACGACATAGGTAAGGATTTTCGATGAACTTATCCTAAATTCTACGGCATCGTAGATTTTACATTGTATCATATTGATTGATAATATGCATACACATACATAGAAAAAAACGTAGACCATACGTATTTCATTTCAGACAGCGACACACCCAACAACTTGTGCATAGAGTGCATCAGTAACAATAAAACGTCTCGTGGATGACAATTAAGAGTTATAGTCCATTATGTTATTGAAAAATAAAAACATTTCGTAGAATGAAATTATGTAAATATGTTCCCTATTTGCTGTTCCTTGACTTGATAAAACATTCGTAATCTTCTCCCCACTGATGTGTTCCCCACTGTCCGACCAATGTCTACTTGCTTACATAGCTTGTACCGTGATGTGTTCCCCACTGTCCGACCCATGTCTACTTCCTTACTTAGCTTGTACCGTGAAGTGTTCCATCCATACCCTCCCCCACTGTCCGACCCATGTCTACTTGCGTGCATAGCTTGTACTGTGATGTGTTCCATCCATACCCTCCCCCACTGTCCGACCCATGTCTACTTCCTTACTTAGCTTGTACCGTGATATGTTCCATCCATACCCTCCCCCACTGTCCGACCCATGTCTACTTCCTTACTTAGCTTGTACCGTGATGTGTTCCATCCATACCCTCCCCCACTCTCCGACCCATGTCTACTTGCTTACATAGCTTGTACTGTGATGTGTTCCATCCATACCCTCCCCCACTCTCCGACCCATGTCTACTTGCTTACATAGCTTGTACTATGATGTGTTCCCCACTGTCCGACCCATGTCTACTTGCTTACATAGCTTGTACTGTGATGTGTTCCATCCATACCCTCCCCCACTGTCCGACCCATGTCTACTTGCTTACATAGCTTGTACCGTGATGTGTTCCATTCATACCCTCCCCCACTGTCCGACCCATGTCTACTTGCTTACATAGCTTGTACTGTGATGTGTTCCATCCATACCCTCCCCCACTGTCCGACCCATGTCTACTTGCTTACATAGCTTGTACTGTGATGTGTTCCATCCATACCCTCCCCCACTGTCCGACCCATGTCTACTTGCTTACATAGCTTGTACTGTGATGTGTTCCCACTGTCCGACCCATGTCTACTTGCTTACATAGCTTGTACCGTGATGTGTTCCATCCATACCCTCCCCCACTGTCCGACCCATGTCTACTTGCTTACATAGCTTGTACCGTGATGTGTTCCTACTGTCCGACCCATGTCTTCTTGCTTACATAGCTTGTACCGTGATGTGTTCCATCCATACCCTCCCCCACTGTCCGACACATGTCTACTTGCTTACATAGCTTGTACCGTGATGTGTTCCATCCATACCCTCTCCCACTGTCCGACCCATGTCTACTTGCTTACATAGCTTGTACCGTGATGTGTTCCATCCATACCCTCCCCCACTGTCCGACCCATGTCTACTTGCTTACATAGCTTGTACCGTGATGTGTTCCATCCATACCCTCCCCCACTGTCCGACCCATGACTACTTGCTTACATAGCTTGTACTGTGATGTGTTCCCACTGTCCGACCCATGTCTACTTGCTTACATAGCTTGTACCGTGATGTGTTCCATCCATACCCTCCCCCACTGTCCGACCCATGTCTACTTGCTTACATAGCTTGTACTGTGATGTGTTCCCACTGTCCGACCCATGTCTACTTGCTTACATAGCTTGTACCGTGATGTGTTCCATCCATACCCTCCCCCACTGTCCGACCCATGTCTACTTGCTTACATAGCTTGTACCGTGATGTGTTCCATTCATACCCTCCCCCACTGTCCGACCCATGTCTACTTGCTTACATAGCTTGTACCGTGATGTGTTCCATCCATACCCTCCCCCACTGTCCGACCCATGTCTACTTGCTTACATAGCTTGTACCGTGATGTGTTCCATCCATACCCTCCCCCACTGTCCGACCCATGACTACTTGCTTACATAGCTTGTACTGTGATGTGTTCCCACTGTCCGACCCATGTCTACTTGCTTACATAGCTTGTACCGTGATGTGTTCCATCCATACCCTCCCCCACTGTCCGACCCATGTCTACTTGCTTACATAGCTTGTACTGTGATGTGTTCCCACTGTCCGACCCATGTCTACTTGCTTACATAGCTTGTACCGTGATGTTTTCCATCCATACCCTCCCCCACTGTCCGACCCATGTCTACTTGCTTACTAAGCTTATACTGTGATGTGTTCCATCCATACCCTCCCCCACTGTCCGACCCATGTCTACTTGCTTACATAGCTTGTTCTTTGATGTGTTCCATCCATACCCTCCCCCACTGTCCGACCCATGACTACTTGCTTACATAGCTTGTACTGTGATGTGTTCCCACTGTCCGACCCATGTCTACTTGCTTACATAGCTTGTACCGTGATGTGTTCCATCCATACCCTCCCCCACTGTCCGACCCATGTCTACTTGCTTACATAGCTTGTACTGTGATGTGTTCCCACTGTCCGACCCATGTCTACTTGCTTACATAGCTTGTACCGTGATGTTTTCCATCCATACCCTCCCCCACTGTCCGACCCATGTCTACTTGCTTACTTAGCTTGTACTGTGATGTGTTCCATCCATACCCTCCCCCACTGTCCGACCCATGTCTACTTGCTTACATAGCTTGTACTGTGATGTGTTCCCACTGTCCGACCCATGTCTACTTGCTTACATAGCTTGTACCGTGATGTTTTCCATCCATACCCTCCCCCACTGTCCGACCCATGTCTACTTGCTTACTTAGCTTGTACTGTGATGTGTTCCATCCATACCCTCCCCCACTGTCCGACCCATGTCTACTTGCTTACATAGCTTGTACTGTGATGAGTTCCATCCATACCCTCCCCCACTGTCCGACCCATGTCTACTTGCTTACATAGCTTGTACTGTAATGTGTTTCCCACTGTCCGACCCATGTCTACTTGCTTACTTAGCTTGTACCGTGATGTGTTCCACACTGTCCGACCCATGTCTACTTGCTTACTGAGCTTGTACCGTGATGTGTTCCCAACTGTCCGACCCATGTCTACTTGCTTACATAGCTTGTACTGTGATGTGTTCCATCCATACCCTCCCCCACTGTCCGACCCATGTCTACTTGCTTACTTAGCTTGTACTGTGATGTGTTCCATCCATACCCTCCCCCACTGTCCGACCCATGTCTACTTGCTTACATAGCTTGTACTGTGATGTGTTCCCACTGTCCGACCCATGTCTACTTGCTTACATAGCTTGTACCGTGATGTTTTCCATCCATACCCTCCCCCACTGTCCGACCCATGTCTACTTGCTTACTTAGCTTGTACTGTGATGTGTTCCATCCATACCCTCCCCCACTGTCCGACCCATGTCTACTTGCTTACATAGCTTGTACTGTGATGAGTTCCATCCATACCCTCCCCCACTGTCCGACCCATGTCTACTTGCTTACATAGCTTGTACTGTAATGTGTTTCCCACTGTCCGACCCATGTCTACTTGCTTACTTAGCTTGTACCGTGATGTGTTCCACACTGTCCGACCCATGTCTACTTGCTTACTGAGCTTGTACCGTGATGTGTTCCCAACTGTCCGACCCATGTCTACTTGCTTACATAGCTTGTACTGTGATGAGTTCCATCCATACCCTCCCCCACTGTCCGACCCATGTCTACTTGCTTACATAGCTTGTACTGTGATGTGTTTCCCACTGTCCAACCCATGTCTACTTGCTTACTTAGCTTGTACCGTGATGTGTTCCACACTGTCCGACCCATGTCTACTTGCTTACTTAGCTTGTACCGTGATGTGTTCCACACTGTCCGACCCATGTCTACTTGCTTACTTAGCTTGTACCGTGATGTGTTCCACACTGTCCGACCCATGTCTACTTGCTTACTTAGCTTGTACCGTGATGTGTTCCACACTGTCCGACCCATGTCTACTTGCTTACTTAGCTTGTACCGTGATGTGTTCCACACTGTCCGACCCATGTCTACTTGCTTACTTAGCTTGTACCGTGATGTGTTCCCCACTGTCCGACCCATGTCTACTTGCTTACATAGCTTGTACCGTGATGTGTTCCACACTGTCCGACCCATGTCTACTTGCTTACTTAGCTTGTACCGTGATGTGTTCCCCACTGTCCGACCCATGTCTACTTGCTTACTTAGCTTGTACCGTGATGTGTTCCCCACTGTCCGACCCATGTCTACTTGCTTACATAGCTTGTACCGTGATGTGTTCCACACTGTCCGACCCATGTCTACTTGCTTACTTAGCTTGTACCGTGATGTGTTCCCCACTGTCCGACCCATGTCTACTTGCTTACTTAGCTTGTACCGTGATGTGTTCCACACTGTCCGACCCATGTCTACTTGCTTACTTAGCTTGTACCGTGATGTGTTCCCCACTGTCCGACCCATGTCTACTTGCTTACTTAGCTTGTACCGTGATGTGTTCCACACTGTCCGACCCATGTCTACTTGCTTACTTAGCTTGTACCGTGATGTGTTCCCCACTGTCCGACCCATGTCTACTTGCTTACTTAGCTTGTACCGTGATGTGTTCCACACTGTCCGACCCATGTCTACTTGCTTACTTAGCTTGTACCGTGATGTGTTCCCCACTGTCCAACCCATGTCTACTTGCTTACTTAGCTTGTACCGTGATGTGTTCCACACTGTCCGACCCATGTCTACTTGCTTACTTAGCTTGTACCGTGATGTGTTCCCCACTGTCCGACCCATGTCTACTTGCTTACATAGCTTGTACCGTGATGTGTTCCACACTGTCCGACCCATGTCTACTTGCTTACTTAGCTTGTACCGTGATGTGTTCCACACTGTCCGACCCATGTCTACTTGCTTACTTAGCTTGTACCGTGATGTGTTCCCAACTGTCCGACCCATGTCTACTTGCTTACTTAGCTTGTACCGTGATGTGTTCCCCACTGTCCGACCCATGTCTACTTGCTTACATAGCGTGTACCGTGATGTGTTCCATCCATACCCTCCCCCACTGTCCGACCCATGTCTACTTGCTTACTTAGCTTGTACCGTGATGTGTTCCATCCATACCCTCCCCCACTGTCCGACCCATGTCTACTTCCTTACATAGCTTGTACCGTGATGTGTTCCATCCATACCCTCCCCCACTGTCCGACCCATGTCTACTTGCTTACATAGCTTGTACTGTGATGTGTTCCATCCATACCCTCCCCCACTGTCCGACCCATGTCTACTTGCTTACATAGCTTGTACTGTGATGTGTTCCATCCATACCCTCCCCCCCTGTCCGACCCATGTCTACTTGCTTACATAGCTTGTACTGTGATGTGTTCCCACTGTCCGACCCATGTCTACTTGCTTACATAGCTTGTACCGTGATGTGTTCCATCCATACCCTCCCCCACTGTCCGAACCATGTCTACTTGCTTACATAGCTTGTACCGTGATGTGTTCCCACTGTCCGACCCATGTCTTCTTGCTTACATAGCTTGTACCGTGATGTGTTCCATCCATACCCTCCCCCACTGTCCGACACATGTCTACTTGCTTACATAGCTTGTACCGTGATGTGTTCCATCCATACCCTCTCCCACTGTCCGACCCATGTCTACTTGCTTACATAGCTTGTACCGTGATGTGTTCCATCCATACCCTCCCCCACTGTCCGACCCATGTCTACTTGCTTACATAGCTAGTACTGTGATGTGTTCCAACTGTCCGACCCATGTCTACTTGCTTACATAGCTTGTACCGTGATGTTTTCCATCCATACCCTCCCCCACTGTCCGACCCATGTCTACTTGCTTACTTAGCTTGTACTGTGATGTGTTCCATCCATACCCTCCCCCACTGTCCGACCCATGTCTACTTGCTTACATAGCTTGTACTGTGATGAGTTCCATCCATACCCTCCCCCACTGTCCGACCCATGTCTACTTGCTTACATAGCTTGTACTGTGATGTGTTTCCCACTGTCCGACCCATGTCTACTTGCTTACTTAGCTTGTACCGTGATGTGTTCCACACTGTCCGACCCATGTCCACTTGCTTACTTAGCTTGTACCGTGATGTGTTCCCAACTGTCCGACCCATGTCTACTTGCTTACATAGCTTGTACTGTGATGAGTTCCATCCATACCCTCCCCCACTGTCCGACCCATGTCTACTTGCTTACATAGCTTGTACTGTGATGAGTTCCATCCATACCCTCCCCCACTGTCCGACCCATGTCTACTTGCTTACATAGCTTGTACTGTGATGTGTTTCCCACTGTCCGACCCATGTCTACTTGCTTACTTAGCTTGTACCGTGATGTGTTCCACACTGTCCGACCCATGTCTACTTGCTTACTTAGCTTGTACCGTGATGTGTTCCACACTGTCCGACCCATGTCTACTTGCTTACTTAGCTTGTACCGTGATGTGTTCCACACTGTCCGACCCATGTCTACTTGCTTACTTAGCTTGTACCGTGATGTGTTCCACACTGTCCGACCCATGTCTACTTGCTTACTTAGCTTGTACCGTGATGTGTTCCACACTGTCCGACCCATGTCTACTTGCTTACTTAGCTTGTACCGTGATGTGTTCCACACTGTCCGATCCATATCTACTTGCTTACTTAGCTTGTACCGTGATGTGTTCCACACTGTCCGACCCATGTCTACTTGCTTACTTAGCTTGTACCGTGATGTGTTCCATCCATACCCTCCCCCACTGTCCGACCCATGTCTACTTGCTTACTTAGCTTGTACCGTGATGTGTTCCCCACTGTCCGACCCATGTCTACTTGCTTACATAGCTTGTACCGTGATGTGTTCCATCCATACCCTCCCCCACTGTCCGACCCATGTCTACTTGCTTACTTAGCTTGTACCGTGATGTGTTCCCCACTGTCCGACCCATGTCTACTTGCTTACTTAGCTTGTACCGTGATGTGTTCCCCACTGTCCGACCCATGTCTACTTGCTTACATAGCTTGTACTGTGATGTGTTCCCCACTGTCCGACCCATGTCTTCTTGCTTACATAGCTTGTACTGTGATGTGTTCCATCCATACCCTCCCCCACTGTCCGACCCATGTCTACTTGCTTACATAGCTTGTACCGTGATGTGTTCCCCACTGTCCGACCCATGTCTACTTGCTTACTTAGCTTGTACCGTGATGTGTTCCCCACTGTCCGACCCATGTCTACTTGCTTACATAGCTTGTACTGTGATGTGTTCCATCCATACCCTCCCCCACTGTCCGACCCATGTCTACTTGCTTACTTAGCTTGTACCGTGATGTGTTCCATCCATACCCTCCCCCACTGTCCGACCCATGTCTACTTGCTTACATAGCTTGTACCGTGATGTGTTCCATCCATACCCTCCCCCACTGTCCGACCAATGTCTACTTGATTACATAGCTTGTACCGTGATGTGTTCCATCCATACCCTCCCCCACTGTCCGACCCATGTCTACTTGCTTACATAGCTTGTACCGTGATGTGTTCTATCCATACCCTCCCCAACTGTCCGACCCATGTCTACTTGCTTACATAGCTTGTACCGTGATGTGTTCCATCCATACCCTCCCCCACTGTCCGACCCATGTCTACTTGATTACATAGCTTGTACCGTGATGTGTTCCATCCATACCCTCCCCCACTGTCCGACCCATGTCTACTTGATTACATAGCTTGTACCGTGATGTGTTCCATCCATACCCTCCTCCACTGTCCGACCCATGTCTACTTGATTACATAGCTTGTACCGTGATGTGTTCCATCCATACCCTCCCCAACTGTCCGACCCATGTCTACTTGCTTACTTAGCTTGTACCGTCATGTGTTCCATCCATACCCTCCCCCGTGTTGTCCCTTTAAATTCTCCATACATTAATGGTAGCCAGAGAATTATTTGCATGTTTACGTTTGCACAATGTCATGAGATGAACTGTTCACGTGACATTGTGTGTACTTAATATGTCACTTTATCAGTTCGAAACAGAAAAAATGTTTCGTTTCTATGTCTTATCGTAACCCAAGGTCATTGGCCCTAGATTTGGCTTTCCAATCACTCCTCTGTCTTACTCGTAATCATCTACATGTGCACTTGGAACATCACTATGTCAAGCATACTTTATACGTTAGGATTGTGTTTACTCGTGACAGGTCAGTACAGTTACATCTGTGTACGCTAGTATATTGCATTGTTGTCATAATATTTTACTTCATTCAGAACGTGTAGAAACAAGTCATTTTGTCGATTTGTTGTGGTCTGTTGAATGCCTGGTTATCAGTTAATAATCTTCTACTTGGTTGACTATACCACTAACAAACAATTTTCTTCTTGGGGTACTAACCACCAAACAAATTCAGGCATGGAGAATGCATTATATATTGAGTAGCTTTACATAGTGAAATATACGTGGAGGGCGATACTTCATCTAATATTTATATTTGCATACTTTTCGCTTTCATATTTGTTTACCCGTACGTTTAAACTTCCATGTCTTCTTGTGCTTATGGGTATAAACCACAGTGGTGTATGTTGTAGGAAGGTGGTTCACTGTGTATAAGACAATTACTGTTATATTGTGTTGATTCATTTTTGTCATTATGTTTCATTGAAAACGTGTCCTCCGATTAGGTTATCTCGTTCTAATGTCATGACGCTGTACTTCATATTCCTAATACGCTTACTCGTTTAGCTTAAATAGCCCACTAGGCAGTTAGTTACAATTCACAAGATATATGATGTGCAGTATGTAATAAGGGTTGATTTGAATTCTATTCACCTTATAGAGGCCGCAAATTCTCGTTGTCCAGATGGATGGACAAGATTCACAGACTCTTGCTACTTTTTCGGACACGATGACCATACATTTATGGATGCGCAGGTAAGATAGGATATCACTTATTATTTAGTATCTATCTTAATTGTTAGTACAACATATTCTCACAACCATTACTACATCTTTGTTGTAAAATGGTCATATAAATTATACATGTGTTGCATTGAACGTTCAAACAAATATGTCTTCATAAACCGTTGTAAAATAAGCACATACTATTGCAATGAAAGCTATCCAATTAACATTATTATTTATCCTATTCCTTATTCGAACAAATTTCTTTTTTCGTATGAAATTTTGTTCACGTCTAAGGCCATGGTCTCATCCGACCCGCGTAGGCGTAGCGAGGGGCCACGTAGAGAGTTTGGGATTGTACGTGGCCCTCCGCGGGTGGCCCGGCCGCACTACGCAAGTAATGTCAAACTACCTGACCCCCGCGTAGCCTTCATGGAGAAAAATTGGACATGCACAATTTTTGGTCTGCGATGATTTGTCGCGGCTACCGCGTGGCTGGTGCGTGAGTGGTGCGTGGGGGGCATCTCTTTGGCAGTCTCAAATTTAATGACAAGCAATCCTATTCTCGACCTTATATATACGCGACACGGACGCGGTGCTGCGCCACGTGGCACCCACGTGGCACCCACGTAGCACCCACGTAGCAGCTGTGCGCCACCCACGTAGCTCCCACGTACTACACACGCACTGTCCACGTGATCACCACTGTCCCCCTCGTCTTGCCCGCGTAGCACCTTCGCGCCACCCATGTAGCACCCTCGTACTACCAACGTGAACACCTCGAAAAAATGCATTTTCTACGTGGACCGGACGCAGGTGATGTGACCACTCCCAGGTATAATTTACCCACGTAGAAAAAATGGCCACGTATGAAAATGTACTGCCCTACGTGTGCGCTACGCCTACGTGGGCCGTATGAGACCGTAGCTTAACAACACGCACGCACGTACGCACGCATTTCTATACATGTACTGTCATTTTGATTAATCTCCTTTTTAATATAATATACAACTCTGGCTCTTGTGCTGTGCCAACGAGAGTACACCATTTATTACCAAAACAGTTTGTTTAATCCGTATAACATGCACTCACTAACGCCATTTACGATTTCAGCGTTTCTGTGAACATTTCCACGCTAATTTAGCAAACATCGAGACGTCAGTGGAAAATACGTTTATTGAGAGCTACTTGAGTGATTTGAAAGGTCACAAAACTAATTTATTTGTTGTAGTAAAATATCAAGAGCAGGTCCGAACCTTCTAAATGTTTGTTCCGCGATCGAATAAATTTTTTAGTACTTGTCTTGAAACCAATATATAACCAATATGACACAGGAATTCGAGCAGGAAAGACGACATAAAACAAGCATGTGGAATAATTCTATCTCAAACAGTGCACAATAACCATCACTCCTATATTCATTTTTTATCTCACTGATTATTTCCTTCCCATCATTACTTAAATTACTAAGTTAACTATATTACAATATCTTTTCGTAAAAAGTCGAAATACATTATATCGTGCGCGTCACTCTGAATATACATAATATTTTTTCTATAAATGCCGTTACCATCAATGTGTATTGTCATTTTATCTAGATTCAAAACACTGGTTTGGTTTGACAGACGAGTTAATAGAAGGTTTGTGGAAGCACTATCCTTCTGAAACTATCGCACAATTTCTTGACTGGGGACCGAGCCAACCGGACCAGCGCAAAGGGTCCAACTGCGGTGCTATATGGGCTTCATTCAGCTACCATTGGGTTGACGAATCATGTACCATGAGATTTAAACCACTATGTGAAAAACCGTACGTAAAATAATACAATTTTGTTTCATGCCAACACATAACCTTTCTTCATTTCCGAGTCATACGTTTATGATGTATACTAGTATATTTTCAGACACGGGAAGAAACCTAGTTTAGTAGCCTATACTCTTCCGAATGCTTTGAACGAAGAGTGAGATTGGGGTAAAAATGGGTAGAATATTCTTTGCCAAAGTTCGCTTTATAACATACCCTGAACTATGCTTTAGAAATTATATAAGATAATGAGGCAAGTCAGAACCAACAGAGCGGTCAAACTGATACGCAATTACTGGTTAAAGATATATTATGCTCATTTTGTGTTCACTTTTTTACCGGACACATAATGTATTGATCTGCATTAAAATTTTAGTGAAAAAAGATGTTTTTACATCATAAAATTAAAACGAAGTGCTCAAGGTGAGCTATTGGATCCGTCGTCAACAATTTAGATTGTTAGCACTATAGAGGTTACATATTTTACCTGATCTGCATGAAACTTTGTCAGAATGTTTGTCTCAATGAAAGCTAGGCCAAATTTAAAAGGTCACTAGGTCACTATAGTAAAACATTGTTAAAACTCTAGAGGTAACATATTTTACTTGATCTGCATGAAACTTGGTCAGAATGTTTGTCTCAATGAAATCTAGGCCAAGTCCGACACTGGGTTATCTGCGGTCAAAAACTAGGGCACTAGGTCAAATTATAGTAAATTCTTGTTAACACTCCAGAGGTTACATTTTTACTTTACCTACATGATACTTGGTCAAAATGTTTGCCTTAAAAAGATCTAGGTCAAAATTGAAACTGGGTCATCTGAGGTCAAAAACTAGGTCACAGGATCAGATGATTGAAATTTCTTGTGGATTCTTGGGAGTCTACATTTTCTACCGGAATTACGTAAAACTTGATCAAAATGTTTGTCTTAATAAAATGCTAGTCCAATGTGTTACTGGCTCATGTTGGGCCAAAAGGTAGGTCACACTGTCATGTCAAATCATTGAAAATCCACTTGGACGCTCTTGAAGCCAACATGGCAATGTACTCAGGTGAGCGATATAGTGCCACCATAGCCCTCTTGTTTTAACAATCAGGCTATTTTACAAGTGTTACTGTTAGTAGTATGGTAAAAATACATTTGAATCGTATGTGCATTGCAATGGTTCTTATTAGAGATGATTTAGCCAGCGCAACAACAATACTGCATGAAGCAAATGTAAACATTTTATGTTCAGATGAGTCATGTAAATCTTTAATTTGTTGAAATATCTCCTTCAATACCTTCGATATTCTGTTCGTTCAAATTTCTACAGTGTAACGACTGTATATAACCTAAGGCTAACTATTTTCAGTTACCCCGTCACATGTTACGGTTGCATAACAACTAGTCTCCGTGTATTTCATTTGCATTTCAGGGCTGAAACCGAGGAGAACCAAATTGTTGGATGAATATCAAACGCCGCATTCAATCACTGAATACCATAAAACTGAAAACTCAGTGTTTGCGTTTAAAGATATAGTAGTGTTTACAATCACTGTGAATATTAAATATATCGAATTTAACTTTGTATTTATTATATTATTAAAATTCATTATTGAACAATTACAATGCTCAATGACAATAATGTTGATAATAATAGTTACATATTGCATTAGTCATTTTACAATATCCGTGGTATCATTTTCTGTCAAAAATGTCTACATTATTCAATGAATTGAAAATGTTTTTTACAAGTAGACATGAAGATACATGTATATTTAGAGATATTTGTCTGACATTGATGCTGCTTTTATGTAGATTTGCAACCATTAGATTTTTCTTAAAGTTTTAACATTAATATAACTTCCTGGCATGAATTGGGAACTAACATTCCACAATCACCAATAATTGCTGCCTTACATGGCCGTAAAAATTATACTGACATCAATCTTTTACAAACATACAAATGAACATTTTCAATATCATATATGTAATCAAGCCCCCACATTTCTGATCCATACAATGATATTAATGGGACAAATGCAAGACATATTTAGTTAAAAAAAGTTTATATACATGTTAAGTATTTAAAAATATAAACCGATGAATTTATAATGTTCATCATCGACTGTAAATGAATCATTACAGCGCGTATCTCAATTGTAAAAAATGTCCCGTTTTATCCATCTATATGATTGTATAGGAATATAATTCGCTGATGTGTAAATACGATAGGCATGTTGTAAAAGTCCGCCCGGATAGCTCATGCAGATCCGGGTTCCATTCCCGGGTTGGGCTGGATATGCTCTTCCGTGACATTGGCTACGTTCATGTCTTCCACACGTGGGGAAGTTGTCGATTGCATGCGGGAGAACAATATAGTACTTGTTGATCATTAATTCCAAGGAAACTGGCCGCCGTATATGACTGACCCATTGTCACTGTATAGTTACTGTGGTGACTGTAGTGTACTGGGACTGACTGTGGTGTGCTTGCTGACTTTCTCAACGATATCACATGGCTATAATTGTTAAATGATTGTTTAATGGCTAAGTACATTACAAAGTACATTATCTATTAGGTATCACGTTAGTACGGCCATATATGCATAGTGGTCGAGGGATAGAGTAACTGACTCCCGATCCGAATGTATTAGGTTCGAATCCCGCTTTGGGCAATGTTGGATTTCGAACTTTAATATCCATAAAATTGGATCCACGAGTATTGATAAATATCATTACCAGTAATTCTATGTCAAACTATGTCTCGGGTCCTTCGTGTGCATGTTATACTATACAAGTATTGAATGAATAACACATATACCATCTGTCATCTTAATTTTGAATACAATTAATTTTGTAAAAAAGTAAACAACTTCAAAAACCCTTTATATACATATGGAAAATTATGTATAGAATATTAATAAATATGCAATGTTATAGCACAGGTCCCGGAACTTTCCGAGCACCGCTCGTATTTATACCGTGCGTATTTAGACATAAAGAGCAATACCTCAAAAGTTTCAGCTATGCAGATATCACAAAAGCATTCCAAATATGTGTTGAATACTTTATTCAAAGAGATCACAGTGTGTAATAATGAGCTCTGGTCATACTTCAATCGTCAGACATCCCACGAATGTTACTTACATAATTCATAATTTTAATTTGACCCCTCTCTGTTTGATATACTCTGGTCCTTCTTACTTCAGTAATTTCTAACCAGGTTGTTAACGAAAAACATACTATTTAAAGTGGGAATGTCTTTGGGTGGAAAGTCGGGGGGCACGCTGGCGGTCGTCAAAATGAGGGTTTCCGGTGAATATTTTTTCATTTGTGATATTCACATCAAACTTGTGCATATCAACAACATATGAAGAGCTCGCTTGGAATTGCTTCTGATGCTGTTCGGACCAAGGTCGAGGTTACGAAAAATAGAACATCAGTTCCGGCAAACTTGGTGTGTAGTAAGAACATGTTAAGAGCTCGCTTGGGTTGCCTTTTAGGGCCGTTCCATCAAAGGTCATGCTCCGACCGACTTACGAACATTCATTGTCAAGTGCTGACTATGAGTTCGTGCTTAAATTAGTGTTTAGGTACGCACTGCATTATATATTATCTATCTAGATGTCCTCATTTTATTGAACTAGCATATATTGAAAACCAGTGTTCTTGACGTTAAAAGAGATATAAAATTGTTTCAAGGAACGCCACAGGCACAATACACTGCCCCCCACACAGAACCCCAAAAGTAAATAACAGTCTACAAAACATTTGGTACCGAGGAGTTGCAAGAGGTAAACGTGTAAGGGAAAATGAGTGCAAGGGTTAACATGTATAGGAATAGGGGGTGCAAGAAATGGCCTGACCGACCATAAAGAACAATTAAGGAAAGATTAAGGGGACAGCAAAGGCGACATTATTTTATGAATGGAATACATCACGGAACAGGTTAAGAATAATATGCTGGAATGGTGGCATGAATATTATATCAAGTGAACGAACCGCACATGGGGAAAGGGAACTTAACATACATATAAAAACATGAATATAAATAATAACCAAACAGCAATTTATATGATAATTGTGTAACTACAATTACAACACGTTGTCGGGTGTGACTTCCGTTTATGTTAAAACACAATATTGCAGGTTATAGACTATTTATGTTGCACTTTTTAAAATACTGAATACATAAAATAAAACTGCGTGCCATTGTACATTAAGGATATTACATATTGTATAAGTATACCACGATAAGTTGAGAGTGACGTCATGCAATGTTAACATGGTTTGACCACCTTTATTGATCAAAATAGGTAAATCAAATAACAAGCAAAACTATTGATTGTGATATTGATTTCGTTAAACTAACAGCCGTGATAGCACAGATGGTAGCGAGTCCTTGCAATGCTAATTAACCTTTTTAGTTTTGGGTCCGAGTTCGAGACCATCGGGAGGTAGTTTTTTTTTCATTACAATATTATATATTTCGTTGGTCATCTACAGTTGTACTTACATGACTTATACTAATAAATGTTCGCTTGAATATCATTAATTAAAACATTGTATAGCATGATTGTGTATTTATAAGCAATTCACTAATAACGATATGGTTTCATGATTTTTAAAGTGCACAATATCATCGTGCAGTAGATTTACATTATACATTTATCGATACACACTCACAGTATATGGAACAAAGTTGATATGGCTACTTCGAAAAACGTAAGGGGTTCAAATGAACATTTTAGCGACGACGCTATAGCCATCATTAAACGCGTTTGATTTAACGACAAATCAATTAGACGATAACAAAAAAAAAAAAAAAAAAAAACAGACAGACCCGACAAACAACAAGTAATTGACGAGCACTGAGTAAGGGATAAAATTCATATTGTCCACAAAAAAGGCGAGGCAGGGATGTGTCTCGAACTCACACCCTATCTATTGGTCTAGGTTACTAGTCAGAAGTGCTACCAATTGAGCTATCGCTACTGTCTACTTTGAGCGATATTTCATCAACATTTAATACTAATCCTGAAGATAATAGGCATGATAATGACCGTAAGCTGCTTTACATGTATTGGAAAGTGGGTATGGTCGTGTTTACTGTCAACTTATCCTAACTTAGTTATAGTAGCATATGTTTACAATGGCGTTTGTGTACACCGATATTGTAGGGCCAAGACCTGAGAACAGTAATATTTACTGATGCTAATCAGTCGACGGTTTCACTTTGCATAAAAAGGGGTGATCATTTAGAGTATCGGTCAATAAAAGTGTTGGGCTTATTAAATAAGGCTGATGAATCTTGTTTAAAATAATATAAGTTGCTGCCTTGCAAACCACAGTGAGATCAAAGGAATTCAATGATATGTTAATTTTGTTTTTCTTGAAACGTTTAAATTCGCGACACCGTCCTTTCTGACACCACCGGCTGTTTTATTGAAGCCTCTTGTACACAGCAGTCGTGAACTTATGACACTATGTCGCTGTTTTGCACCGACATCACGAAACGCTTTTCATCTTTTCTGTCAAAATAGTTTTATTTTTACACATATTTATCTAGTTTGCTACGATACACCTGCATATATTTCGTGAAAAGCATGATACTTGCGCACTAAAATTTATTCATGAAAAACTATGACTTCGAACCCGGATAGTCTGCGTTGAGATGCTAAAGCGTATTCATTACGTTATGTAATAAACACGCTGATTTGACTGATCCAACCAATGACGTTTTGTCAATTGTATTGTGCCTTTATGTCTTGGCCGTACTATATTAATGAGTAGCCATCATAACATTTTTATGTTATTTTGTCAGTTCCTAAAACTAATTTCGAATATAGTGTTATTTAAAACTATTCAAAAATATCCATATCTTACTACTGATTTGTTAAACTTTACTGATTAAATAATCACCCCGTGTATATGTATTTCGACAGTTGTTAACTAGCAATAGATACGCATTTAGGAAGGATTAAATCTTTACAGGGAAGGCCACATTCACAAAACAATGCCCCCACACATTAAAAGAGAGAGAAAACGTTTCTATAGGGAAAGCTACGTATAAAAGACAGTGCCTCTCCACACAAACTTCCGAAAAACACTACATTTGAGGAGGCTCAAGGGTACATACGCAAGGAATGGACTGGTCGACCATAAGGGATAACTAAGAGAATCAAAGAGGACAAACAGGGGTGATTTATGGATGGAGTACATTACATGACGAGTCAAGTCAGCTGGCAACCATATGCCGAGTGTGGGGAGAAAATTCAGATTTATGAAATGAAATATCCATGCATCTACAAACTGTTATTGTACAGACTGTACATACCCAGACAAATCTTACATAAAACGGGTTGGAAATAATTCCATTCTATTGTCCTCCTGTCAACATGTTTCATTTTCAAAATTAGATGCATACACAAATTGCTTAACCAATATGTCAAGCATCTCTTTGTGCGTGGATGTCATTTGAAGCAGTAATATGACACTACCTCATGCGTTCAAAAACACAAACATATATGTATACATCAATTTGAAGGCACAGTTGTCAAACTCCGTGTCCAATGACTCAATTGTTCGGTCTCAACAATGAAGAGCCAGTGGCTGTTAATGTAGAAACCTCATGATTCTTAGGTCAATGAGTTAATGGGCCAAACTCCCAATATACTGATTTTGACCCAATACCAAGGTCAAATACCCATTTATTCGTGTTTAAACATGGACAAAGACCCAGCATCTACACGAGTCTAAAAGTATATATAATATAATATATATACATACATATACATAGTAAATACATGCATCAAGCTATGTATATATAACAAGTAATGGTTCTTCTGTGCAAAAATGGTAGGGTTTCATCTGACCGTGTTTGCTTTCATGTACGAATATTGTATAAATAGTTATTGATAAAAACTATATCATCTGACTGTCTTTCATGAGTATATTTGATATAAGCACGTGGTTCTTTTTCAAGACAAGATGCTGGTAAATGTTTTGCGCCTAAAGACAGTCAAGGTAATACTGGTTTAGTACTTTATTTTCACTAGTAGACATATTCTTGACATAAGCGCAACGTTTTCAAAGATTTACGACTCTTACGTGTTTTCATTTTATGTCTGAATCATACCACGTTTTCAGTACGTTCACTTTACTTATTATTTCCTAATTATTTCTTTTTGACAAGATTCAGAGTAAACGAAACTTTACGTGTGTCAATAATGGTTCATTATGAATGTTATTTCCTGCTCGAATTCTTCATTCATATTGAGATAGTTTCTCTTGATTGCAAGTACCCGTTTTAAAGAATTTCCATGTCTGGATTGTCTACCTTGCATTTTGGCAAATTGGTAATTCGGAAATAATCAAATATGCAACAACTTTGGTTTATGTAAACTAATCTTGTGTCTTTTGAAATATTCCCTGTTATGACTGACAATTACTGAAACAAATATTCTTTATTTCAGTCTCATTGTGAACAACAAATTGTATATTTATACTTCGTGACAAAGAAACATTTGAATCATAAGAGACTACTTAACAAACATGCAACATACATAAACATTAAAGCTAATATGGCACAATTACATGTAGAACTATGTCCCATTAAATAATATAGTACAGTTGGAATAATACAAGTATAAGTACACGAAATCACAATTAAAATGTGAGGATAATATTCACTTATTTAAAAGAAATGCTCTATGTTTAAGTATAGCATACATAGCACAAATATTTTGGCACTTGAATGCATCATACACTTACTGGAAAATATCAATTTCATTAATTCACATCACCTAAAAATAAAAATTATCACAGAAAGATCTAGCTCTAGAAAATAATCAATTTTTTTAAGTATTGTATTTATCACAGTGTACAATAACACGAATTTCATTTTACATATCTCTCTAATCTCACTACAGAATACAAACAAATCATAATAAATATAAATGACATAAGTGAGCTCAAACAATATATATCAATTAAAAGTCAAACACTATTATTGACTTAGATAAGTTATGTCCGACAAATATAAACGCGTTCGACAGAAGAAAGAGAGAACATACTGACTTATAACAATGAAGAGGATATTTCAAACGTAAAAGCGATAAGCGGCACGGTCAATGGGGCTGAAGCCGTGTTGAACTGTTGTATATCTGGTAGCAGATATTTCCAGTAGAAGAATGAAAACTTGTAGTAATTTGTTGTGGATGTAACATGTTGGAAAGGTTCCAATAATATTATATAATTAAACTAATTATTATTTGTATGTTTCTATTTATTTCCCATAGACAAAATACAGTCGAACCTCGTTCATTCGAATTCATTGAGTCCTGAATTTATTTCTAATAACAGGTGGTTTCGAATATCCCATTTTAAGTGGATGTGCATTAGAATATTCATCGGGACCTGATGTTTATTTCGGACAGATTGGTGTCGAATAAGCGAGGTCCAACTGTATCCGGATAAAAAAGTTGTCGAATAAGCGATGCTCGACTGGACTGCAGAAAGAACAGTTTTAAATTTAAAGTCTCCTTAAACCGCCGTCGTCCTCACGTCTTTTAAAAATATTTGGACCGACACTTCTGTGTTTGTATTGTCTTAAAAATTGCGTGGAATCACTCCGACCATTATGGATACTGTCGGTTGTTGTATTGACGTTCTTGTGAGTCGATGCGTTCATCTGCTTCTTTGACCTCCGTGTTCTCTCTTTTACATACAGCTGATCGTATAAAACCAGACAAACAAACTGAAAGAAAGTGGGTATTTTGTTGTTTGTTAATATTAAGCTTTACACACTTAATAATTGATTGTGTAAACTTATTGTATGTCTCTTTGTGCTATACAGAACTGTATTACCAGAACAGTACAGAACAAAACATTTATAACGTCGTTCATATTGCACATAGTCAACATATACATGATTAATGGTTCGGTATAGCTAGAACGCCTGACGTCACAACTGTAATATAATTCGTATGGGCGATGCCACTCGTTTTCTGTCAAATACATGATGAGTCTCTGTAAGGACAATATTTTTGTTGTTCAGTGGAATATTATTCGTGAATCAACGCTAAGTCGAGTAATTCCCATACATGCACTATCGTGTCCGAATCTGATTATCGTGCATATCGCTACGGGACATTGTGATGCATGCTTTGTATGGACGAGTCTTGGCTTGTACTGGACCATTCCGAGGAAAAGTATTGAGTGACCATTTGATAAAACAACAATTTTGTTATAAATCCAGTACTCCCCTAAGTAAAGCTTGATAGTATTACAGGTCATATATGGGAGCTGGTTACGAATGAATGGATTATGTTATAAAAAACGTGTTCATTAAATAAGAAATTAAAATCATGGAATGTTTAAAAACAATTTAAATTACTTTTCACTCACATACTTCAAATTGGCCTAAACTATCACTCAGATTAAAATACGTCACTATTGAGATATATTCTATTATAATACTGCAAAGGAAAATCCAGTAATTTCATTGGTTAATGGCTCGCGTATAGGATTCTATATACACGGCGCTGACAGGGTATATGACGTTTTTCCCTTCATGCGCCTCGTGACAATTTTCGCTGAGAGCTCGACTCGAAAACTTTTATCTCTTGATATCCGCAAGTTACTAGAAATTGACAATTGATATTCACACATGATTCAATAAATATTGAACAGAGTACATGTGTGCAAGTATTAATATTCAAAACGATAGATTTGTTAAGGTTTGAGCCAAATTCAGTTCGATAAAGTCCATGAGATCAGACGCTTGAAAATAAAAATTAGAGTGCAAGCGCGCGCTTAACCATGTGTATTGAGGTACCTTACGGGGTAATGCAATTAATTTTCAGGCATTATAACGTGTGAGTGAAATAAAAGAAATTTGATCTACAACAAGTAATTCCCGATATATGTTTAAACGAATACGTTTTAATAACTAATATTTTACAAAACTAAAATACTCTAAACAATTTTATGAACCAAAAACACCAAAATACACAGATCTAATTATTAGATCTAGAGAGCTAGGCATCGAAACATTGCTTGTTTAACTAAATTCGTATGAAAACATGGTATTGCAGTATTATAAATTCGTTATACAGGTAGTTGACAGGGTATATGGGGGAATATAACCAGTCTGTGATTCATATAACCCGAGGCGTTAGCTAACGCCTCGGGTTATATGGCACACAAACTGGTTATATTCCCCCATATACCCTGTCAACAACCTGTATAACTAATAGTATATGGTATGCTGATGACCTAGGCGTTGTATGCAACCAGGGGTCAATGGATATCAAGCAGTTCTGCCCTTCCAGTACGAACAAATTACATATTCCCTGTACGAATCCTACATTGTATGTATTGGTCAAATGTATATTTGGTGTGTAATGTTTATATAAAATCATGTTTTGAGGAACACGAAAAATCGGTCAATTGCGCTACCGGAATTCGAACCCGGGTCTCCGGATTGCCGGTCCGTTATGCTAACCACTACAACACAGCGACCAAACGTCATTTTCATGTAAATTTAACTTATGGATTAAGGTTAACTACACATTGGACGAAGTACGGGGTGAATTTTTACATCCGCCACACAGCACTTAACACCAGCTGTATTAATATTGATATAAAATCATGTTTTGAGGAACATGAACAATCGATCAATGGTGCTACCGAGATTCGAACCCGTGTCGCCTTTAGTCAAATGGAAAACATATACTTCGCCAAGGATTCGAACTCAACACTTCAACCAGGCTGCCAGGTACTGAAGCGACTCATCGGGCGATACAGCTTGTATATACTAATACTGACAGGCACATTTTCCTTTAAGTAACTATCAGAGGTTTATGTTTAACATTGGATCATCATATTTCATATATATATAACGTAATTTTTGAATGATGAATTCCTTTATGTTCATTTTTTATTTGCTTTGCCGATAAAAAGAAATAAGCACACTTAAACAACGGTCTATCTTGTCATTCCGTCGCATTATGCAATGATTTATATCAATTTTCTTTATCAGTTTTTGAACAAACAAACACAGTTGACACAAATATTGATTTGTATAAATCTAGGCATACAAACGACAGACAGATCAAATTTGATGGTTAACACTATAACAAAAATACTGCACAATTTATGAAAGTCAAATGAGCAATTAATATTTCTTTATAATTTTTCTGTTTCCACTATTGCTATGCATCCCATTGATGTAAGATAAATAATTAGGAATTTCACGCAATAAAAGTTGTGTTAGGTCATGTAGTTTATATTGAAATGATCTTTACATTTTTAGATATCCAACACCAATGTTTTAGTATAATTATATGAATTTGTTGTGATATCATGATATGTCGTGAAATTTGTCTAGAAATCTAGCAGTCTGTATTAACCGATTTATAAAGTTGTTGGATAAAGATCGGACATTAATGCTGTAATGGTGAATGGGGTCCGACGGAGATTGACCGCACCGAAACGGATAAATGGTCACGAAATCGTTTCTTATCATTATTTGCGTAAAATAATATCAGCTATGGATTGATGGAGCTTTATCACAGACATAACAGAATATGGAATATGCGTTTGAATAAAATATAATGTACTGTAGTATTTTATTATTTTATGGAGCGCCGGAATATTCTTAATGTATACAGCCAAACTGTATTTGTTAAATGCTAAAAATTGCTTTATTCGGGCAAAACGTCTTCTCATTTTAATAGATCTATTTTAAACTGGATACTCAATAAGTTATCTGGTCAAGTGTTAAAAAATGTGTGTTTCGGATCAAAATAAATCATACTTACTACAATTAACATCAGTGCTCCAGCCACGGTACATAAAATGGCCGAATAACCAACTGTGTGTCCTTGGTACAAAAAGTACACCTCAACATAGATGGTAGAAACAAGAATAAGGACCGCTGAAAGAAAAATATAAATATATACAAGTTATAATATCGTTTCTGTATCTCCCTATCTAACTTATAAGACAGCATAATAAGCTTGCGCTTAACAACATCTGAGCACGGTTAAAAAAATCAATAAAAAATAAACAATGTCATGATTTCTCATAAATTTTATTTCACATAGTAAATAACGGCACATAATTTTGAAAATAAACACGGTCAATCTGCGTTAGTTCGAATTAAAGACTTCAAAAAAAACATGTATACAACTTACGTTCATTATACCCAATTAAACGTATACATATATGCGGAAAGTAACTTGACCAAATTGAATGGAGAGCGGAAGTATAAAGTATTTCAATAGGACATATTATCCACTAATTAAACGAACATTTCTATGACGAAACCTGTATCGTTGACGGTGGTTATGACGTCGAGTTTTCCCCCGAGAAAGTTTTTGTGCTTTCTCGGAAGTGTGTTGATGGCTTAATTGTGATTTGTAGAATTAAATAAGTGTGAAATTTGCTTTAAGTGTTATTTGTTGTTGTGTTTTTTTTCATTTGAAAAACAGAATTTTTGTTTACGAACTGACGAACATTTGAGTAAAGCGATTCCTCAGGGACACCATTGTTATGTAGTTTACTTTTCTATTGTGTCCTTAATCCTAGATTGGCTATAAAAAGAGCAGTATACCTCAAATGTTAATATCTAATTAATAAGGTAAGTTGACAAATATCGTTTGGAATATTTAAAAAAATGAAAATGGATTGTTTGGTCACTATTACTGGTTTTGTAGTGGAACAGCTCATTCATTTTTATATCTTAATGAAAGAGATCCCTTGCAGGGAATGTCACATTTACAAATCTGCATCTCCCAATGACTGTCGAATGGAGTCCGTGAAGGATGAAACATAATCGCCTTTAATGAATACACGGGGTGGCTGGTTAAGTGTTTGGCCAATATTAAATAATTTCAACCGTGATTATGAACGTGAATATATCTTTAATAATATAATACAGTACAATCACTGTAATTAATTCAGCACCACAAGTTGACAATACAAACATAATGTTACAAACCTGCAGCAGGATAAAATGTACCAAACATAATGGACAGCATTGTCATAAACATTGTGTATTTCCAAAGATCAAAGTAGATTCCTAATCCAATCAACGTAATGGTAATATACTTGATCACCAAGCCTACAGACATCATTATCAATGCGTTATTCATCACATCTGAAATTTGATAAACACACAATATAAATATTTAACATACTTATCGCAGGATATTCATGTTCATCGTTTGAGCAAAATATAATTTTATATTTACACGAAGGTGACTGGTCAGACGTTTGCATGGATCCAATTAATTGTCAAGTGTTGGCAGGTGATCAATTAGATCCATGTAAACGCCTGACCACTCATTGTCGTGTTAATATATAATTTTGTTTTGTTCAAACTTGGTACCTGCATATCCAGTGATCCTATTTATAAATATATATATACATACACGTGTTATAGTTGTTGAACGAATTACTGAACAATACATGACAATAGTGCTACCCCGCCAGTCATATTTCACCTCGTTTCTAACAGTCTACTGAATAAATCTCTTAATTTTGATTACAGAAAGCTATATTTAGCAATTATTATTCATATTAATTTAATTCGAAATACTTTAACTTGATTTATATCTGTAATAACCACGTTCATTGTTACATGTCACTCTATCATAATAATTATCAAGAATTGTCTTTAAAATATATATACGGCGTATATAGAATGATGTCTTCCGGCTTAAACATATTAACTTCTTCCGGCAAAACTAAAATTGTTAACGAACACACATCTTACGAAAACCCATTTGGTGCCTCTTGGATGAACGAAAACCACGTTTAGTGCCTCTTGTGTGAAAATATGATTGGTCATATTTTAAAAGGTCAGCATCGGGTACAATATTTGGTTGGTCAAAAATGTAGGTCAAAATTAATGCTATACAGCCACGCCGAAAACCAAAATATGCGGGTTAGCAATTTTGACCAGAACATGTAAGAGAGAGAATAAGTTGCTTCGAGGAACGCCACAAACATAAGGCAGTGCCTCCCCACACAGACCTCCGGGAAAACAACAATACATTAAACATAATGCACTTGAAGAGGTTCATGGGTACATACGTAAGGGAACAGTGGCGCAAGGTATGGCCAGGCATACCATAAGGAATAACTAGGACAAATAGGACAACAGTGAAAGGGGGAAATTTATGGATGGAAAAGATCACAGGACAAGTCAAGACAGCTAGAACAAAATTAATACCAACAACGAGTTGCAACACTTTACTAACCGAAATTGTGTCCGCACCAAGTGTAAATAAGTCCAATGGAACAGGGCTTGTAGTCGTATATAGACTCGTTCGCATAAATCCACTTTGGTGTAAAATAACCGATAGTTAAACACCATGCACTAATAAAGTAAATCAGGCAAATTACATAAATAGTTTCTTTCTTCTTTTTTAAATCCATTTTTCCCTTCCGAAATGTCACTTTTCAGAACTCCTTGTCTAAATTTACCACACAGTAGCAATGAATACACAAACGATAAGCAAACCAATAGTAATTATTTCATCAAATTAAACATTTGTGCCAAGATTTTGTACCGTATATGAATCTTATTCGACAATTTAAGCTGTACCAACAATATACAGAGTATCTTCAAACTAAAAATAAAATATTGCGAAGACAAACTCTAAAACACTTTTATTGCAGTCATAAACAAATACAATTGGTTTAGTGAATACATTTGTCATAATCACAGCTAGTTTGTTACAATGAACCAATAAACTTCGAGAATGATAATAAGTACTCTAATAACGAAGCGATCATGAATTCTGATTACAAGTTACCTACGCGAGTCGACATGTTAGTTTAAAACGCATTTATAAATACTTTACATTATAATCTTAAACACAAAATCCAAAAGTTGAACGTTGTTTTTATATAGATTCAGTCTTGTTACTTTAACAATCAATCGTTTATCTGTTTAGTGTATGTGACCTCGCCTGTGCTTTTAAAGATCGTAGTGGATTATATCGGGACAAACCAAATGATAGAAGTCCCTGTTATCTTTTGAATCCTACCAACCCGGCGGGTAATATGAACAACATATCGATAAAACTCCATATTGCATGCATACTTCACAATCCTGGTCACAAATGAAAGTATTTTAATGACATAGAACATAACAATACAATCAACTTATTTCCAAATAACAAAAAATACAATAATAATCATATATAGTCTAATTTACCAGTATAGCAATTAACCATTTTTCAGCTCTCAAATATGGTATTTGTTTTCAATCACAGCATTCTATAGCTTTTACTTCAGTGAAAACAATACATAGGTTTTAACAACGTATGTACATATGTTGTAACAAAATTTAAATCAAATTATTGTAACACTTATCTAAGGGAAATTACTTCAATCGGAAAGAAATAATTATACATGAAAGAAAACAAAAATATGAATTAATAAAACCTAAGGCGCCGGACAAGAAAAACAAGACACGTATAAATTCCACGAAATCCAGGTATGTTGCGCTACAGGATTGTAACCATCAAACATATAACACCGTGTGCACACTTGTGCATGCTGATAAACATTCCTACAAACATTCATGATTCTTACTAAAATATTTTGGAGAAACGTGACAAAAATAGTTAATTCGAAAATGTTCACGACTCTAAACAAATGAAAGGCTCAAACACACAACATCGGTTTGTGATCCTTACCTCGGGCTGATGAAACTTCGGCTCGATGAGAAAGCCATGTGACCTTAGTTTCATAAAAAAAACACTTTAATGCATATATGAGATATGGAGTAGAAACTAAGGTTGACAGACGGACGGAATGATAAACGACCAAGGCAAAAACCACATGTCTACCCCCAGTATCAGGGTTCACACTCTTTATATTAATTCTAACTCAATCAAAGCCGACCACTCGAGATCTGCTTTAACTGACATTGAGCAAAAACAAAACCCCAGGTGGACAACCTCATATGCCGATAACTTAACATATCAGCATGGTTTTGCTCTTCTGTGGTATCTTTTTAGTGACGCAAAGGATGCCAACCATATGGGCTTATGTAGCGTATGGAAATTTGTGGTATGAACACTATCCAACTAGCTAACGGAAGTTGTGCACCTGGGGTTTTATTTTTGCCCAATGATAGTTACAGCAGATCTAGAGTTGCGGGCTTTGAATTAGTTAGAATTAATATAAAGATTGTGAACTGGGGTAGACATATGGTTTTTGCCTTGAACGCCTATCATTCCGTCATTCTTTCACTCTTCGTTTCAACTCCATATCTCCTAAATTGATCTACACAGGTGTTCGTCTGTGGTCGTCATCTTCTTTAATAGCTATTATAGTCACTACGTGACCATGGCTGTTTGTGTGACTTAAACCCCTATTACAAAACGAATAACAATGACGTTTTTGATATTTACAGGATATGACAATTTACAAACAGTCCGCCAGAACTTACCAGTCAACGCCAAACAACGATCCTATTTGGTATGGTCAATCTGAAGGTAGGTGAAATAGTCGTTCAACATTAGCTTACGAAAGACTTTTCTGTCTTATCAGCTACCGGGAAGAGAAATAGCGCGGCAATAAAAATTATTAATGTAATGTCAACGTAAGCTTGACACTTGTTTATTGATTGTTAGATAACGGAATGAATTCATCTCATTTGTTACGCTTCATATCTGGTAAACACAGTCTGACAACTGTTTTTTTCCGTATCAAAACGGTAATCGTAGTTCAACTATATTTGCGAGCCGGTGTGCGAAACATAAGGTTTTTCTACTGTTTGTCTGAATTCAATTTTGCCATGTAAAGTAAACGTTTTCTATCGATCTATCTATATAGCAATGAAAGTAGAATACATATATATATTGACCAATATAATCTAGTAAAATACATATAGATAGATTAACCAATATAATATAAAAGAAAACATATATATAGATGGACCAATATGGAGCACATGTATATAATGACCAATACAATTCAGTACAGTTCATATACAGAATGACAAATGCGAATCAGTAGTGTACATAAACAGAATGACCAATGCGATACAGTAGTGTACATGTATAAAATGATCAATGCAATCTAGTAAAATACGTCATTGTTTGCTGTTACATATGTAACTATGACCAAACTTGTACAACTGTATTGTATTGGTTATTTCAATATCTTGTGATAATGTTCAGTTGTTCGAAGATAAAATGTACAATGGCTAATTAAAAACAAAATGAACAAGGGTATTGTTCAGCTAGAACTGTTGGTTTGTACCTCCTCAGTTGTCAAAAGTTACAGTGGCTGTAACTTGAGTGCGAAATTTGAAAGGATGTTTTCTGACCCCGGTTCTTTGAGTTGACAGTACGGCATAGTTGAGTGAAAGTGGTATAAACGCTGTGTGGTATAAATGTGGACTGGTATAAGAGGCTAGTGGTATAAGAGTGGAGTGGACTGGTGGTATAAGAGGCTAGTGGTATAAGAGTGGACTGGTATAAGAGTGGACTGGTATAAGAGTGGACTGGTATAAGAGTGGACTGGTATAAGAGGCTAGTGGTATAAGAGTGGACTGGTATAAGAGTGGACTGGTATAAGAGGCTAGTGGTATAAGAGTGGACTGGTATAAGAGTGGACTGGTATAAGAGGCTAGTGGTATAAGAGTGGACTGGTATAAGAGGCTAGTGGTATAAGAGTGGACTGGTATAAGAGTGGACTGGTATAAGAGTGGACTGGTATAAGAGTGGACTGGTATGAGAGTGGACTGGTATAAGAGTGGACTGGTATAAGAGTGGACTGGTATAAGAGTGGACTGGTATAAGAGTGGACTGGTATAAGAGGCTAGTGGTATAAGAGGCTAGTGGTATAAGAGTGGACTGGTATAAGAGTGGACTGGTATAAGAGTGGACTGGTATAAGAGTGGACTGGTATAAGAGTGGACTGGTATAAGAGTGGACTGGTATAAGAGGCTAGTGGTATAAGAGGCTAGTGGTATAAGAGTGGACTGGTATAAGAGTGGACTGGTATAAAAGTGGACTGGTATAAAAGTGGACTGGTATAAGAGTGGACTGGTATAAGAGTGGACTGGTATAAGAGTGGACTGGTATAAGAGGCTAGTGGTATAAGAGGCTAGTGGTATAAGAGGCTAGTGGTATAAGAGTGGACTAGTATAAGAGTGGACTGGTATAAGAGTGGACTGGTATAAGAGTGGACTGGTATAAGAGTGGACTGGTATAAGAGTGGACTGGTATAAGAGTGGACTGGTATAAGAGTGGACTGGTATGAGAGTTTACTGGTATAAGAGTGTACTGGTATAAAAGTGGACTGGTATAAGAGTGGACTGGTATAAGAGGCTAGGGGTATAAGAGGCTAGTGGTATAAGAGTGGACTGGTATAAGAGTGGACTGGTATAAGAGTGGACTGGTATAAGAGTGGACTGGTATAAGAGTGGACTGGTATAAGAGTGGACTGGTATAAGAGGCTAGTGGTATAAGAGGCTAGTGGTATAAGAGTGGACTGGTATAAGAGTGGACTGGTATAAGAGTGGACTGGTATAAGAGTGGACTGGTATAAGAGGCTAGTGGTATAAGAGTGGACTGGTATAAGAGTTGACTGGTATAAGAGTGGACTGGTATAAGAGTGGACTGGTATAAGATGCTAGTGGTATAAGAGTGGACTGGTATAAGAGTGGACTGGTGTAAGAGTGGACTGGTATAAGAGTGGACTGGTATAAGAGTGGACTGGTATAAGATGCTAGTGGTATAAGAGCGGACTGGTATAAGAGTGGACTGGTATAAGAGTGGACTGGTATAAGAGGCTAGTGGTATAAGAGTGGACTGGTATAAGAGTGGACTGGTATAAGAGACTAGTGGTATAAGAGTGGACTGGTATAAGAGTGGACTGGTATAAGAGTGGACTGGTATAAGAGGCTAGAGGTATAAGAGTGGACTGGTATAAGAGGCTAGTGGTATACGGAGTGGGACGTACTTTCCTTGCTCCTTGTCTACTAAAAGCTCTTAATTTGAGATTTGTCTCCAGTCCAGTACTTAATGTATCGTATTATGAAAATCGTGCAATTAACCTACTCACCATTGGTAAGTGTGCTGTGTGTCTAACGTCGAGTCATATGCCAGTGTACTCGGCGTTCAATAACTCAAAATATAAATTCTTGAGAAAAACATTAGCATGATACTCATCAAAATTAACATTTTTTTCCGAAAGCGGGACTTGAGTGCAGGACATGGGCATTTTGACACATTGGATAAAAAAGGTAACTCTTCAAACATTTCTGTGATTCGCGTACGTATTGTCTCCCTTGTGACTATACACCGCACCGTCACGGAACAAATATTAGCATTCCCAGTGTTTACGTTTCAGCAACAACATATATCTAAAGAAATCTATTGAAGTCAATCTATATTCGTTTTCCGAGTGTTTTAAGTCGAAGCAAAACAATGTGATAACATTTTTGTACAGTAGTGTCCGGAGTGACTTGGTCAGATAACATCATGTAGTTCCCGTCTGTGTTTAATTATTACACTGACCTGGGTGTCACAATAAAATCAGAGAGGATCGCCCTTGAAGTGGAAGAATTTAAACAGCAATTTAATAGGGTTTTTTTTAAATAAAAAGAATGATTTTGAAACGATGAAAATGTAGGTGTGGACTGAAATGGACGTTGCTTATGATGTCAATGAAGTAGCCCAGTACAATTGTATATGATAGTTTTGTTTCTTTGTCTGTATGTTTAAAGCAATTAATTATATTGTTCTGTGTATAGTTTGCTATTGCAGTCAACATTTTTTGCACGTGAGATGCCGTCTGCTAATTTTACTATACATCGAAAACTACATGGCGTGTTAGGTATCTAATCAAAACATACAAATATGTTTAGAAATATATTCCAATTATTTGCATCGATGCATGATAGTTGGATACCTAGTTCAGGATTAAATTAGCATTATACAGTATGGCAAACTATCAAACTATCAAATGCTTTTCTGATTGATCACTTCTTATGATTCACAATAAATACAGTAAACTATTTAATAACAAAACATAGTTTATTTTACCCATACCCCAATCATTTGAAAGCCAATCTGAACACGTGATTGTACAACATGTTTGCTGATAAAGAATTCTGTTAAAACAAACAGACATGGGATGACCAGTTAGAGAAGCGTTTCATGCAGTATAAATATGACAACATTCTCGTATATTTTTAATTTAACTTTTATTTTTATAAACAAAGCAGCTGTTAACTTCTGAGTGGCGATATACATTCTGTACAGATAGATAGATAATTCTATTTTCAATATCCCTAGGCCGGAGGCCCGTGAGATAGAAAAATGTCAATACACAACATAGCAAAATGTGACAACAGCAAAATATATCAATACAATGTTACGCATATATGTACATACATAAACATACTAAAAACATGCACCAATCTATGTTTATAACAAGTAACGGTTCTGCTGTGCAAAATGGTAGGGTTTCATAAATGACTGTTGTATAAATTGTTTTTGATAAAAACTACAAATATGACTGTCTTTCATTAGCCTAATTATTTAATATAAGCATATGGTTCTTTTTGAAGAGAAAATTCTGTTATTGTTTTGTTAGTACTTTCTTTTCACTAGTAGACATATTCTTGACATTATTGTATTATTTTGAACAATACTACGTAATTCAGTATGTTCACTTTACTTATTTTATTTTTATAAGATTCAGAGCCAACGAAACTATGCTTTTGTCGATAATGGTTCATTATGTCTGCTTTTTCCTGCTCGACTTCTTCATTCGTGTTGAGATATTTTGTTTTGATTGCAAGTACCAGATTTAAACAATTCAAATATCCCCTGTTATTACAGTCAACTACTAAAACAAATATTCTTTATTTCAGTCTTATTTTTGTGAACAACAAGTTGTATAATTATACTTTGTTTCAAAGAAGCATTTACATTGTTCAACAATAACATTCACATTTGAATTATAAGAGACAATAAAACATACATACACATTCATAAACATTCATACAACATATAAAAACAATATGGTACAGTTACATGTAGAACTATGTTCCATGAAATAATATTTTACAGTTATAATAAAAATTAAAATGTGTGGTGTATATTCACGTTTTTAAAAGAAATGCTCTATGTTTAAGTATATCGTATATAGCACATAGATTTTGGCACTTGAATACATCATACATTGAATGAAAATATCAATTTCATTTTATCCAAATCACAAAAAAATAAAAATTATCACAGACAAATCTGTTATATAAGAATTATATTTATCACAGTGTAACTCATCTCACAACAGAATACAAACAATTAATAACAAATATGAATAGATAAGTGAGCTCAAACAATATATATCAATTATGTCAAACTCTGTTAGTGACTTAGATATGTATGCGCGCCAGCTAAAAAACCGTTAGTCAGAAGAAAGAGAGAACATACTGACTTAAAACAATGAAGATGTTATTTCAAACGTAAAGGAGGCGACATGGACATTGTGGCTCGCAGCCGTGTTGAACTGTTGTATATCTGGTAGCAGATTTTTTTCAATAGAAGAAAGAAAACATGAAGTTATTTGTTGTGGCTGTAACTTGTTGATAGGATAAAGGTTCCAATCATATTTTATAATTAAATTAATTATTATTTGTGTTTCTTCTCATTATTCCCTAAACAAAATACAGTTTGACCTTTTAAGTCCGAGTTCATCAGGTCCGATTTTTTGGTTAATATTCATTTTGGATGGTACGGAATTTCGGGTAGATGGTTGTCTAATAAGTGAGGTCTGCTTGTATTCGAACAAAGGTTGTCGAATAAACGATATCTGAATGGACTACAAAAATAACAGTTTTAATGTTAAGTCTCATTAAACCGCCATCGTCCTCACGTTTTTTAAAAATCTTGGGACCGACGCTTTTGTGTCTGTATTATCTCTAAGATCGCTCCGGAATCACTCCGGCCATTATGGATACTGTCGGTTGTTGTTTGATGTTCTTGAGAGTCGAGGCGTTCATTTGCTTCTTTGACCTTCGTGTTCTTTCTCTTACATACAGCTGATCGTATACAACCAGGTAAACAAACTGCAATAAAGTGGGTTTGTTAATACTAAGCTTTACATACAGAACTGTATTACCAGAACAGTACAGAAGAGAACAGAACATTTATAACGACGTGTACATTGCATATAGTCAACATTCAAATATAACTGTACAGCGAGAACAAGGGCATGATGTCAAAGTTGTAATTTAATCATACAGACAATGCCACTCGTTTTCTATCAAATACATGTGCGTATAACGAAGTCTGTGCCGGAAGCACAATAGAAGTGTAGTTCAATGTAAAACCATCCGTGAATTAACGCTTGTACCTCCCATAAGGTCTCTATCAGGTCCATATCAGCTTAACGTGAATGTCGCTACAGAACATGTATGCTTTGTATGGGCGAGTCTTGTACCGGACCGTTCCTAGCAAAAGTATTGACTGACCATTGAATAAACATCCATTTTGTTATAAAGCCAGTCATCCCCTAGTTCAAGTAAAGCTCGTTAGTTGTACAGGTCACATATGGGAGCTGGTTACGATTGAATGGATTGTGTTACCGCGTGTGGCATGATGGACTGTTTTACAACTTACTAAGATGAATAATAAGAACAATGACAACATCACAACTATTGACGATAACACACTAGTATCACTGCGTGAGTAACACCGACATGTTAAGAGCTATGTGAGATACCAAGGTATGCATTCGGGAGAATTTCCGGATCGAGACAATGAGGGAATAGTTTGCAATTGTGTTCACTAACGGCTTGATACAGGAGCTAGAGCAAACTGGTAACCGCTTCTGTAAGTACAACATGAATATATCATCGCCAAATGTCGCAGACGACATGTTTCTTGTTTCGTTCTAGAAGCCTGGTATGGGCAATTTGTTATATATATGTTTGCGTCAGTCAACAAGATGGCGATACCTCTACAAATTAAATAAGTGCGCTGTGGTAGAATTCAATCAAAGCAAACGGAGGCTCGACGATCATCGACCGATATTTTACCTTGGACAGCAACAACTGGATATTGTTGATAAATATACGAACTTGCAATACAACTTTAACTTCAAATCATAGTATACATGAAGCTGCGATTAAAATTAGAGGGACATTTATGAACATTTGCAGAAATGTATTCGAACCTCATTCAATCAGTGCTCTTACACTGTGCAAGATATACCAATCAGTGGTTCTGCCTAAAGCAGTGTATTGTTGTGAGACATTGAATACATATGGTGCAAGTGATATGAAATGTCTCGAAACGGCTCACCGGTTTTGTATTAAAATGCTTCCCTAGAAATCTTGCTACACATAATTCCTTCAGTACTGTAAACATGACTAAGGAAGTGTAAAGTAAGCTGTGCAATGCGAAACTGTGTCATACTGTTAGTTGACCGATATGTAAAAATTGGATCATATCTGAGAATATGTCTTACTTTTTTGCTTTACATGTATCTCTCTTTATATGCTCATTTTTAAGATTATAACATTGTTTTTTTTTTAATCCGTGTGTTTCATTTGATACTTGGAATAATATTATCATAAATTGTAAGTGTCATATTTTGCATAATATATGTTTATTTCTTTGTAGCAAATGTAGATATGCTACGCTCTCCAGTTATTGGAGGTTATAAAAGTATATAACTCAGATTGAAAAATGTTATCCTAGTCAATATTTGAGAAAGATTCTAGTAAATGGTATTCTGATGACCTAGGCGTTGTGAGCAGTGGTCATTGGATATCAAGCAGTATAACCCTCTTCCATTACACACAAATTAAATATTCCCTGTACGAATCATACATTGTATGTGTGCGTCAAATGTCGTTTTGGAGCGCAATGTTTAGTCAAATGGAAAACATACGCTTCGCCAAGGATTCGAACCCACGACTACCATCAGGCTGTCAGGTACTTGAGCGACAAATCGGGCGATACAGCTTGTATATACTAATACTGATAGCACATTTTTCTTTAACTAACTATCAGAGGTTTATGTTTACCTTTTGATAGTCAAATTTCAGATACATATGAACATAAATCTTGAATGAATAATTCCTTTATGTTACTGTTCTATGTGTTTTGCTGATTAAGAGAAATAAGAACACTTAAATAGCGGTCTATCTCTTCATTCCGTTGCATTTAGCAATGCTTTATATCCTATTCTTTATCAGGTTTTGAACAAACAAACATAATTGACACAAATATTGATTGTATATATCTAAGCATGTAAAAGACAGACAGGTCAATAATGCTGGTATACTTTATGACAGAAAAAAACAAAAAAAACACTGCACCATTAATAAAAGTGTAATCAGCAATGAATATTTGTTTATATTTTTCATTCCACTATAACTATGTACCCTATTGATGTTAGGCTATTAATTAGGAATTTCACGCAATTATGTTTATGTTAGATAATGTAGTTTATACTGAAATAATCGTTGATGACCAACACCAATGATTTATAATATATTAATTGTATGTGATATCTTGATATGTTGTGTTGTTTGAAAAGTGTCTAGAAATCCAGCAGTCTGTATTAACCGATTTAAAAATGTGTTGGATAAAGATCGGACATTAATGCTGTAATGGTGAACGGGGTCCGACTGAGATTGACCGCAACGAAACGGATAAATGGTCACGAAATCGTTTCTTATAATTATTTGAGAAAAATAATATCAGCTATGAATTCATTGAACTTTAGCACAGACATTACAGAAAATGAAATAAGCAATTGAATCAAATAATAGTGTAACATTTCATTATTTTCTGGTGCGGATATTCAATGAAATGTATACAATGTAATTGTATTGGTTAAAGTTTCAATAAATGGCTTCAATACGGAAACCATCTTATTCTATGAAAACCTAAAGTTATCTGGTTAAGTAGTTAAGACATGTGAATCAATTTCGGATCAATATTAATAAAACATGTAATACTTACTACACTTAACATCAATGCTCCAGCCACAGTACATAGAATGGCCGAATAACCAACTGTGTGTCCTTGGTACGAAAAGTACACCTCAACGTAGATGGTAGAAACAAGAATAAGAATTGCTGAAAAAAGATTAATATAATATATAAGTTATATGAAAATGTTTATATCCCAAGGGTACATACGTAAGGGAACAGGGGTGCAAGGAATGACCAGGCCGACCATGTCATAATGCTTGCGCTCAACAATATTTGACCATATTTAACCATCAATGCAATACATAAAACAATGTCATAGATTTCTCATAATTTGTATTTCACAAAATAAGCAGAGACAGAAGTTGAAAAAAAAGCTATAATTTTTAAACCTCGGACAAGCTGCTTTAGTGCGAATTAAATACTTCAAAAGACGTGTCTACAACTTACGTCCATTTAATTTTGAACGTGAATATATCTTTAATCATGTAATACAGTATAAACACAATGTTACAAACCTGCAGCAGGATAAAATATACCACATAAAATGGACAGCATCGTCATAAACATTGTGTATTTCCAAAGATCAAAGTAGATTCCTAATCCAAGCATAGCAACTATAAGATACTTGATCACCAAGCTTACAGACATCATTATCAATGCGTTGTTCATCACAGCTGAAATTTGATTACATACGATATATTTTTTCGAAATATTTGGTTATCAGTTATCACAGGATATTCATGAACCGATACTTTTATATTAACACGAAAGTAAGTGGTCAGATGGTTCACATGGATTGAATTCATCATATGCCAATACTTGACATTAACATGTCTTATATATATAACATTAAATCGTCTCCCATGGCCAAGTGGTTAAGGCATCCGCCTTGGAATCGGGAGGTCGAAAGTTCAAATCCCGGTGAGGGTCCGTTCTGATATGACCTGTTGGTGAGCCGTCAGCTAGCTAAATAATGGTTACCGTGGACCTTCCTACCTGGTGCCTGGCATTAAAGGATAGGAATCGGGAAGTAAATGTGGTCAGAAATTATGTGTCGCATAAATCAGAAATGGCTGGCAAAACAGGGATGACACTATAATAAATACAAGTATAGGACCAAAGGAAATGAAAGAAATAAAAAAAAGTTTATTTGTGTTGCATGGGATATTTCGTCATAATTCATCGTTCACAACACAGTTTCAATCATTTTTACCATTGCTCATGTATTCAGGTAGGTGAATTTTGTATTTGTGTGAAAAAGTAAATGTACGTATCGAAAGTTAAGTTCGCATTATCACCCTTTACTTACCATAATTGTGTCCGCACCAAGTGTAGATAAGTCCTATGGAACATGAGTCGTGTTGTTGTGTAATCACGCTCCAGTCCAGCTGTGTAGCATGAATCCATTTCGATGTAAAATAACCGATAGTTAAACACCATACACTTATAAAGTTAATCAGACCAATTAAATAAAGAGTTTTCTTCTTCGTTTTTAAATCCATTTTCCCTTCCGAAAAGTCACTTTTTCAGAAATCCTTGTCTAAATTTACCACACAGTAGCAATGAATACACAAACGATTAGCAGGACCATGCTAATTCTATCATTAAATTAAACATTTCTGCCTATACTTTGAACCGTAATAAAGTATGAATCTTATTCGACAATTCAAATTGTACCTACAATTTACAAATAAAACATATACATATATAATCTTGTGAAGACAAATCCTAAAACACTTCGATTGCAATCATAAACAATTGCGACAATAAACTTCGAGAATGATTATAAGTACTCTCTTAACGAAGCCATCATGAATTCTGATTACAAGTCAACTATACGAACCGACATGTTAGAATAAAACGCATGAATGCTTTACACTTTAATTTTAAACACAAAAACCAAAAGTTGAACGCTGTTTTCATATGAATTGAACAATTAATTTGTTATCTGTAAAGTGTCTGTGACCTTGCGTGCGCTTTTAAAGATCGAAGCAATGTTACCAAGTGGAATGTATCAGAACAAACCAAATGGCAAATATGATAGGAGTCCCTGTTATCTTTTGAATCCTACCAAACCGGCTGGTAATATGAACAACATATCGATAAAACTCCATATTACATGCGTAGTTCACAATTTTTGTCATAAATGAAAGCGTGTTAATGACATAAAATATAAAAATACAAACTACTTATTTCCAAACAACAAAAAACTCACAATAATAACTAATAATAATTTATTTAATAGTATTGCAATTAACCATTTTCTAGCTCTCCGATATCGTATTTGTTTTCGATTACAGCATTATATAGTTTTAACAACTTATGTGCATGTGTTTCACCAAAATTTAAATCAAATTATTGTAACAATGGAATATTCTTAAAACTGAAGTAAAACATGTGTGCGAAAGAAAACGTATACACCCCTATTACAAAACGAAGAAAAATATGAGGTTTTTAACATTTACAGAAGATGACAACTTACAACTAGTCAAAAACATTCCAATCAACGTCAATGAAGATCCTATTCGGTACCGGGAAGAGAAATAGCGCAGGGGGAAAATGACAATTTCAATGTCAGCGTAACCTTGACACTTATTTATTGATTTTTTGATAAAGGAGTTAAATCATCTCATTTACAACGTTTCATATCTGGGAAACCAGATTGACAAAACCCGTGTTTGAGGCAAGAAAGTCTGACAAATATGTTTTTCCGTTCAAATACTGTATTCAAATTTCAACCATATGTTTGAGCCGGTGTGCGTTTTTTTCTAATGAATGTCTTAAATCTATATTGTCATGAAAATTGTACAGGTTATCTTGAAGCAAATGCGATCCAGTAGAATACATATATAGAATGACCATTGCAATCCAGTAGTATACATATATAGAATGACCATTGCAATCCAGTAGAATACATATATAGAATGATCAATGCAATCCAGTAGAATACATGTATAGAATGACCATTGCAATCCAGTAGAATACATATATAGAATGACCATTGCAATCCAGTAGAATACATATATAGAATGACCATTGCAATCCAGTAGAATACATATATAGAATGACCATTGCAATCCAGTAGAATACATATATAGAATGACCATTGCAATCCAGTAGAATACATATATAGACAGACCATTGCAATCCAGTAGAATACATATATAGAATGACCATTGCAATCCAGTAGAATACATATATAGAATGTCCAATGCAATCCAGTAGAATACATATATAGACAGACCATTGCAATCCAGTAGAATACATATATAGAATGACCATTGCAATCCAGTAGAATACATATATAGAATGACCATTGCAATCCAGTAGAATACATATATAGACAGACCATTGCAATCCAGTAGAATACATATATAGAATGACCATTGCAATCCAGTAGAATACATATATAGAATGACCATTGCAATCCAGTAGAATACATATATAGAATGACCATTGCAATCCAGTAGAATACATGTATAGAATGACCATTGCAATCCAGTAGAATACATATATAGACAGACCATTGCAATCCAGTAGAATACATATATAGAATGACCATTGCAATCCAGTAGAATACATATATAGAATGTCCAATGCAATCCAGTAGAATACATATATAGAATGACCATTGCAATCCAGTAGAATACATATATAGACAGACCATTGCAATCCAGTAGAATACATATATAGAATGACCATTGCAATCCAGTAGAATACATATATAGAATGTCCAATGCAATCCAGTAGAATACATATATAGACAGACCATTGCAATCCAGTAGAATACATATATAGAATGACCATTGCAATCCAGTAGAATACATATATAGAATGACCATTGCAATCCAGTAGAATACATATATAGACAGACCATTGCAATCCAGTAGAATACATATATAGAATGACCATTGCAATCCAGTAGAATACATATATAGAATGACCATTGCAATCCAGTAGAATACATATATAGAATGACCATTGCAATCCAGTAGAATACATGTATAGAATGACCATTGCAATCCAGTAGAATACATATATAGAATGACCATTGCAATCCAGTAGAATACATATATAGAATGACCATTGCAATCCAGTAGAATACATATATAGAATGACCATTGCAATCCAGTAGTATACATATATAGAATGACCATTGCAATCCAGTAGAATACATAATTAGAATGACCATTGCAATCCAGTAGAGTACATATACAGAATGACCAATGCGATACAGTAGAGTACATATATAGAATGACCAATGCGATACAGTAGAGTATATATACAGAATGACGAATGCGATACAGTAGAGTACATATACAGAATGACGAATGCGATACAGTAGAGTACATATATAGCATGACCAATGCGATACAGTAGAGTATATATACAGAATGACCAATGCGATACAGTAGAGTACATATACAGAATGAACAATGCGATACAGTAGAGTACATATATAGAATGACCAATGCGATATAGTAGAGTATATATACAGTATGACCAATGCGATACAGTAGAGTACATATACAGAATGAACAATGCGATACAGTAGAGTTCATATACAGAATGACCAATGCGATACAGTAGAGTACATATACAGAATGACCAATGCGACACAGTAGAGTACATATACAGAATGACCAATGCGATACAGTAGAGTATATATACAGAATGACCAATGCGATACAGTAGAGTACATATACAGAATGACCAATGCGATACCTAGAGTACATATATATAATGACCAATGCGATACAGTAGAGTACATATACAGAATGACCAATGCGATACCTAGAGTACATATATAGAATGACCAATGCGATACAGTAGAGTACATATACAGAATGACCAATGCGATACAGTAGAGTATATATACAGAATGAACAATGCGATACAGTAGAGTACATATACAGAATGACCAATGCGATACAGTAGAGTACATATATAGAATGGCCAATGCGATATAGTAGAGTACATATATATAATGACCAATGCGATACAGTAGAGTACATATACAGAATGACCAATGCGATACAGTAGAGTACATATATAGCATGACCAATGCGATACAGTAGAGTACATATATAGAATGACCAATGCGATACAGTAGAGTACATATATAGAATGACCAATGCGATACAGTAGAGTATATATACAGAATGACCAATGCGATACAGTAGAGTACATATACAGAATGACCAATGCGATACAGTAGAGTACATATACAGAATGACCTATGCGATACAGTATATATATAGAATGACCAATGTGACCAATGCGATACAGTAGAGTTTATAATACTGCAAAGAAAAATCCAGTAATTTCATTGGTTAAAGGCTCGCGTATAGGATTCTATATACACGGCGCTGACAGGGTATATGACGTTTTTCCCTTCATGCGCCTCGTGACAATTTTCGCTGACGGCTCGAGTCGAAAACTTTTATCTCTTGATATCCGCAAGTTACTAGAAATTGACAATTGATCTTCACACATGATTCAATAAATATGGAACAGATTACACGTGTGCTAGTATTAATATTCAAAACGATAGATTTTTAAGGTTTGAGCCAAATTCAGTTCGATAAAGTCCATGAGATCAGACGCTTGAAAATAAAAATTAGAGTTCTAGCGCGCGCTTAACCATGTGTATTGAGGTACCTTACGGGGTAATGCAATTGATTTTCAGGCAATATAACGTGTGAGTGAAATAAAGGAATTTGATCTTCAACAACTAATTCCCGATATATTTTAAAAGGAATACGTTTTAATAACTGATATTTTACAAAACTAAAACACTCTAAACAACTTTATGAACCAAAAACAGCAAAAATACACATACAGTATCTAATTATTAGATCTAGAGAGCTAGGCATCGAAACATTGCTTGTTTAACTAAATTAGATTGAAAAGATGGAATTGCAGTATTATAAATTCGTTATACAGGCTGTTGACAGGGTGTATGGGGGAATATGACCAGTCTGTGATTCATATAACCCTCGGCTAACGCCGAAAAAAACTGAGCTTGACACTCATCTAAATCAAGAGTTCTCCGAAAATGGGGCCCGAGTACAGGACATGAGCATTTTCACACATTTAATAAGAAAGGTAACTCTTCAAACATTCTTGTGATTCTCGTACGTGTTGTCTCCCTTGTAATAACTACGTCGCACTGTCACGGAAAATTATATCATTCCCCATTTTCACGTTTCAGCAACAAAGGATATCAAAATAAATCTATTTTTGTCAATCTATATTCGGTTTTCCGAGTGTTTTAAGTCCAACCAAAACAAAGTGATAACATTTTTGAGACTGACCATTGTCCAGTAGTGTCCGGAGTGACAGATGTGGTCAGATAGCATCCTTTTGTGCTCGTCTGTGTTTAATTATTACACTGACCTGGGTGTCACAAGCAATAAAAATCACAGAGGATCGCCTTTGAAGTGGAAGAATTTAAACTGCAATTTAATTGCTATTTAAAAAAAGAAAATTTTGAAACGATGAAAATGCAGGTGTGCACTGAAAAAATGTATTTTATTTATTTCGAAATGGACGTGGCTTATGAGGTCAACGAAGTAGCCGAGCATATGTTATTTTTTTATTTTGTTTAAAGCAATTAATTATATTGTTCTGTGTATTTTTTTCTATTGCTGTACGTGAGATGTCGTCTGCTTATTTTACTATACATCGAAGGTATCAAATTATACACATATTTTTTGTCTATTTTCAGTTACCGATATTAAGAAATATAGTTCGATTATTTGGATCGTTGCATGATATTTGGTGTCCATGATTGAATTAGCATTATACAGTATGACAACTTATCATTTTTTCTAACTGATCACATCTAATATATTGGAATATGTTTCCCAATAAAATACATTGAACTAGTTTACTTTATTTGAAACCCTAAATATACATGATAGTACAACACATGTGCTGATAAAGAATTCTGTTAAAGTAATACAATGCTCATTTGTTGTACATTTGTTTACCTAACCAGACATGAAAAATATATTTCCTATAGTTAAAAAATAAACAAATATGCATTAACAAAGAATGAACTCATAATGTATTAATTCATATTTGTTGAAGAAAGATGTTTGTTCATCATAATTTTTTTTTTTAAACTTCCATTTTTTTAACAATCAGGATATTTTACAGGGTTTGACTGTTAGTTGTATGTTAAAAAAAGATTTTTTCAATCGGTTATACATTGCAATGGCTCTTATTAGAGATGTTTAGCCAATGTAACAACACTACTGGATAAAGCCAATTCAAACATGTTATCATACATCTTTAAAACAATCAAACAGCAGAAACATGGGGTGACCAATGAGAAGTGTTTTATGCAATATAAATATGACAACATTCTCGTATATTGTTATTTTAACTTTCATTTTTATAGAAAAAGCAGTTATTAGTGAGTTGAATGTGACGATTTCTTAAAGCATTGAAATGTGTACACTTGGATCCGGGGCTTTTTCGAATTCGGTTTTATTTAATACGATAACGATTACACCTTGGTTTTATATGTGTGATGTTTTTTTGTTTATGTATGATCGTTATTTCTTAAACTTATACTTTTATACTTAAAGAGTAATGTTAGTGTTATTATATTTTAATGATTTGTATAGATTGTTGTATCGTTATAGTTGTACTTTATACTTCGTTATGATGTACAATGATGATACTTGAGTGAATAAATAGTTATGTATTTGATTTACGCAATGTATTTGTAAATGATTTTCAATTGCTTTTTAAAGTTCGATTATGGTTCTTAAGAAAATCATTTGCAACTCTACGAAAATGCTGCATCAATGTCAACTTGTATCAATGTCAACTTGTATCAATGTCAACTTGTATCAATGTCAACTTGTATCAATGCCAACTTGCATCAATGTCAACTTGTATCAATGTCAACTTGCATCAATGTCAACTTGCATCAATGTCAACTTGTATCAATGTCAACTTTTATCAATGTCAACTTGTATCAATGTCAACTTGTATCAATGTCAACTTGTATCAATGTCAACTTGCAACAATGTCAACTTGCAACAATGTCAACTTGTATCAATGTCAACTTGCATCAATGTCAACTTGTATCAATGTCAACTTGTATCAATGTCAACTTGCATCAATGTCAACTTGTATCAATGTCAACTTGCATTAATGTCAACTTGTATATTTTGAAAGGACTGACATTCTAGCCGACGAAAATAGTTTTATTTCGCTGAATTTGAAAGACTTTGCAATAAATAACTCATAGCATAATGGAAGAACCTTTGCTGTCACTGAGGAACTATTGGCATGTAGACTGTTGAATGTGACGCTGTCTGATATGTAACAATGGAGACTTAGAGGACGAGTTTCATTTTATTCTTAATTGTTGCAAATATCAAATTTTACGAAGGCGATACATAAATGAATAGTATTGGCGAAAACCTAGTATGTATAAATTGGTTCAAGTATTTAGTTCTAATAATGATGCAGTTTTAAAAAGATTGACAATGTAGCTACAAAGTGCTATAAAAGTACGTAGTCCTACTATCTATTACGTTCTTGATTGGATGTTATAATTATAATGCTGTTTTTCATATTTATTCATATTGTATCACTGTCGTTTGTCATGTAATATTTCGTTTGAATATGTTGTATGTATAAATGTACATGTACTTACTCTCATAGAGTATGTTAATATTATTATTGTAAATTGTATATTATATTGGATGATAATACTTAAATCCAGATATTAATAAATCATTATGTTCTGTTCTGACATGAAAACACGTAAGATGAACGTTTTTTATGATGACACATATTCTCTTTCCATTTTTGTATTTAAAACAATTAATGAGAACAGCCTCTACGATTTGTAAAAATCTCTACTTTCGTGTTGATGTCTAAAATAGAATACTTTCGGTTTAGAAATATACGTCAATATCAAAACAGAATTATTTTTTTGTAAAATGTAATGCAATTTGGGTGCTTGGAAAAAAGTGTTATGCCGCTGTAAGCGACAATATGCAACGTGCGTGTACAGAATGTTTTTATTACAGTAAAACTTCGAAACCTCGAACTGCTCTTGGATCTAGCAATTAGTTCAAGCCATCTAGATCTATTGTTCGAGCCATCTATTGTTCGAGCCATCTATTGTTCGAGGCATCTATGATATACCTGTGTATGTACGAACTGACTGTTCCAGTTCGAGTGCACTTTGCATTATGAAAATGGTTAGAATATATCGGATCATACCAATGTTGAGACTTCGCCAGACTTTACTCGACGAAGTTTGCACTTCTGTTTAAGAAATTTATAAAAGACAATAAATTGTTGTTTAATAGAATTTTATTTACTCTGCAATATAATAAACAATTAAGAATTCCCGTTTGTTGTTCATTCAACATTTAATATAACTATTATGTGATTTGTTTGTCCCATAAGTACATGTAGATAATACAACAGTCAAATAATTAATACGAAATGCGAAAGAAATTCATCGCCAATCTCACCCTCCCTCGTCAAAGAAAATGATTTCAACTTATAAATAAAGTGATAAGTACTGTATTGTTCGACCTATCTATGGTAAAAAATGGATGAAATGGTAACAAGGGGCTGCAAATAGAGAATTCGAAGTTCTACTGTATTCTTTACAGATGAGATTAAAAAAAGAAAGACACCGAATTTTATATTGTTATGATTTAATACACAATTATACGGTTCCACCTGTCTAAAGAGACGTTAATTCTGACTGCTGTTGAGAGACTGATTCTAATGTGATTATTATTTACATATTTGGTTGTTTCAGATGTCCACCTATAATTGATATGTTAAACTGATACAGTTCCAGAGTTGCGTCTATTCCCATAGGGTGTGGCTTCATTCCATAACATTAATGTTAATCGATACAAATTACCAGATTTTTTCAATAAAATTAATTTATCATCTGATGTAAACAATTAACCAAGCATGTTATAGTATGATAAAGTCAAATTATTTATTCTGCCAATAAAAACGAGGCATCAGGCAAACAGAATAGACGCATTTGGTCACCGTGGAATTATAGCCTGGGGCCGTTTCAAGTGATTTATCATATATATAATCAACATTATGATCAGCATAGTCAAATAAAGTAATTATTGTAATATTAGTCGCTTCATATGAATTTTTTATTCGCTTAGATTATATTTGTGAATTCAGCCGGGAGTTCGTCCGTTGATGCAACGGCTTTTTGTTCATTTATATAGACGGATGATAACGCTAATCGCTTGTTATTCGTTATGTCAAAAGTTCAGGATTATGTCACACGAAAATCCCTAGTTGAGATAAAATTAATGGAACTAGAAAATGATAATCGTTCCATTTATAAAGATGAGCTTCGGGGAAAACGGGGTTTATTTATTGCCATTGCTCAATGTTTGTTCAAACAATAAGCACTCGTTTAGCAAGATTAGAACGTAAAATTGACGAGAGAGAAATCTGTCGGCATGGTCTGGAGTAGTTGTATTCAAGACCCATCTAGACACAACGTATTCGCCTGATTTGGTGGTCGATGCAGAATTGTACGATGCTATCTTTTCAAACATCGAGTAATATTGACTCATATCTATGGAGCCCGCCCAGTCAGTTCAGTGGTTAGAACGTTAGGCGGTCACCCGAGTGGTCTGGGTTCGGTTCAAGGGCTGGGCGGAGCATGTCCTTCAGTAACATTACGGTCACTTGTCCACGTCTAATCCACGATGCGGAGTTGTCAGCTGCTTGCGGAAGTGCAAGTAAGTAGGTTGATAGTAAATTCCAGGAAAACTGGTCGAGTAACCGACGTATACACCTGAAAAATGTTGAAATGTGTCTTAAACTTGATAATGATATGAGATATCTACATAACAAATAACAGGAACATCGGTGCATTTATCTGAGTTAAATCCTCGCAAGCTCTCTTGGTACATATACTGGTGTTTCTATGCTTCAATATAAATACACACATTATACAGACCAACCTCTGTGTAGCAACACCATTTCGATGGCCTTTTTTCTTTTTTGGAGGGGTTGTGGCTATATAGAGTTTAAAATTGATCACCAACAATTCACTGTATATCATGAGTTTCTTTTCTCTCTATATTCAAAATAAAATTGGTTCAACTGCACAAAACATTTTCGACAATAAAAAGCACCATTTTGACGTACTTAATTCTACATAGAAGTATGTCTGAATAAAATTACCCCGAATAGTCTTACATTTATATTGTTGCTGTCGGATTTGATCTTTAAGTTCCAATTCTTTCTTGTAATTTTGTCGTTAATTTGTATCTGATCTGGAAATAAAATAATATACGGAAAAATGCGGGGCTTTTCTTTCAATTTTGACTAGACAGTAGAATCACACTTGAATACAATCTCAGAATTTAGGTCACCTCTTATATAATACCGTGTTCTCATGGGGCAGTATTTTTCTTCAGTAGTTGAACTCTATAAACAGAACACCTCACTACTAGGACCGACTTCCTATAGAACCAAGGGTGGCCTTGTGATTGAGGTTTCACTGTAGATTATATTTGATGTCCAGTAGAGAATGTTGATCACGGTCTTTTGGCAAACGGTAACAATCCTCCAACTGGAACTAATAAAAACTTTCGACCGTACAACAAAGTCCGTACTAAAATACGTGTTCTTATACCTTACCAACAAATTAACCATTCGACATGGTGTACAAAAACGTGATAACGCAACTTTCCGGGGATAGAAAATACTTGATTACATTAATTAATCTTTGCATGAACTTTGTGGAATGTGCGATTCAATCATTTTATGATCATTAGTGTCAATATTAAGTGGACAAGCACATGTTCTCTGTATATCATTTATGCGCTGGTCAGTATCATTACGTAAGATTTTCGACATCTCATCAACGATAGCTTGATTCATGGTCGTTGTGGGGTATTTAACCTGGCTGAGTAATTGGGCCGGGAAACAACATAAATAGTAGATGGTTATCATTAGGGATGCTGGTAAAAATGATAAATGGTAGTTACATGTTGATATCTCGCTGTGACGCCACTGTGTATCTCAATGGGAGAACGAAGCATTGTTTTGTCAAATTTACAGTTTGCTTCAGTTCAAGTTTGTTTAAACTTAAATAACCGACATCGATTGTAAAACAAGTTCTAACAACTTATATAAGTCACTCTGTATGACTTCTTAGTGTGTATACATCCAGTACTCGCGCCTAAATTATGCTTTGCTTAAGAGCCTGGCTATGTACCACTAGACACTCATGTCTCTATTAAAGAATGCAGTTCTGCGCAACATCTCCTGCTCAACCCTCTCTTGAGCAAAACCCATCTATCCAACAATATACCATTTATTTCCGGAGTAAACACGTCCTATCAAACACTTATTATATTTATAGGGAATCAACGAATATTCGGATATTCGAATATTCGTTTGTACGTCCGAATATTCGAATACTGATACGGCATTGGAATATTCGATGAAATATATATTTTCAATATAAAAGCTGAATGCATGTTTTTGTTGTGCAACATAAAAAGTCGCCGAGATGTAACGATCGCTTGTTGCTCCGTATCCAAAATGGATTTCGGGAAATTCAATGGATTTATATCGAAAGATTAACCAATCCGCGTTGAGGTTACAAACGTTGTTCGGTTGAAGAGAAGTTGGTTTAGCGGTTAACGTAAGATTTGATTGGTTTACACAACACTGATATATAAATAGCAAAGCCATGTTAGTATTACAGCGCCGAAACAATAAGTGCTGTCATGAATCCCTGACGGCGCGTATATTGTTGTAACAAGCCACTCGTCCTACGTTACGTGATGTTGACGATATCATTATGTTTTTTTGTATTTGCGTTTATTCATCGTCGCCACCGGTTTCCCATATTGGCGACGCCTCCGAAATAATGTTAGTTATTTTAGATGTTATGGAGGATAGTGCATGATACAGAAGATGTCCTAGTTCCAGAAACGCCTCTGGTTCTTTCACGTGCCCGATGTAAAGCATCATACACGGGACCTCGATTTTGTCTCTTCCGAAAGACTGTTAGTACTGTTAGTGGTGGAGCGGGGGACCGAACCTGCGACCCCTGGATTACTAGTTCAGCGCGTTACAACTGGACCATATATCCATTACATTAGGTCGTTTGTATATGTTGCTGTGATGTAGTTCAAATGAAATGGTCGAACCTGCAATAAGCGCTTTTGTCACTCAGTTTTTACGTACAATAAAAGTACATATGCACTGAATAAGGTTATGTATTTATTTTGATAATGACCATGGGCCAAACACAGTTATGTTCAAATGAGGAAAGTCAGATCGGCTTGAACAACATTCATATCACATCATTATAGCCAAAGTAGCGTCTTTTCAATCACAAAGCCAAACTATTAAATACCATTAGTGTGTAAATTAAGTGCAAGCATAAATATAGCCAACGCAAGATAATATGTTGCACTTTATATTACGAAAGACAGGTGTGGACATTCACACATTATTATGACTCTCACATCTAGGTATACATGACACACTGCGTTCGGCATACATAGACACACTGCGCTCGGCATACATAGACACACTGCGTTCGGTATACATGCCACACTGCGCTCGGTATACATAACACACTGCGCTCGGTATACATGACACCCTGCGCTCGGTATACATGACACACTGCGCTCTGCATACATAGACACACTGCGCTCTGCATACATAGACACACTGCGTTCTGCATACATAGACACACTGCGCTCTGCATACATAGACACACTGCGCTCTGCATACATAGACACACTGCGCTCTGTATCCATAGACAAACTGCGCTCGGCATCCATAGACACACTGCACTCGGCATACATAGACACACTGCGCTCGGCATACATAGACACACTTCGCTCGGCATACATAGACACACTTCGCTCGGCATACATAGACACATTGCGCTCGGCATACAATGACACACCAGGTTCGGCAAACATGGACAACTTGTGTTCGACAGTCTGCTATCGGCACATATAAGCACACTGTACAGGAATACAATGTATATGGACACACTTTATTAGGAATATACCTGTCACTCAGAAGGGATGGACCCCTGCAAATAGAATAAGTTATCACACTGCAGACTGAATACATGGACACCAAGTACGCTATGCAGTAACACATTGTACTTAGAATGCATGGCCACCATGAATTGATATCAATGGACGCCCGGCATCGGAATATTGGAATAGATACGAACAATCTTTAATCTTATCTTGAGTCTGATGCACTAAAGACGATTGTAGAAGAAAGAGAACAACGTACCAAAATTAACAACTACATGTACTGTATATACTGCAGTATCCTTCACTTTTTATTGATCTGTTAATTACTGAACCTCGTTATGTTTGCTTGTATAAACATGAACACATTCATATTCATCACCAATTTTTATTTTCCACAGTTAATATACCCGTTGGTGTTTGTATGTTGTTTAAACTCATGTGATGGCACCCAGGGGGTTTACTCGGTTGTTTTAGCATCGTGTATGTATAAAATATTAATGATAATTTGTTATTTTCGTGCCGCTCATTCCTCTGTTTGTTTGTTTATTATCGATGTTTTGGTGTAAAATGGTGATAAGTGAGAACCTGACCGATAAATAATGCACTTTGTTATGTACATTGTTTCTGTAATATATAATTGTTTGTTAAGACAAGGAGATACATTTGTTATATGATAGTATTTTGTAAGGCTGAATACAGGGTAATGTATTTATACCACTCAAATATAAAGATAGTTTTGTTTTAAGTTACTGTATGTCAAGATTAGTAAATTCTTACATGAATGGTATATTAGATAAATACTATGAACATCTCTTTGTCGATCCGAGAAACAAACATCATCTCTGGCGAGAACATGTGCACATGTAAATGCAATTTTGGTCTCTTATTGGGATGTGACTTTTTCAAATCGTTAACTTTTATAGCGGAAAGAATGCTGAATGTTGAAAATATTTCATTATTCAAGACAGGGCCGCTCTGGTGAGCTTGCGTGGTATATAAAAGTGGTAAAATCCCTCAAAGTTTCTTTTTTATATCCAAATCCATCTGCTAAAATGTCTACTTTTATTTTGAAAAGTGGAATAAGGTCAAATATATTGACATGTAGTCTTGTTTATATTGGTACAGTTGTATCGATGTAAGTGTCATTGTTAATTGATAGGTTCTGCTTGTTAGTATATTGCATGTTCTGCAATTCTGAAACGTATTAAAACTTTGATTTAAAATTAGTTATGCGCATTTGTCATGTATTTAACAATGACTAAGATTTCTTTAGTTAGACCGATTTATCTTACATTGACTGGGAAACCGATTCTAACGTTTCTTATGCTCATTTCTGTTCATTTGTATACCTTACCAAACATGAAAAATATATTTCCTATAATTAAAACATCAATCAACATTCATTAACAAAGAATGAACTCATAATGTATTAATCCATATGTGTTGAAGTAAGATGTTTGAACCTCATGAAATTAAAAAAAGCTTCCAGTTATTTTAACAATCAGGTTATTTTACAGATTTTGATTGTTAGTAATAAAAGTTATGATAAAAAAATATATTTTCAATCGGTTATACATTGCAATGGTTCTTATTAGAGATGTTTTTGCCATTGTAACAACAATACTGGAAAAAGCCAATTCAAACATTTTATGTTCAGATGAGCCAGATACATCTTTCAATCAACCAGGTTTGGTGACTGCTGCCTCACATTATGCCTCATTCAGGGATGGCGAATACCAAGGACAGAAGTTCGATAACGCTGTTTTGCTGGGACTGTGCGTCATCCGATTGCGTCATTAATTAGTGGCCCGTCAAAAAGGCACCTGATAATGTCGTTGACGTACATTCAAACTGAAAAGTTTGCGTGAATTAGTCGTAAATATGATGTTCAATATTGAAGTGTTTTGTCCACGTGCGTTGGCAGACACTCACATTAGCACCATACCATTAAACACGTGCTTCACCTTCACATGTATCATATGTGTAGATAGATAGACGTAATATTGTAACCACATATTTACAAGGTTATATATTAGAAAACATGTATAGTACGTACAAGATATAAAAGAGGAGAGTAACACAAAAACAATAAAATCGCATGTTTTTTGGCATCGCAAGCCAAATTTATTTTCAATGCAATAAAAATATTACACAAAACGAGACATGTCTACCTGTGATGCTGAACCTCCCTCGGTAAATTTAACCTATGGAGCGGTGACAAATTGGTTCAATATTGACGCAAGGTTTTTTGAAATCAGTATTTCGAAGGTATGGGGCATATTGGTACAGGGGTAGAGCGCCTGACTCCTGCTCCTACCGTCATATGTTCGATCCTGATCCGCAAACTTCACGAACCCTGTAGTAGACACGAGCACTGGTTAGTAAACCAAACAACATCAGAGGCGAATAATATCAGTTGTAATAACTTGATTCACAATCAATGTAAAATAAATATGTTTAAACTAGAAACTAATTATTGTAGTTACAATAGTGCGACTTTTGACATCTTCCTAAATCTTGATTTAAACGCTTTTTTGTTTGTTTTCAAATAATCAAGTTATGTAATTCCTTAGTTCCATAATCCACAATAATTTAAGACTTGGATAAATTATGAACACCACATTACGCTTTTGTATCCATTGTTACCACAACGTCTCTGCACAACGTCCAGTGTGGTCCTAGTGCGCAAAATGGGAGCTGAATACATAACATGTTGGGTTTTTGTTAGAGACTTTAAGGAAGGGTATTAATAAAAAATCGCGGAATATAGTTCAACACAAATATGTCCAGGGTTTATTTCTGAAATCGAATAATTTTCGACAAAATACAAAATCTTATCGCGTAAAACTATCCGAATGTGTAACAGCTCAACGTTTGTAGAGGCAAAATCGGAGTCGTCTGCTATTTTAACGTTATGTAGGTTTCAACTTATATACATTGTATTATGATTTTATTATTTTTTTGTAATTAACAAAATGGATGCTTTGTTACGGATATCTAGATTTGTAAGGCTATTTAATGCAATATTCTCATTTTTTGAAAATGTTTTTGTAGTCCCCATAATCTGCCGAAAAATAATAGAAGTAAAATGCATGTAAACGGATTATAATGATGCTGACAGACTTATGTACACATAACGGATTATAATGATGCTGACAGACTTATGTACACATAACGGATTATAATGATGCTGACAGACTTATGTACACATCAGGATGTAACCTGCTGTTTGGGCTGTCGGTGCAATTACATCTGTAAACTAAACTTTCTTTTTTTATATTTGCATTTATTTATCGTCTCCACCTGTTTCCCATATGCCTACAGACGCCTCCAGAAGAATATTAGTCATTTTAGATTTTTGGAGGATAGTGCATGATACAGAAGATGTCCAAGTTCTAGAAGCACCTATGGTTCTTTTACGTGCTCGATGTAAAACATCATACACGGGACTTCGGTTTTTGTCTCTATCCGAAAGACTGTTAGTACTGTCAGTGGTGGAGCGGGGGATCGAACCTGCGACATCTGGATTACTAGTCCAGCTTGACGATCCGCTACATCTGTTTATCTGTATATAAGTTTGTATTTATGTAGGCAAGAAGCATGTTTTATTTATTAATGCTGAATAAAAGTTGTTGTTGTTGTTGTTTAAGTATAAAAGTATAACGATCACGCATAAACAAAACATATTCACACATATAAAACCAAGGTGAAATCGTTAAACCTTCCTCTTATAAATCTGTTTAGAAATAAAAACTTGCGTAGTTAAGTCACGTGACTGTAAAGTGGGCGTGTCCGTATCTGCCAATCACAACGAAGTAAATACCAATAAACAAATGCGGACAAACAGCAGAAAACTAGACGTGAAAACAACGCTGAAATCTCTTCCTGATAAACTCAATTGGGCGACTGAATACGAAATCAAATTAATTATTCGTTTGGAGCTCTTAATTGCGAACATGACGACTGAATATCTTATTTTGTATAAATACTCTGATCAATAGTCATAATGGAAGAAAACAAAGCGACCATGATAAAAATGTCCTTATCGAAAAAGTTATCAGAAAATGAGGGTCCGTGACTATTAAGTTTCCTGAATGCTTCGTTTTGACCGAGCCGCCGTCATTATTTATTCATTTCAAATTATATAACATGGTCATTTGGTCAAGAGAGATAATGGCTAGTTTTGATAATAGTATTGTGATGTACTTTATACAAATGCTCTGGACAATTTCATTTTATTGCTTGAGTCCGTATATGGTTTCACAAGGGAATTACGCACAATTGGTAAATATGGTGGAACATTAATTAATCACTTTACTTCATCAAGTGAACTCTATGTGCTTGATATACTATTATACATTTATTACACGCATGCGACAGTATTATCATACAATAGAAATAAACGTAGCAATGTATAGTATAGAGAAATATTCGCCTTGAGAAACACGTGCTTAGTAAGAAGTTGAGTAAAACTATATTTGATATTTTGTAGGAGTTTTGTAGTTTTCTATACAACGCAGACACATTTATTAATTATGATACACATCTTAACATGCAGAGATTTTGTCAATTTTGGATATTGGAGGTATGGACCCGGTAAGAATGACGAAAAACAAATTGAGTCCATTTATATTTAACTACATTTATTACGCAAAATATGACAAATTAAAACTGAGTAAAAACCCTTCTCATATTTTTTGTTTTGTTATATCGATTTTGATTCTGGTCTAAGATGAGAAAAATCTCAACAATTTGAGACAATATTTGAGCTGAGATTAAACTCAGATTGAGATGGGTCCTAGTCTTCTTATTGAGATGGTCTTAATGTTGAGGATGAATAGAGAGCACAACAGTGAGAATGAATTGTGTTCTTAATTTGGAGGTGGTCTTTAAGTAAAGTTTGATTGTATATTGCACCATTTATTTATTGACCACTCTATGTTAGCTATACCAGTGAATTAGATACGCAATGAGTGTATAATATTTCAGACGACCACACGCTGGCGCACGATTGAAGTACGTACTTCCATCAAACTGACCATTAGTGCGTAGAAGAACATATTTTGATTAGTCGGTTATAAGAAGAGTTTTATGCACACTGTATGATGTGTCTAAGTCAATCTGAACATAAACTATGTGAACGGGCTTCATTCAGTGATGTTGATATATTGGCTCAAACATCTTCAATACAAGCAATTGTAATGCATTACCAATCTTATCATGAAACGCACGGACACAACACGTCAAATACCCCGCTTGTTATACGTAACGCTGGAAGATGATACAAACATCTTTCTTCAACAAATATAGAGCAATACAATATTACTCTATTCTTTGATAACGCATCTGTATTGATGTGTTACGATGTGAAATCTATTTTTCACTTTTTTTTCTGTCAAAAATGAACAACAGATGAGTAAAACATTACTTTAACATCAGTGGGGAAAAGTTTTCTAGACGGCGATTGAAAAAATAAATGGAACATATTTTATATCTTCAAAGCATCTCAGCGACTTTACTGTTATTTTGTACAATGATTTTTTTTCTTTTCAGGCCCCCATTAGGGTAACCTCGTTTTTTTGTGTTTTTTTGACAGGTACATGAATGTTCAGGTACAATTGAATATTTTAACATAATACACAGAATATAAATAACATGTCAGAGATACCGGTTTCTTATTATTAAAGCTTAGTGCATATTTCTTAGTACCTGTAAACTGATTCATGCAACTTAGAGCTTTGAAAAAAATATATAAAAAATATTAAATAAAAAGGTACAATTTCTCAATTGGAGTAGTATATTTAAAAACATATTATTACCAGTCTTAGTTTCACACACATACGTTTGAAATTTACTTACACAAAGGGGGGGGGGGGGAGGTTTGGATAGACTAGTACAATAATATGTACTCGTGAGTCGAAATATAGATCAGTGAGTTCGGAACGTTTCTGGGTTCATGGATGATACTAATGATGTAATTGACGTTGTGCATATTTGAAATGCGTCTAAACGTAATTTCCATCTGCTCTCTGTGCGTGTATAATCATTGTACCGAGAGATATATATCAAACTTTATCAGCCATTTTGTCAAACTTATAATAACCAAATATCTTCATTTAGTTGTTCGAGAACATCTCTTTGAAATGTCTAATCTCCGATGCACGACTGCTTGTTTAATATCTCTCCCCTGACAGCTGTTTTATACCTCTCGTACCCCATATGTTATCTGTTTTAAAATTGGCTGAGCAAAGAATAACCAATATTCAATAGGATGCTTTGACCCTTTGCCCTAGGGGTCAGCGTGCGTGCGACCTTTGTAAAATATTAATAACAGCTCTTTTTCTGTGTAATTTGAATCGAAGTCTGGTCATCGTGACCGGCAATAAATTGTTGGAGCATTTTCAAGAGAGTTTTACTCTCCCGGGTTGAACGTTGATAGGGAAGATGTTTTCATTTCTTGAACAAATAAATATTAGACAGACTCACAGTTCAATGGTATTACAATGATTGTATTCCGTTCATTTTAGACGAATTTTGATAAATGCTGTTCAGTTTATTATTTACGCCCTTCTATAAACCACATGGTTCGATGTGACGGACGTTAAGGTGTAGATCAATGCTGTAATCGTATATTTAACAATCCGTAGTTGAAAATCGAAATACACCAACAACTCATTAATAAATAAAAGAATACTATATAACAGTTTATATAATTGAATACATATGGATGGATACTTTCGTATTTTTAAGCACATTCCACAAGGCGAGATGTTCGTTTTCTACACTATTCAACCATAGTGTCGGCCTTGATTGGATTTATGCAACAAATTTCCCAGTGCTCATAAATAAACCAAGTATTGTCTTATACTTTTCCGATTGATGAGTAACGGTTGTAATAAGCGTCTCTCGCCCATGAAGATCGGGATCATCCAGGCGATTTCAACGAAAAGTTCTGTTCCGGTTTAACAGAGTTTCATCCACATATGGCAAGCTTGTAATAGCATAACTTTATGCCTGGGCATACTGATTTTACTCTAAGTTCGTGCTGATATAATTTAATATGTCATTTTATAATTAAATATTCACAAACGTTACATAAAGGGTCTGATATCTTTGTATTTCATTTATTTACAATCGTGACAAACATTTCACTTGTTTACAATCTTAAGGTTCTACCATTATTGCTGACCATTTTTCTTTATTTCGGTTTGAAAATCTAGCATTTCTACAACAAGTCGGATTGAAGATCTCTTGGAAAAAATGTTTACTATTTTTCAACATATTTTTATTATTTTCCGCATTTCTGTCTTATGTTTTAGTTTTATTTCATTTTCCATGAAAACCACATACATTTGTACTTTGATATTATAAAACTGTTTTGTTACAAAACGGAAACTTGCATGCAACGAGTTGCCAGCTTGGCTACAGAGACGAGTGGTAGTGTCCCACAGCACTTTTGTGCTTTGATATACATGTACTGTAATGTTCCTGCGAAGTAAACATGGGTCATACCGGGACAATGTGTTCTGTTGTGTCTCTTGTAGTCATACACAACTTTAGACGCGTCAAGGTTATCTCGGGTTATCTATATTTGTATAATATTTGTATTTATGGTAACAAGTCAACATCTTGAACATCAATGAAAACAAAGTCGAAAACAATACTCACTAAAATTATTATTACACGCACGCTAACAAGTACGCAATGGTTAATTATCACATGACTGTTTAGTCAACGATTTGCTCATGTTTGATACTATTTATAGAATTAACCCGAACGCCAAGGTCGGTATTCCGTCAATATTGACAAACGTAGTGTGATTAATCTATTTGTACCCATTGTTGTTTTTCTGGCTTTGAAAACTTTCAGGATGGTAGTCCAAAGAGTAGGTACCGATATCATGTTAGAAAACATTTAAGATGTATATTGGTTTTGCAACGATGCCAATGAGCAGTGAAGAACAGAACAGGCCAGGATGCGACAGAGCGGCTCAGAAGATGCCTTGTCGCATAGAGCAGAGCGGCACACCAGATGCCTTGTCGGATAGAGCAGAGCGGCTTACCAGATGCATTGTCGGACAGAACAGAGCTGCACATGAGATGCCTTGTCGGACAGAACAGAGCGGCACACGAGATGCATTGTCGGACAGAGCAGAGCGGCTTACCAGATGCCTTGTCGGACAGAGCAGAGTGGCACACGAGATGCCTTGTCGGACAGAACAGAGCCGCCCACGAGTTGCCTTGTCGGACAGAGCAGAGCGGCTTACCAGATGCCTTGTCGGACAGAGCAGAGTGGCACACGAGATGCCTTGTCGGACAGAACAGAGCCTCACATGAGATGCCTTGTCGGACAGAACAGAGCGGCACACGAGATGCATTGTCGGACAGAGCAGAGCGGCTTACCAGATGCCTTGTCGGGCAGAGCAGAGTGGCACACGAGATGCCTTGTCGGACAGAACAGAGCCGCACATGAGATGCCTTGTCGGACAGAACAGAGCGGCACACGAGATGCATTGTCGGACAGAGCAGAGTGGCACACGAGTTGCCTTGTCGGACAGAACAGAGCGGCACACGAGATGCCTTGTCGGACAGAGCAGAGCGGCTTACCAGATGCCTTGTCGGACAGAGCAGAGCGGCACACGAGTTGCCTTGTCGGACAGAGCAGAGCGGCTTACCAGATGCCTTGTCGGACAGAGCAGAGTGGCACACCAGATGCCTTGTCGGACAGAACAGAGCCGCACATGAGATGCCTTGTCGGACAGAACAGAGCGGCACACGAGATGCATTGTCGGACAGAGCAGAGCGGCTTACCAGATGCCTTGTCGGACAGAGCAGAGTGGCACACGAGATGCCTTGTCGGACAGAACAGAGCCGCACATGAGATGCCTTGTCGGACAGAACAGAGCGGCACACGAGATGCATTGTCGGACAGAGCAGAGTGGCACACGAGTTGCCTTGTCGGACAGAACTGAGCGGCACACGAGATGCCTTGTCGGACAGAACAGAGCGGCACACGAGATGCATTGTCGGACAGAACAGAGCGGCACACGAGTTGCCTTGTCGGACAGAACAGAGCGGCACACGAGATGCCTTGTCGGACAGAACAGAGCGGCACACCAGATAATCTGTCGGACAGAGCTTCGTTGGGTGCCTCTTGGGTTAAAATATTATTGGTCAGATTTTAAAAAGCCCGATTCGAGGACAACATTTGGTTGTCAAAAATGTAGGACAAAATTAATGTTATACAGCTACGCCTAAAAACTGTACAGTACAATATTGTCTCTACGTAATTCTCTGGAACACTCTTGTTGTATGTCACTGAACCCTGTGATGACTGAGGTTAACATCACGGGGCCCTGTGGCACCACGATTTTGTTCAGATTTTTAGGGGTGGAGTTTTTGAAACAGAGCGGATACTGCGCAAGCAAGCGTCACTCTCTGGCATATTGGCTTTTAATGACCACTGCAATATTTTGATCCACAAATGCAATATCCAGATGGTACCATTATGTAATTGAAACTTCAGGCGCCAGTTAACTCCGGGATATCATACAATAACGAGATTCTATTGATATTCTTGTCGTTTTACAGGAGAAACAATGTGTTCAATGATGATGTAGTTTATTGAACTGTTTCTTTTACAAAATACTCATTAGGAATGGATATGAACTTTCTATCAACCCGACTTTGATTTTTTCCGCCAATATTTCATTTGAGTTACATATTAATAAATTGTATAAGTGAACATGTTTAACTTCACATTTCAATTAAAGACGTTGCGTTGTCCAGATTTGAAAGAAAATTATCTTGTTGCTAATATGAATCAAAGCGCTGAAAGCGCAGAAAGACTAGGGGACTAGGGTAGACGAAGTTTCTTGTGTTTTGTAAAGACTCGTCAACCAGAGATTGTAGAAGCATTGCACAGTCTCACTCGGGGATGGAAAGAGGGACTGGTTCACTTACAAGTTAATTTCAAAGCGTGCATGAATCACTAGTTTAAACTGGACCATTGCTAAGACAGGTTTGAGTTTACCGCGGATTCACGTGGAAGCGATGTGTGAGATGACGAGTACTCGCACGGTCTTAACGTTTCATGTTTTTGAACGAACCTTGTTATAAATCATTTGATTGCCAGTTGGACAGGCTTGCAATCAAGCTTTACATATACGCGGTAAAGGCATTACTATTCAAATTTGAAAGAAAAAAACCCATTTCATATCTAATACGAATAGTTTACTTCTACTTTCTATATCAACTAGTTCATCTTGTTTGGGAAGGTATATTATATTTCTCGTAATGTTTAGTGCAAACTTTGTCGTTTTACAACGTTAACGATATAATGTCATACAACTTCACACCGCTCATCATTAAAATGGCGAAATAATTGAATGACATAATGAAAGAAAGTAATTTACCTGAATTACCCCAATCTTACCACTACACGGTAATACTACGTATGTCCAATATCCGGAACAAGACATAAAACTTAATTTGACTAAAGAGAACGCCATGATATTGGTTCAGTCACTTTTTACAATGTTCTTTTACAAATATGTTATAGAGTTAGATGCATGACACCCGTCCCATTGTACAAAGTTCTTCTGTTTTGTCATGCTGAATTGTTTTCAAGCTCACACTCTTACCGTCTGATTTTATACCAAATTTGGACATAATTATTTTTTTCATATTTCGAAGTGATGTTATGACCGTGCGAATGTTCTTATCGCCAGCTACGCCACTGATCAGAGCAGTTATAAGTCCCTATTTTTATGGACCATATCTGAAATTTTATTCCATTTTTTCAGAACATTATCAGACCACCTTACGAGTAAGACCGTACGTCTCTCTTCTGAACAAATCGTGGTCTTATTATTTAGGTCAGTTTACACATTATATCTAAATGTAGTGAAAACAGATGTGTAAATATAAAATTATTGATTTAATTCACAACACACTCTAGTTTTTACTGAAAAATATTTCTGCATAGAGGTTCCTGTCACAATATTGTACAAGATGATTTATATAGCACTAAGAATTTTGGCCGATGTATGTATAATTATCCACCAACGAACGGCGTCTCTGCGAACGGAGCAATATCAATATATTAGTCTAGTCAGAGATTTGTTCACAGTAATGAATCGCAAGATGTGACTAAATAAGTACTATCTGATACAAAGAACTGCTCAACGTATTCTTTATTCGGTTAGGTAGGATTTGTTATGTGGTAACGTAATTACTGACCTTGCGTCGTATAATAAACTAATTTGGAGAGGCAAAATACCAGTATACGGTCCGTAATTGACCGGTGTCAAACATACGATGATCTCTCGCTTTCTGTAAATATTGCAATTTTTCTGTCATTAGTTCTGACGATAACCATCTGAGATAAAAATGCGGGAACCGTTATTTCCTATCCACTTCACAGTTTGAAAGTCTAATCACGCCTTTGTTACCAGCAGTGTAGGCATACCAAAACTTAAAGTAAATGATTTGTTTTAGATTATTATTATCATTAAAATCATTAATATTGTTACTATTATTTTTTCATATACATTGATATCATCAGCATTATTATTATCGCTATCATTATTTATAAATATGATATCATTACCATTATTGTTTTGTTTTTGTTGTCATTAGTGTTTCTTTATTGCTACTTCTACTATTTTATTAGTTTGATTATTCTTTCAACATTTAACTTTGCTTTCACCAGGAAATACTATCCTGTATACTAAACTCTCACTTAAAGATCACCTCAATAATAAAACCAGTGTTCAAGGGTCCCAAGGGTGGTTGTATTATTGAGGTTAAACCATACCACCAAAAATATATAATAATATTTCGTTGATATCCAGCAACTGCGATTTGCATCGACATAATTGTACCAATAATGAATATAAGATAGATTACGTACATATCTATGTGGGAAGCAAGTGACTCAAATATTACGCACGTCATGTGATAATATAGATGTCATTGTCTTTTAAGTTAAGATCAAGAAATAATGTACGCGTAAATGAGCTGTCTCTGAGCAGTACGGTCGTTGGTGTGTAAATTCCATGGAAACGCATTCGTCATATGTGTTGGACGTACATGCAACTTGTTTACAAAGTTGATACAAAAACTTCGAAAACTGCAAATGGTACATCACCTTTTAATGTTGTTTCCCAGTCTACGTACATGTACTTATCGATTTACAGGATAATTTGTCGCCTTGAGTCATACAAATGATGCGCTTATATATTTACAATACAAAACAATACATTTTATGTCGGAACTAAACCTTTTACAAAGTTGTTTGCCACATATATAGTCGGTGAGAGAGCAATAGTCATCAGAGCATAGATTTAAAATGAAATATGATAGAAGTCACAAAAAGTTGTGCGTCTGGAGGTACTGTCTTATGTATGTGGCGTTCCCTGTTGCTACTTATTCTCTCTCTGACAAATATTTCACACAAATAGTAATATAAATACAGTGTAGTTTTTACAGATTTGTGGAATTTCTTATCGACATAGCGAAGTATATACATTTTCTATATAAAATTGTGTAAGATATTATAGTGCAGTAGCCACACTAATCTAAAAATGTTCACCATCCAAGACGTGTAAAATCGTAATATGCACCATAGATCAATTTGTTCACCATTTATTGCAAAATCGGCATATCAATACGCTTTTAGCCATTTACAAAGTCATAAAAAAGATGGCCTAGGCAAGCATAGTGACAATTCCAACATATCATTACATGCATAATAAAAATAACAAGTATACATATGTCATTAATGAATATTCAATATCAAATGTAACAGGTAGCATTTACGAAGCAGCAATGTTTGACAGTTCAATAATGAGAGAGAGAAAAAGAGATATCAAACAAAGTTCATTTTGGGGAGTAATATTTGAAAAGCTCAGCACAGTGCAGCTATTAGAATAAAACTAGAGACACGTGTTAGTAAACAGAGTAAACTATAGAGACATGCAATGCAGTGAAACTTTTACAGGGAAATGAGAGTAACACTCGAAGTAATTGAAACTGTTCAAGAAAGAGCGCAAAAAGGTATGCCTGACACGAAGAAAGATATAGAGTAGAATGGAGATCTTTAACACGGTGCACCAATTAATTTAAACAAGAGAGATACCCAACATAATTCAGAAAAGAGCGTACACATTCAGATATTCAACTCTGTGAAAAATATAGTAAATTTGAATACCTAACACAGTGTAACTATAAAGTAAATATAGACATTCCCGACTCATGCAATAAAAAGAGTAAAAGTAGAGATACACAATACAGTTCACTAAAGAGAGTAAAAGTAGAATGTACAATACAGTTCACTAAAGAGAGTAAAAGTAGAGATACACAATACAGTTCACTAAAGAGAGTAAAAGTAGAGATACACAATACAGTTCACTAAAGAGAGTCAAAGTAGAGATACACAATACAGTTCACTAAAGAGAGTAAAAGTAGAGATACACAACACAGTTCACTAAAGAGAGTAAAAGTAGAGATACACAACACAGTTCACTAAAGAGAGTCAAAGTAGAGATACACAATACAGTTCACTAAAGAGAGAAAAAGTAGAGATACACAACACAGTTCACTAAAGAGAGTAAAAGTAGAGATACACAACACAGTTCACTAAAGAGAGTAAAAGTAGAGATACACAACACAGCTCACTTAAGAGAGTAAAAGTAGAGATACACAACACAGTTCACTAAAGAGAGTAAAAGTAGACATACACAATACAGTTCACTAAAGAGAGTAAAAGTAGAGATACACAATACAGTTCACTAAAGAGAGTAAAAGTAGAGATACACAACACAGCTCACTTAAGAGAGTAAAAGTAGAGATACACAACACAGTTCACTAAAGAGAGTAAAGTAGAGATGTACAATACAGTTCACTCAAGAGAGTAAAGTAGAGATGTACAATACCGTTCACTTAAGAGAGTAAAAGTAGAGATGTACAATACAGTTCACTCAAGAGAGTAAAAGTAGAGATACACAACACAGTTCACTAAAGAGAGTAAAAGTAGAGATGTACAATACAGTTCACTTAAGAGAGTAAAAGTAGAGATGTACAACACAGTTCACTCAAGATAGTAAAAGTAGAGATACACAACACAGTTCACTAAAGAGAGTAAAAGTAGAGATGTACAATACAGTTCACTTAAGAGAGTAAACGTAGAGATGTACAATACAGTTCACTCAAGAGAGTAAAAGTAGAGATACACAACACAGTTCACTTAAGAGAGTAAAAGTAGAGATACACAATACAGTTCACTCAAGATAGTAAAAGTAGAGATACACAACACAGTTCACTCAAGAGAGTAAAAGTAGAGATACACAATACAGTTCACTAAAGAGAGTAAAAGTAGAGATACACAATACAGTTCACTAAAGAGAGTAAAAGTAGAGATACAAAATACAGTTCACTAAAGAGAGTCAAAGTAGAGATACACAACACAGCTCACTTAAGAGAGTAAAAGTAGAGATACACAATACAGTTCACTCAAGAGAGTAAAAGTAGAGATACACAATACAGTTCACTCAAGAGAGTAAAAGTAGAGATACACAATACAGTTCACTCAAGAGAGTAAAAGTAGAGATACACAATTCAGTTCACTCAAGAGAGTAAAAGTAGAGATACACAATACAGTTCACTAAAGAGAGTAACAGTAGAGATACACAATACAGTTCACTAAAGAGAGTAAAAGTAGAGATACACAATACAGTTCACTAAAGAGAGTAAAAGTAGACATACACAACACAGTTCACTAAAGAGAGTAAAAGTAGAGATACACAATACAGTTCACTAAAGAGAGTCAAAGTAGAGATACACAATACAGTTCACTAAAGAGAGTAAAAGTAGAGATACACAACACAGCTCACTTAAGAGAGTAAAAGTAGAGATACACAATACAGTTCACTAAAGAGAGTAAAAGTAGAGATACACAACTCAGCTCCTATAGAGAGTTACTTGATATAGTGATACCCAACATAATCAACACGGAAATATGAGGATATTTACCACAGAGCAAGGGTGCTTTTATATTTTCTCTACACTTATTATTCATCCGTTCCATTCACATCTTACTTCTTCCAAACCAAAATGTCAAAATTGTGTCTCAAAAGAAAAGTCATGAAGTCTCGAGTATTATCAATATTGTGTGTGTTCACGTTATCTCCCCTGTCCTGTTATAAAACACAAGATTCATGTAGGTTTAACTCGGTGACAAGCTCTAGTATCGTCCTCTAGTACTTGACCAATGACCTAATTGTGTGCCAGTTTAAATAACTCTATCACCTAAAAAACTTTATCATTTGTTTTCTGATAGAAAAGTTCAAGGGTTCAAAAAAGATCACTTAAAATACATTGGTGTCTTTGTTTTTCTTGTGATAAGGCATGTTCATAAGTCAATTTACCTGACGTTAAATCAATGAACGCTCTCGACGTTCCACGCTGACCACAGCACGGCCCAAACAATTAGTACATAGATAAGGGTTGTTACAAAATGAGAAAGGAGTGTTTTTACCACTGATAAATCTTCAAATAATTTGAGGTAGTTCGAAGTTTCCACTTATGAACAGCACATGATTCTAACCAATAACACGTGAACTCCTAATTAAATACACATATATGATTTTTCAATGGGAAAAAAGGCGCTCATCTACGCTACTTTTTATAATGAAGAAATGTCTGTAGTCTATCCTTGACATCATACAACGATTTGACAAAGAAAGTACGGGTTTTATGATTCAGGAAAGCCATTAACCATCTACTGTCACACAACATTATTATTTAAATATGAACATTTTGCCTATATGTGCTGCCATTCGTTCTGGTGTTTCGGTCAGCTGTTGGTGTTAATGTTGATGGTATTATGTCCATGTTGCAAATGAAGGCAACATTATGAAATTGTTGTTATTGATGTTGTTGTTGCTGCTGTTGTTGTTGTCGCAGTTATTGTTGTTGTTGTTGTTGTTGTAGCTGATGCTGTTACTTTTGTAGTTATTGTAGATGTTATTGTTGTTGTTGTAGCTGATGCTGTTACTTTTGTAGTTATTGTAGATATTGTTGTTGTTGTAGCTGATGCTGTTACTTTTGTTGTTATTGTAGATGATGTTGTTGCTGTTGTTATCGTATATGCTAATGATGTTGTTGTAGCTGCTGCTGCTACTCTTGTTGTTATTGTATATATTGTTGTTGTTGTAGCTGCTGTTGTTTCTTTTTTTGCTGTTATTGTAGATGTTGTTGTTGTTGTAGCTGCTGTTGTTTCTTTTTTTGCTGTTATTGTAGATGTTGTTGTTGTTGTAGCTGCTGTTGTTTCTTTTTTTGCTGTTATTGTAGATGTTGTTGTTGTTGTAGTTGCTGTTGTTTATTTTGTTGTTATTGTAGATGTTGTTGTTGTTGTAGTTGCTGTTGTTTATTTTGTTGTTATTGTAGATGTTGTTGTTGTTGTAGTTGCTGTTGTTTATTTTGTTGTTATTGTAGATGTTGTTGTTGTTGCAGTTGCTGTTGTTTATTTTGTTGTTATTGTAGATGTTGTTGTAGCTGCTGCTGCTACTTTTGTTGTTATTGTAGATGTTGTTGTTTTAGTTATTGTAGATGTTATTGATCTTGTTGTAGCTGCTGTTGTTTCTCTTGTTGTTAATGTAGATGTTGTTGTTATTATTGTTGTCATTGTAGATGATGTTGTTGTTGTTGTAGCTGTTGCTGTTATTATTGTTGTTATTGTAGATGTTATTGTTGTTGTTGTAGCTGCTGCTGTTATAATTGTTGTTATTGTTGTTATTGTATATGTTGCTGTTGTAGCTGTTGATGTTATTATTGTTGATATTGTTGATATTGTTGTTGTAGATGCTGTTGTTGTAGCTGCTGATGTTAATATTGTTGTTATTGTTGTTGTAGATGTTGGTTTTGCTGTAGCTGCTGATGTTATTAGTGTTGTTATTTTTGTTGTAGATGTTGTTGTTGTAGCTGCTGATGTTATTATTGTTGTTTTTGTTGTTGTAGATGTTATTGTTGTAGCTGCTGATGGTATTTTTGTTGTTATTGTAGATGATATTGTTGTTGTTGTAGCTGTTGTTGTTGTAGCTGCTGATGGTATTTTTGTTGTTATTGTAGATGTTATTGTTGTTGTTGTAGCTGTTGTTGTAATTGTTGTTGTTGTTGTTGCGGGTGATGTCGTGATGTATTATAACGAAGTTGGTGATGGTAATGGGAAAATCACCTCTAGTGTTTGAAAGAATCAAATTTGCAGTCACGTTTCGTACCAATTACATGTAGTATTAAAACTATTGGCTATCAAACAATTTCATTTGGATAAGAACACAGTGTATGTAGGTGTTTTTCTATTTAAACAGGAAAAAGGCAACACTTGTATTCAATCACATTATTACTAATTCTATTACACTGCTATATTGGATTTAATGTATTTAAACATTATTACCAGCCTTCCATTTACTATGATATCAAATGACTCTGGGCTTTACAGAATGACTAATGTATTGAGTATTGATTCGATTTGTCACGTAAATTGTTATCGGGTCATCTCGGTCACTGTGCAAGTATGTTTATTCCTATTATTCCCGGAAAGAGTCGAAAATATACGATTGCAGTTCGTCCGATACAAAACCAGAACTACGTCAAGCGACAAAAACAATATTTCACAGATCTTCTCCCTAAATGCGATTTTTATTAGACAGATCCATGGAATATATTTAACAGTCGAGTGACCACGTGACACAAATCACGTGACAGACTGGAAAACTGAAGAGTATAAAATGCTTAAATTGGTCAAAATTAGCGAAGAATTCGTGGATAAAAATGGAAATCGGGCCATTAATAATCAAACTATGCACTTTTCAACTTTAGCTTTCCTTATTTACAATTCAAAACGGTCCGGAATTTGGGAACGTGTCCGAGTTAAGATACGGTCTGTAGTCTTAACTCTCCACGTGACCATCCAGTATGACTGTTTTTAACTCTTTTCAAAAGTACGTAAAAACACGAGGTTCAAAAGTTAGAACACAAATCTGAGTGCGTATTTTCGACCTTGAACAAGATTCAATTGTTTAAATTAACATCTGAAACTACATATACGCCGCTTTCAGTTAGGGCTTTGAAACTATGACAAATATATAGCCTACTGTATGAAAAATGGGTTTTAAGTAATGTTTATTTTTCAATTCAAGAATTCATTTGTTAGTTAATGACCGGGTAGATGTTTTACTTTCTAACACCACATTCCTTAACTATTGTAAACCTATTCCACTACAAGGGTTAAATATACCAGATGAATATACGATTTTTTTGTTTATTAAAGACCCCCACGCCCCTTCCAGTAACATTTCAATATCTCCCCGCACCCAACCACCCCCGACAATATCTCCCCGCACTCACCCACCCCGACAATATCTCCCCGCACCCAACCACCCCCGACAATATCTCCCCGCACTCACCCACCCCGACAATATCTCCCCGCACTCACCCACCCCGACAGTATCTCCCCGCACCCAACCACCCCCGACAATATATCCCCGCACCCAACCACCCCGAGAATATCTCCCCGCACCCAACCACCCCCGACAATATCTCCTCGCACCCACCCACCCCGACAAAAATGCATGAAATGAATAGCTGTATCTTAAATATTGTTTTTGTTTTAGTTTTTTTTACATTGTGTTGATTCAAAGGCTTATATTATATGTGTTAACATTATCATGTAGTTCTTTCGTCTAATTTCTCAAAATTAAAAAAATGCTGATACATGGCAGCGAAACAAGTATCTCTGCTTCTTTCATGATGTACGTGCAGATTGACTATTTACGCTTTCCACTCTCGAAATGTTGAAATGGACCAATGCAGCGAAACTCATTGCTTTGTTTGATATGTTATGTCGGTTGTTAAAATGTGTTGCATGTAGTTCTTCTGACGTGGAATTGTTTCCTAGTGTTGTACTGAACCATTTCTCGGTACGTGCGTACCTAGTTCATGACTTTCCGTAGTACAAGTTTCACCCATTGATATTGTGTACAGCATTATATTAAAAAATCAATTCATGATTTCATGTTTTCAAATCAAATTATCAAACACTATTATGGACACAGTGACGGGGGTTATTTGCATAAATGACGTTTTAAGCTAGTTTATTGTGTAAATACGACATAGACAAATTACTCGGCGTTTTAAAACTCTTGAAAATTTGTACAATTACATCACACTGAATGAAAAACACGTCACGTGATTTGTCTTGTTTGCACTTTTCACCCCCCAGTATAAACATTGATTGGGATACGATATAACGTAACTGTGTTGGGACGCGGTATAATTTATTGCCCACTCATTATGTGGTCGATACTATTCTTAGATATCTAGATAAGCTTGTTCTTTCATATTATCGCTCAACAAGGTCAGATGATATTGTTGTAACCACACTGTTGTTGTCACGTTGTTACATGACATGTCAGAAAGTGACCCATGAAACACGTGTAACATTCAAGATGCTGAGGCAATACTAACCAGGGTGGTAGTAGCGTAGATACGTTTCCACCCGCTCAACCTGGAGGTCGGTAGTTCGAGTCTGCCAAAGTCACCAGCATCCTATACATGACACCTGGGCCTGTATTCACAAACACTTTAAGACTGAAACTCAGACTTAGAATTTAAAATGTTAACAGTTCTTTTTGCTCCGACGTTTTTATTACAATATAGATCTACATAAAGGTGGCAAAAATGTAGAATGGGTGACACCAATTATTCTGACAAAATTGCGTCCATTCAGATTGAACGAAAAGGAAAGGCCGGTAGCTTTAACTTTTGAAAATTTAAAGTCAACATCTGAGTTTCAGTCTTAAAGTGTTCGTGAATACGGGCCCAGGGTCCGAGGTGAGAAAACTTGAGATCAGTTAAATTTATTCGAAAACACTAATATTGAACTTACTGAATACTAGTATTATTATTTTTAATAATAAGTGTAATGTAGACAAACTAGTAATGCTATTCACACATCCATCGTTGATTCGTATATCAAAACCTGCTTTAATATTTTACGAAGACGTAGCTTTCATATGTGTGAATAATGTCTAACATTTTCTTACTGCTATTGTTGCAAATGTTTCATATTCTGAGAATTTCCTGATCAGAACACGATAACGGCTTGAAAAATATTAGCCAAAATATGAGTCATGAGATCGCAGATTAATCTCAAGTTGTATAACCCATGACATATGTACTGTTATTCCAAGAAAGTGGACTCAATTGTGATTTAAATAAATACACTAAATGGTTTTATCTAAATCTTGTTTCAAATAATAGGACTGAAGGTCCATGGATGCGCGTCTAAGGCAAGACTGCACGCTGTCCATATTATCGTATTAGAAATTCATACTCGAATATTCGGGTAAACTCATTCGCCAAAAATGACACAAATAATCCTGAAAAGTCGTATATATCAGGACTCCCGCATTCCACAATTGATATACTCCTGACAAACCAGTCATTGTACTCATCAATTCTGTAATACAATCAGATGATTTTACATGTACTCTTTTCTTGAGACGTAGACCATCCGGTTGACGATGAAAGCAATGAGATGCTAAAGCACCTGAATAATGAAACCTCAAAACAGGGTCCCATTCATGAGATGGACTTAATTTCGAGGTGGTCTTTCAGTGAGGTTACTATCGGCATGTAAGACAGTCTTAATCTAATATTTATACGAAAGGAAATGTCCTAGAATCATGCAGATTTCATTGTTATGGACAACTTTATTCTCAGCATCTCGGCCGACGTCATTGGGTATATATAATATGGAAACATATTAAAAGAGTTACTTTAGTCTTGATATTTGCGACAACTATGCATTCCATCGAAATATATTGAGAATAGAAATTAGGCTTTGGAGACTGATCTCAAATTTGATACAATCGGACCTTAGTTTACATCCGAGAGATTTTAGAGACAATTTGACTGTTTTACTCTATTTTTGTTTGTGAACACTCTTCATCGAAAGGCGTTGAAAATAACTGTTCGTGTATTTCCGTAACTAAAGCGGAGTTTGCCGATCTTTTCCGTATTTTTTTAAATATCAATAATTAATCTTTAAAAACTTATTCATAAACACACGGGTGACTCAGACACATATGATAAAGTGACCTCTATATATGCAGACTGATTGACATACGTATATAAATTATTACTGGACACTTCATGTATACGTGTAGATGAATTTGTTTAATGCTTCGTAAAACCGTTTCATTCTTTGGCGGCCATCTTAATAGAGAAAACAAAACATTGGTCAAAACGTGTCCACCAAGACAATGACGATATTCATAATAATTATCAGGGTTTGCGAGTGTGAATATTTGACAAATTAAAGACGAGTAAGTATTTTGTTGTAGCTTGCTCAAAATAGTGAAGATATTAATTAGCACGTGTGTTACTTACTACGTAAGATCTGAACTTTAGACATGTGTCCGCAATGAGAACGTCCTTGGATAAATATATCGGTATCGATAAACAGATGCTCTGTGCACAGTCAGAATGTCACATGTTCATACATCATCAGTGTCAACATAAAAATTAAAATATTCCCCCAAAAAGGGAGAGTTTATGTGCGTATCTTGAGGCTGATTTATAATTGACTTTTACTCATATTTATACGGTGTGAACTTTTCCCCCCTTCGTCTGCAACATCGCACATATATGTACAGAAATCAGTATCAATATTTATCTTCTAACCCTGGGCTATGAGTGAAAAACTGCGATAAATATATCATATAAACTTTTGCAGCAATATTTCCGATAAGCATACATGTTTAGCATTGTACTTTCTAATGTTTTATAGACTGTTGTTTCTCGGGGGTCTGTGTGTGGAGGCATTGTCTTACATAACCTCTTTTCTACATACATGATACTATCAGATATGATGTGTTTAATGCATGCTCTGAAAATAATATCACTTTTGCAAATCTCACAGATGTTGAGAAACTTATATATATTCTCTCCAACAATGATATTGTTAAATTTTCTGCCAAAACCTGCTTTATGATTTTACAATTGAGGGAAAGTATTTCATATAGATAATTTATTATTACATTTTATTACATTTCAACAACTTTTTACAAAACTGATAGATATTCATTCTTATGTTTTTATTTGAATGTTTCCTTCTAAGTCACACGATTATAGTTTTAATTAAATATTTATGTTAATAGTTTGGCTACACGGTAGTCTTATAATATATCGCCGTATACATTTTGTATAATTTTATATATGAGGTATATGCTTGTATAGTCTCTTTAAATTCTTATTTGAATGGCTTTGTGCAATGTTTTATGTCATTTATTGTCTTTACTATAATTATGTATATCTAGGTTTTGTAAGAAGATGAGACTTTAATAAATAAATATATGTACATGTACTCATTTTCTTTTAGATGTGAGATGTTTTTTCACGGGGACTTCTCTACGCTTCATTTCCTAAAAACTGTGAAACCGTGAAGTAAATGATTTTTCGATTCCACATGTAAATGAAACGGGTTTGCGGTTTTAAGACTTGAGCATAGCCCGTATACTCAAATCAAAATTCCATTCTAAACCTATTTAGACTTGTTATAGTGAAAATTCAGATTTATAAAGTCTCAAGAAGAATTGCATAAAGTAGATTATCACAATTAATGGGACAATATTTATGAAGAAACCTTTGATTTGAGATTTGTGAGCAATCTCAAGTTGTATAGTCTCAAACTCTCACCTTGCGATTATAATAAGGTCATATCTTAATGCACAGTAAACCTCACTTAAAGACCACCTCAATAATAAGACCATCTCAAAATTTAGAACAAACTGTTCATGTCCATTTTCACTGTTTTGCTATTAATTCGATCTCAATATCAAGACCGGTTTTCAAGGGTCCTAAGGGCGGTCTTAATATTGAGGTTTTACTGTATTTGCTAATTGAAATTAAATTGGAACAGTAAGATTAATACTGGGTACGTGAGTGGATATTACTATCTGTCTTAAGTTATATATACCGTAGGCATCAATCAGAAATAAAGAAATATGATTTCAGCATTTTCTCAAATTACATAAAACACTTCCAAGGCTGTTTGTCTTCATCTATCTACTATTGTTCCACTAGACAGGCCTTGCGTATTGTTTTACATTTTTGTCACCCGTGAGCTGATCCCCTTTCCCCTAATTTAAAGATGACAGGTTATAACCATGTTGGTCAGACTGAAGTATTCTGATAGAGCATGCATCTTTCAATTTCTTTTAAATGAAATGATAACCCCTTAATAATGATAGGCGACAAGAGGTCACACTCGGTCCCTTTTTGCGCTATTCCATCAATATCGGGCAGGTGGACCCTATTTTGTCAGTTTTATATCGCATCTTGATGGGGTCAGAAAGGGCCAAGGGTCACTCGTTATAACAGCTTTTTGCAACAAAGGGCACGCGACTTTTTTCAAATTGCAAGCATCTAATTGGTTTAGAAAACAACATGCTTCGTTCGTTGGACCATGACATAGGTCAAATCAATAAAAAGGTCAGGGTGTTCCTTTCAACTTGAAAGGTGGGAGGGGCAAGCGTAAAGAAGATGGGTTGATTGTTGATCGTCTCTCAATATCAGCGAATGTAATTATCATATCAATTTCAAATTGAGTGTTCAAAAATGCTTCCCCACGAAATATTGGTGAAGTTCTGACATGCAAGAATAAATATGAATACATTTAAAATGGTCGTAGAATTTATTATGTCGACAATCGGTGTTTAAGCAAGCGTTCGTGACTGAATTAAATAAAACAATGCATTCATACCAATATGAAAAAAAAAGATACTGCAAAATTTCTAGAAAATATTTATAAATATGATACATTATTTAATGATTAAAGTAGCAACCGAATAAGTTATAAATGCAGATATTCATTTATACAAGTATGTGAATATTCAAAAAGATCAGTAATGCAAGTATTATAATTATTTATATACAGTAAAACCTCACTTTAAGACCACCTCAATAATAAGACTAAACATTTCTTTATTCAACCTCAATAAGAAGACCACTTTTCAAGGGTCCCATGTGTGGTCTTATTAATGAGGTTTTACAGTATAATTAGATCATTCTTTCAACTATTATTTAAATAATTTTTTTCATGAAATCTACATTTTTTTCTTGTATTTTCCACTTCTATTTGAACAATTTTTGTCTGACGGAATCAAAATTGATCATATGATGTATAAATGATATAACTAAAACAGTGATGTATGTTAAATTGAAGTTTAATGGTGATGTGTACATTCGGTCGGGACATGTGCATTTAAATATATATATATAATATTATAAAACTGTAGAAAAAAGGCAAATTATGCGATGAGATTAGTTATTGTCAAACTACTCATTATTATAACGGGACCATCACAATATCGATGTTGTACATCATGAATCGTATTTCTATAGGGTAGTTCAATCTAGTAATTTGCCGATTTTTTTTTGTAAAATGCCGCTTTCTCGGTTCTTTTTTGCGTATTCATTGGCTCAAAAAGCGCGAAATTTATGGAAGATATGAAAAAGAATATATATACACGCAAATGATTGAAATATGTTGAACACAAAAACCACGTGTTCAATATCACTGTTTTCTCGTGCAAAAAAAAATAACACAAAAACGACCGAATGATTTTTTCCAAGACAGAAGAAACACGGGTAACTCGAAAATCATGAATCTTTTTTTAAATGGTTATACCGTGTTGGATGAACAAGGACATTATAAAGATTAACATATTCTTAGTCGAATAAACGGAACAGTTATCAGAAATTCTAATTTATCGTGAAGGAGGTATGTTTTCTTATTTTTCTCTCATGAACATTGGTTATTTTTGAGTTTCTCTTTTCTCTTGTTCTAACAAACGGCCGAGGTCGCCCATGACTGGTAATGAAAATGCATGATTCGATAGATTATGAGCACGCTTACGTGTCAGCCCCTCTGACCCCTAACATGACCTGTAACTGACCAACCAAGGTTCATATAACTGCTTAAAAGTTGTCGCAAGAATTGTAGAGCTACTATTCTGGAATTTTGAAATAGTGAATGTGGATTGCCATTGAAATTGAGACTGCATTTTACGAAAGGGGCTTTAAATAGACAGATAGTTTACTTACACGAATGTGCCTACAGCTTGGCCTCTTTCAACGGGATAGAAAAAATCAATTCGGTCCTTATCCCTTCTTTGACTGAATATTTGTGTTATGTCCCCTTGTGTAATTTACGACATTAACTCACACGATGTCGATTAAGTTTTGAAACTTCACAATTTCACCTTATGTTTCGCAGAAATTTGAAGACATCGATACAATAGGTATCATTACAGTTCAGTTTACGCCTGACCATAACATATTTGCATGACATTGCATAATTTCATTGCCTTTATTATTTATCACAAATTTTCGCGACCTTGTCAACCGTTCGATGAGCTTTAGTGAATACACATCGAAGTTCAAAAATTTGCTTCAACTTCGTATATCGAATTATTCTACTTATTTACTCATTTTTGTTTTAAATATTTGACTTCCATGACTCACTAGATTGAGAAATATCTAGTTGTTTGGCTTAGACCAGTGTACCAATGATGGTACATTGATATACACCAAGATGGAGTATCTTGGAGGATGCTGGTGTCTGGATTGGGAGACAGCGCCATCTGCGGGGACACGGTGATGTTTAAGGGTATGCCCTCCACATCTATGTGGCCTGTCCGTCTCCACTTCTGAAACAAGCCAATGGTTATGGGTAATTAAGGCCTGGCTGGTTAAGCAATGGCAACATCTAGAGCTGTCATTGATTCAACAAAATGCATATTGATATATCGGATGAGAAATATCGACAATACATCGATATGTCAAGTATCTTTACTAAAAATGCCATTTATATGCTTGCAGTATATGATTTTATACATTACTTCTAGTTATATGTCTTTTACATGGTGATGTATTACTTTGGCCATCTTGTTTCATACTTTATATTATGAAGAATGTGTGCTTTTGCACAATAAGTTAGAAACATCTGAACAATCTTCAATTATTTATTTTTCCTTGAACACATTTGATAGGTACGTCAAAGTTTTAAACATAGCATTTTGACAGCGCAAAGCTTTCACTTTTGTTTTGGATGAATTTTCGACTGGATGTATTTATTAATTATTAGTATTGATTTTGAAAATATGTATCGATGAATGACAGAAAATATTAATAATACATCGAAATCGTTTCTATCGATGACAACTGTAGCAACATGTCCTGTCAGAGACGCCAGATTTGTTTTTGAAAAAGGCAAATGATTTGGGTGTTTTCCATACATTATTATGTTTCCTGTCCTCATGATGATTGAACTAATTCTAACAATGTTGTTTTAATTCACAGATATGCAATGTATGTGTATAATAAATTTAAAACTGGGATACAGTTGCTGCATGGTACTCGGCTCACGATCTTTCGAATTCTCTTTAAACTTTTCAACGTTATCCCAGTTTTTATACTGGTTTAAAATATTTCATCTGGTATTCTGGCTGGTCACTGTGAAGATTAACAGAGCTACGGTAAAAATGATGTAGTGACTGACCAATGGCTATTCATCCTCACTGACCAATGGTCAGATTTAATACTCAATGTACTGGTCTGCATTATCTGACACTTGGATCATACAGGTTTCAAAATATGATTCCTACATCTGTGTTGCATGACAATTTTATGTTTTAATGTTTTTGCAATTTCTTCAACATCAGTATTCTAACTTTGTGTGTTTTTCCAAATTCCAGGATTATCTTTTATCACCAGAACGTAAGTATGACTTAATAAAACTGCATCATGAATGACATGTATTGGATAAAAAGGATGCTACTTTTGATCTGCTTTAAATGAATAGAATGCATACTGAAAACATATCTTGTACTGCTTTGACAAGCAGTTAGTGAACACTCTCATTATATTATTACTTTTATTTGTGCATATAAATGTGTTCTTATATTCTTGTAAAATTGAACATGCATGAAAATACAAAGTGCTTTTTGTATTGAAGATAACTTCCTTTGATTTCAATCCTTTTATTGACTTATTTGGGAAAAAGTTTCCAGTGAGCAATGTTTTACAATAAATTTGATGTACATGTTAATGCATAGTAGTAATTTCATGTAGCAAAAACCAGATTATATTTGTGGGGAAAATGAACTTTATTGAAAAAAAATGGAATGAACATTCTTTTCAACCCATGCTGTTCTTTTCTCATATTTGAATGTTGCTTATCACATGATATAATTGGTGTAGAAGGTTATTATCCAGGACACTTTGCTTATATTCTACAATGAAAATGAGTGTGTTACTTCCTGTCTATAGTATGGATTTGCAAACCCCACCCTTTCATGTATACTGTATAGTGATTTCAAGTGGATTGTTGTTTGTAATTGTATATACTTCTTTGAATCATTTAATTGCTTAACAATTTCTTTACCTTCTAAATTATTTATTTATTTATTATGGGACACAGTGGTTGATGGGTAATTCCTGACTCTTCATCCAAAAGTCAAGTGTTCTTAGCCCGCCTTGGTTGAGGCTGAAACACAAATTTCATAATACCTGATAGTTCAAGTACTGATTAGGAAGTAGTCATGAAGAATTATATATATGAATTAAAATAACTTGTTTCATAATCGACGTAAAATAAAAAAGTTTAAACAAGATTTGTAATCTTCGTTTGAAGTAGTTTAAGTTCTATAAATAATAATTTGTTTTGTCTTATCTACAGGCTGTGAAGATGGAACTTTAACTACAATATTTTGATCAATTTCTATATGTGAAAAAATAGAGATAACAACAGGACATGATGTGTTCTCTGGTTGGAACTTCGTTCTGTCAACAGTTCCCAAGAAGGTAAGATTTCTCTGTCTTATTTTATTCCTCTATTTCTTGTGTTAGAGTGAATTCAAGAGTGTAATTCCTGACATATAGTTTCATGAAACATTTGTTTGTGATTATGATGCTGCTATCGTAAGACTTGATAAAAAACTTGCAATAAGAACTTGACCGGCATGCAGCTACCTCTGTGTTCGCATCATCTCCAATGGTACAGTTATTTATTTTCATTGTAGACATTCGTAAACAGAAATAGGCATAACATTCAGATAGTTTCAAATGCTTTTAAAGCTTCCTAAAATAATATTTTCTACGAGGAGAGCATGGCTGATACCACTGCCATACCTCTGCCCTAGGTCCAAGCCCTCAGACCCCTTGCCTGTTTAGTGAATCCATGTTTAATATACCTCATTATGCTACTGCCTTATCATATACAATGGGACAACTGGTGGTCACTTTGTAATTTTCCAGTCTTAGTATAAATATTGATAGGTATAACATTTGTCGTTTCACCTTTTATATTTATCATCTAATATTTCACATCTTTCATTCATTGTCAAGCATAAAAATGCCAGAAATAACGAAATCATAAAAAAGCACAAAGCAATATTATATGTTTAGGACTATAACAGTCCATGCAGATATTTCTAGAACTATAACAGTCTCTGCAGGTATTTCTAGGACTATAACAGTCCCTGCAGATATTTCTAGGACTATAACAGTCCCTGCAGATATTTCTAGGACTATAACAGTCCATGCAGATATTTCTAGGACTATAACAGTCCCTGCAGGTATTTTAGGACTATAACAGTCCCTGCAGATATTTCTAGGACTATAACAGTCCCTGCAGGTATTTTAGGACTATAACAGTCTCTGCAGATATTTCTAGGACTATAACAGTCCCTGCAGATATTTCTAGAACTATAACAGTCTCTGCAGGTATTTCTAGGACTATAACAGTCCCTGCAGATATTTCTAGGACTATAACAGTCCCTGCAGATATTTCTAGGACTATAACAGTCCATGCAGATATTTCTAGGACTATAACAGTCCCTGCAGGTATTTTAGGACTATAACAGTCTCTGCAGATATTTCTAGGACTATAACAGTCCCTGCAGATATTTCTAGGACTATAACAGTCCCTGCAGATATTTCTAGGACTATAACAGTCCCTGCAGGTATTTCTAGGACTATAACAGTCCCTGCAGATATTTCTAGGACTATAACAGTCCCTGCAGATATTTCTAGGACTATAACAGTCCCTGCAGATATTTCTAGGACTATAACAGTCCCTGCAGGTATTTTAGGACTATAACAGTCTCTGCAGGTATTTTCAGGTTTGTGTGTAATTTTGCATGTTTATTTTCGATTTTAATTCAATTTGTAAAAATGATGCTGACATATTTTATTATCTTTAATTCAGACTACAGTTGTAAATTCTATTAAGATGGAAAGTTTGAAACATGTACATTTAGATACAGACAAAATGTGACTTGTTCTCATAGTTATCAATATTTTGTATTTGTGATAGTGTGGTTATGATATTACAGTCATATTGTAACACAGGCTGTGCTGGAATTGACCAATGTTACTGTACTCATGTGAAGATGAAGGACTTACTATCACAGAACTTGATACGAATGTCGGCTTTCACTGTTAATTTCAAAATGTTGCTAATTGATAAGTTATACTTCTATCCACTCGCAGCCATCTTTCAGTTGGTCAAATTGTCAATGTGTTGCAAAACAAATGTGGTCAATTGAAAAAAACTTATTAGCAAATTGTTCCGCACTATCAATGGGACGTCAATGATCACCATACAGTGTAGATATGGGTAACATTTATCTCAGAGTCGGTCCAAGAATTGCAGAGTTAAGGTCCCTTGCTTCCTCAGACTAAGCGGTATGGCAGGGTGTTACTAGCTTTTTTTGTGTTATGCATTACACTGATATTTCACTTTAGTACAACTGTGAGATTGTTATGAAAATAATTTGTCCCTTTTTCCCCATTTATCGACTTAGAACATATATTTACTCTTCTGATTGGCCCAAAGACCGAAAATGGCCAATGTTGATATACATGCAAATGTTTTTTTTCAGACAACATTCTCCAGTTAATTGGATGTAATATTTTAAATTCTATCTTAAATGACTTGACATAACATCCATGTATTCTTATCGATAGTTCATTTGGTGAAAAAAAACCCATAAGATTAGATATCCCAATTACCTTACATTGATGTCCCTTGCTAAAACTGATAAAATATATTGAAGAGTGTATGTAAATGTACAAGTTATAGTATATATAATATTGCATTAATGCAGTTACTGAATTTAGTAAAACTGTCTGTGGGCAGAAAAGTTTATCTGATCAGTATCTGATAACCTACTCATTCAATATCCCATCTATCCTGGTATTATGTAACTTTTTTATTATATAGGAAGTATGTTTAGTTTGATACTCAATGAGTAGATTTAGAACAGTATATGTTCACTGCCTGTCTTCACTGTGGTTGATTATACATGATCCGGACATCTTCATTATTGTTTTTCCCTATTGCAAAGTTTTTGTATTGTCATTGGTAAAATTAACAATTTCATATTATCTGGTACACTTGTAAATGGTTTGCCTATAAAAGCTGTTGGTTTTAGTTTTTTGCTATCATCCCCGAGTCTCATTGGTTTGAACCCAAAACTTTGGCAAATTAAAAAAAAAGAAAATAAAGAAAGTGAAAACTTCCTACTTGACAGTTTCAACCTATTACATTCCATGTCGATTGTGTTTTAATGTGAGACAGTTGACATTATATTATATAGATATTAAACTTGTCAGTCATATTATTGTACCTTTTGCTCATAATTAGATATTATTTTTGCGCCCTGCATTTCAAAGTATGGCTAAGGAGCATAAAGTGTGTTACCCCTGCCTATCTGGCCCGTGTGAAATATTGGTTTCCGATTAATAAAATGAAATACCTCTGGAAAGGATGGATGGATTCATGAGGCACATAACTGTTGGATAATAAAATACTGGTCAAATTTAATTTTGGTAACAGTCCACTAAGTTTTGGAGCAGTTATGGCCCTTTTTTTTACTTAACAAATTGGTTTCCAATCTATAACGTTTGAAAAGCCCATATTAGGGGCATCTGTTTTCTATTGACACTTCAAGTTCTAAGTTTTATTGCTATATTGCTCAGACCATTTTATTGTTTAACAATAAATGGTCTTTGAAGTTGGCCACATTTGATTGTAACATAATGTATGTAAGAGGCACAACTATTACAATTCAATTTTAATAAGGAAGTGGTTACATCAGATGTTCACCAAACCCTGTGTATGCATGTATGATGTGTAGTTCTGTACTATACATGCATTTCATTTATTGTGACTTTGATGATTCCATTACTGCACTATATACTATTTACTGCTACTGCTATTTTTGTTTTACTTTCTGTTTGTGGTATTTTGTTTTTTTTACATCAACACTAACATTGAAACAATCTGGCATACAAATGTAGTAGGAAAAACACGAAAAAGAAAATGATATTGTCACCATTAATTAACTGTAAACAATATGAAAGAAGAAACTAAATACAAAATAAATTCAAATTCAGTTTTTTTTTCTGTTACATTATTTCGTTTGTACTGCAAAAATACAAGCACACAGTGAACATTGAAATAATGTCTTCTGTAAGTAGTTATTTTTTCTTATTTTCATCGATTTTGTGGGCAAACAAATGTTTCGGCTTTTTCTGGACAGATTTTTTCAGTATGCGAAATTTTTGGTTCAATTTTAGAATAAAATATAGTTTTATCCTTTGGGAATATGACTGTAAAACTGCAAAATAATTTTCTGAAAAATTAGGTATCATTACTGTTTGAAATTTATTTCATTGAATGTATTATTATTTTCAAATAACAGCAGAAAGAACACATTCATGTTATTTTCTGTTAGCATTTTTTCTAAGTTATGAGTAATCATTATTCCCCACTGGATGCCTCTATTGACCACTGACCAGTGCTGTAGTGATGCATTGGTCAGTACTGGATAAAATCAATCACCTTTTTTTGGCAACATCTTCAATCAAGAAAACTAATTTTGTTTAATTGCAGCATAGCTATCATGCAGACGGCTGCACTGTCCATTTTGAAGGGTCAGTTTGACCCCTTGACCCTTGTACAATAAAGAACTGACCACTAAAAATTAATATCCCCTAGGGTTTAGTCACAGATGACAGCATTTGGCTTTGAGGAAAGCATCTCTTTTTGATAGTCATGCAAACTGTGCATCATAATCATTACTCTACATTGTCCACGCGATCTCGATGCAGCTGTCCCTATGTATAAGTGTTCACTGTCCTGTAAAACTCTTGTTAAACTTCATTTGTATTTTGTATAAATGTTTTGCTAACACTTTAAGTTACATTCAGTTTGTAATCAACTGCCCATTTACGTAATCATAATATTTATAGACAGATGTTGGCATGATCCTTCCATTAACACTCCATTGTCATTATCAGCATCATCATCAACGTCAGCATCAGTGTCATTATCAGCATCATCATCAACGTCAGCATCAGTGTCATTATCATCATCATCAGCTGCATAATTAACATCAGCAGCAGCAGCAGTATCATCATTAGCAACATCATTATCATCATCAGCAGTATCATCATCATCATCATCATTAGCAACATCATTATCATCATATGTGGAAGCAGTTACTTTTGCACTTGCTCCACTGTACAGTTTTCAAGTATGTCGCAAAACCCAGTATATATGTTTTGTTAAACATTGCAATTTTGAAATGGTCATTTAGATGCTTGGTTTGATATAAATTACACTTACTGAATTGTACAAAGAAACACTGAAGTTTGACGCATTTAAATCACTAATAAGTGTGTGATGTCCAATCTTCATGTGATGTAATTACATTATCAAGTAATAGATGAAACATTAGTTGTAATTTTTGTCCCATTCTCTTTGTTATAATTGACACTGTGTCCAGCTGTTGTCCAGTTACATTTTAGCCACGGGTCAATTATAATGTACAAATTGATCTGTTGCATGACATAAAAAATTTCCACTTGATTATTACAGGGAAAAACAGAAGGATGTCGGTATTTTGTGTAGATAAAAGCTGAATGGTGGACAATGGTAGTTCTGCCTTGGGTCATATTGTAATGAATACTTTGCTAGTACAAATATTATGTCTGTTTGATGACTATGCAGCTGTTTTAATAGTTCTATTGGTTTTTTCACCTTTTATTCTGTTTGTATTTTGTAATTGTATTTGGAGGGTTGTGGTACGTTTTATCACGTTTAAAAAACTGGGGTGTTTGCCGATTCTTTTACATAAATAATTGGTGTAAAGTGATTGTCGTCTTTGTGGGTGGTTTAGGGATGTGACTAAGTCTATAGTCCACTCTCCTTAAATCTGATCTCAATATAATCTGTATAGATCTCGGTCGATCTTGTTGATATAGAGAAAACATAATAAATAAAATTTCAGTCAAAATGTATGGCGGATGATTTTTCTTAGAAGTGGTTTTATGAAATGAAATGTAACACTTTGTCAACCATCAAACAATAAATATTTTGATATTTGCATGTAATTAGTCCTTAGGGTGATTTTGTGACTGTGATATTGAAAATCTTACATATTGCGTGACAACTGTGGTAGATTCCTGTATTATGAGTTATCAATACAAATTTATTTAATCCTATATTATGCTCATTTTATCGATACAAATGTGAAAAATTTGTTTCGTATTTATAAAGCCTTTAGCAAATAAAGTGTGACATTTTGTCAAAAAAATAATTGTCTTTAAATAAAAAAGTTCTAGTTTCAATTTACAGCAAAACCATCAAAGTTTATAAAAAAAGTTAGATTTTGGAAATCTTAGTCACCATCTTTGAAAACAACAACATGGGAATAGCCATCAATAAATATATGTTATCAAAGAAAATACTATTATTCCTCTATATTGGTCAAAAAGAAGTTTGTAGTATCTTTAGATTAAAAAAAAATAATTTAGTTTTGTTTAAAAAATATTTGTGCTAATAAACGGTTTTTTTTGTACAAGTTGTGTCCATGTGTCACATGATAAAATAGTACTTTTTTAATTGATAATGCATCATGCATGTTCTTATTACAGATGTATAAACCAAAGTGACATGAATGGTTGATGAAGCCAGTTCAAACATTTTATGTTCAGATAAGCCTGATACATTCTTAAAATTGTGACAAAAAAACAATATTCCTGCTTGAATATTTAGCCCTATTCTGGGAAAACAAGTTTATTTGTCTTATAATGAGTTGCGCTTGTGACCTTTTGGGAGTTCAAACCCTGAATCCCTGGGTTGTGTGGCGACTCTTTGTCTAGTACTTTTCATGTTGTATGAACAGTGGTCTGCAAAAAAGTAAGGACAGTTTTGGTAGAATTTATATAATTACAACATTGATTTACAATCAGTAAAAAATGAAAACAAGTCTGGTTTTGTGTTGTCATCATAAAAAAAGGGCCTGGTTTTTAGAAGCGAAACTCACTGATGTATTTTTGCAGAAATGAATACAAATGTACATGCAGTATTTGTATCATTGAACTATGGGCAATGTGCATGTCGCCGATCATTCAGGGAAAACAAAAACATGGAACGATGCTTCATCATGATTATTAATTATTTCGGACATTTTTCATGATGAATATGCAGATTCGCTCTGTGCTGAACTAATTTAGACAAAAAATGACTAACACTTCCCTTCATCAAAATGGATCGTTTTGGGAATAGGGAGCTAAAGTTACCCTTTTTGTTGCCATGGCTACGAGAGTGACCAGTGGTCATTTTAATTAGTGCTAAAACGGACCAGAAAAATAAATGAAATCTGTCCATAGTTAGGATATTGATTGTCCAGTCCACTTCTCCGGACACTTCGGACATTTTTGTAGAGATTGTATTTTTGGACCTAGTAATTATCCTGTCTAATTAAATGACCACATTGATGTATAATATATCAGAAAACCTATGGTTAAAAAGGATTTATGCAATTAGCAGACAAAGCCGAAATAAGTACTTGGCTATTTTCCGTCTGATTTATGTAACTTTGTCTCATAGCAACTATTTCATTTACCTCGAAGCCTTGCCAAACTTAGTTCAATACAAGCAGTAAAAATCCGACAACATTCCAGGTCGGTGGTTACAAAACTTTACTTTGGTCTCGCAGCTAATATCTGGGCACGTATTCACAAACATTTTAAGACTGAATCTCAGACTTAGACTTTAAAATTGCACAAGATAAATTTACACGCATTTCGTTTTCATTATATCTGAATGGATAAATTTGTGTCTGAACATTTCTTGTGTTTCACTCTACACTTTTGCCATGTTTATATCAAACTATATTGTGTAACAATAGCGTAGGAACAAAATGAACATTTACCATTTTAAAGTCTAAGTCTGAGATTCAGTCTTAAAACAGTTGTGAATATGGGCTCAGATTTTGCATTCAAACATATCTAGTTAATTTTGAGTTAATTATGAAATTATAATTAATCTGAATGTTTAACAAAACAACTCTAAATTCTACCAATATGTAGGCGAAAATGAAATTGTGATTTGGGAATGAGACGGCAATCGAGTTTAGCGTAGATAATGATTAAAATATTATATAAATATTTATTAACTCCAAGAAATATGTACAGTAAACCCTCAGTAATAATGCCACCATTGAGACCCTTGAAAACTGGTCTTCATTTTGAGGTGGTCTTAATATTGAGGTTGAATAAGGAGCAAAACTGACAATGAGCATACAAGTTGTGTTCCTAAATTTTTGTGGTCACGATATTGAGGTGGTCTTTAAGTGAGGTTTTACTGTTTATATATGTTAATTTTTACAATAACCTGGGTAATTATGTAAAAACAAGGTTATGTTATGAATATTTATTTAATAAGAAAATCATATCTGGCATGTACTGCCATATTTTGTAATTATACCTTTCTTTACAAGGTATAATTCGAAAAAAATGATTGGGTGTTTTGCTAGAAATTAAAAAACAGGGGAGTTCTCTCCATGGTGAGGCATTGTAGTCTGTATTTTAGAATGATATTTCTGAAGCACTCCCCATCAGCTCAATGATAGAATATGAAGATTTTCTCTGTGAACCAATGAAAACACAAGATTCTGTAATATTGAGTAATGATTGGTCGGGCTTTTTTATACAGCCATCAGTATTGAACGCACAAAACACAAGTTGTACCGTGACAAGCTGTATTGATCGTTCTTTAGATCACATGACAAAATAATGGCGAACAGAAAGATTTAATTGGACGAGAAAAAACTCTGTACGTTCAAATTCTCTCGTATGAATGGTTGCTTTTTATTTGATGTCATTGATACTAAAACATCAAAAAAAATATTTTCAAAGTTAGAGAAGGATTTAAAAAAGTCAAATCTGATTTATTTGTGTTTTTTAAAATCACATACCGTACTTATCATATTATTTTTTATTTAATATAGTTAATATATAATATATTAAAAAAATTAAAATGGAAAATATATCATTTATGATTCATTTTTCAAGTTTATACATCTCATATTTTGATTTATAATTAATATTAATAATATAATATAATTGAGAGTTGTTGATTTCTTATTAATACTGTCAAGATGATGTACAACATTTTTGTTTGTATGTTAATGAAATGGCCGTGCCTCATTTGCTACAGTTCATTCCCGAAGTATTTTTAACGTGAAATAGCCTTGACTTGTAATACTCATTAAATACACATTAAAAACTGCACCTCTTAGGTTTTGAATCATTCATTTTATACTAAAAATATGTGGTCATAATAAAGAGAGTGGACCTTCTGATGACCTTTATTAAATGGTCAGCTGATCATAAAATATAAGGAAATAGTTTGAGAAAGTTTCATTTTTGTTTTTGCTAAGTGTTGTACATATAATACACTAACCCGAGGCAACGAGGTTTGGTAGTCGGGAGTCTGATATGTATCTGAAGACTTCAGTTTTAGGTTACAGAATAAATTGACCAGTACACTGGACAAGAAAATAGCAATTTTGATAAGGAAATTAACAAATTGGTCGATAAAGTAAGTGATAAATTGGACAAGTATCGTATTTCTGGGCGGTTGCATAATTTGTGATAAAATATAAAGGGGTGTTGATGTGCTTGAGAAATTGTCTCGTTATTGAGTATGACAACTTGTTTTGAGAAAGAAAAAAAATTATGTCACTTTTTGACTGAAAACTTTGTCAATGGGAAATTGATACTGTACAAATGTTTTTGTTATCTTATTGATGAACAAAATAGATTTTTATCAATGTTAAAATGTTATGCTGTAAAGATAGTCGTGATACAAACTGCAAGTCTGATATCAGTAAAATAAAATATAGTACCAATTATTCACTGCAACAAATAAGTATAAATTTTATAATTGTGTAATATTTTGACCAGTTTTTATTTTTCTGTATATATATGTTATTTAATAATGTACTGGTATGTGTTTTACCAGTCTATAGAGAATCTTCTACTTTGCTCTTCTAATCTACTCTTCTACTCTACTCTTCTACTTTGCTCTTCTACTTTGCTCTTCTATTCTACTCTTCTACTTTGCTCTTCTACTTTGCTCTTCTACTTTGCTCTTCTACTTTGCTCTTCTATTCTACTCTTCTACTTTGCTCTTCTACTTTGCTCTTCTATTTTACTCTTCTATTCTACTCTTCTACTTTGCTCTTCTACTTTGCTCTTCTATTCTACTCTTCTACTTTGCTCTTCTACTTTGCTCTTCTATTTTACTCTTCTATTTTACTCTTCTACTCTACTCTTCTACTTTGCTCTTCTACTTTGCTCTTCTATTCTACTCTTCTACTTTGCTCTTCTACTTTGCTCTTCTACTTTGCTCTTCTATTTTACTCTTCTATTCTACTCTTCTACTTTGCTCTTCTACTTTGCTCTTCTATTCTACTCTTCTACTTTGCTCTTCTATTATACTTTGCTCTTCTTTTCGACTCTGCCCCGACTTTCTACTCTGCTCTTCTACTCTGCTCTTCTACTCTGCTCTTCCGCTCTGCTCTTCTGCTCTGCTCTTCTGCTCTGCTCTGCTACAGTAAATGAGGGTGATTACAATGGGTATTTTATGTCATAAATTATTTAAAATGGATATCTGTGCTTTAAGAATGCTTTTTCTATTGAATGTAAATGCATGGTTTCTATTTTACAGATTTCTTAGATAACCTCAGTGTCACCATGATAATTCTACATCTTGAAGATTATTATGTGAATAGGTAAAATATAAAATACATAATTTTGAGGTTTTTGGTAATTTATTATCTTTATTATTCTCTACAAATTTTAGTTAATGGTTGTGTGTGTATTAATTTTTTCATGTCACTCAAAAAAGATAAGATTTTGTTTTCAATTTTCTTTAAATAAAATTGTATGCAGCACAAACCTATTTGGGCAAGTTATTCAGCAAAGCCCAAAGCATGTTTGCCCAAACTTGTTAACCGATCATGCAGTCACAATGGGTGTATCTACACACTGTTTTACAATCATGGACAGATTTTGATGTTTTCTCTAGTTTTGAACAAATATTACCCCTGAAAAGAACATGCCTGTTCAAGCTTGATCCATGGAACATCTACTTTCCCAAAATCAAAGTTACTCACCTCGTGCTTCGGGCTAGTAGATTATGATGAAGTTTGCACAACTGACTGAAACCCTATTATTGTGATGTTAAAGCCAATTCAAACCCCTTACATTTATTTTGTCTCATATCAAAACAATAATGACTTAATACTCTGCCCTCCAAAAGTTCCTTCACACTTGAATATTTTGAATTTCATTACTTTTTCTTACAGAATTTCAAATAAAAACATGTATGACCATGAAATAAAATAATTCACCCCACTTCTGTGATGGAAAGTTAAGAATTAACAATTTGCACATCTCGGCAGCAGCATCAATCGGCCATCATCCGAAACCAATATGTGTGTAACTGGTTGTTCTGACACAGAAAATAAGATCATTTGTTTCAGTACGCATTTATAAATACTTCTACAAAAAATGATTGCTGTGTTAAAAAGCATTTTCAATTTATTGCATGTGTAATAAATATGAAAATACATAAATGTCGAAGTGTGAAGGAACTTTTGGAGTGCAGTGTATAGGGGTTTTCATATAACTGGAAATCACTTATACTCCATGCATCGGCAATGGTCAATATTTGTGAAGTATCGTGACCCAATCGACTTATCGAGTTAGAAAATCAATATGTCCTCGTCTTAACTAAAACTATAAAATGAATGTACAGCTTTTTGTTATGCATTGTCTATTATGTAAGAAAGAGCTCAAAATCATTATGAAAAAGATAAGGGTCTTTGTAGGGATTCATTTTGAGTCACACATCAAAGGGTCAATGACAAACATTAATGATGACCCAACCATCAATAAAACATGGTCCGAGTTTTGTCCGTTTTGCTGGGCTATCTAAAAATGCCAGTGATATATTAATAAATCGTGGCATTATGTAATTTTTGAGTGGACAAAAGTGGACTTTACAAGCAATTTTACGACACATATTTTAGTTGAGATAAACGGATGATAATAAAAGCATTTGTTGAGCTTATTTTGAGCTGGGTGTTTCATTGCACAAATACCTTGATTATGTAACTATATTTACATTAAATGGGTTGGCAGGATTGTAAAAACAGTCTCATACACTTGTCATGAGTGCTACGCTACGGCTTTGTTCTTTATCATATCTTGTTAGTACTTGTCATGAAATATATTTACAAAATGAAAGATATGTTATGGAGTTGGACGCCACACGTACAGTTTAATTGTTTATGAAATGTTTGTAGTTATATATCTTAGTTTGTCACTATTATTTATGTCTTTTACTCTGTGAGTGGACTTTTTGTACACAGACCTGGCGATCAGTTATCTTATTAAAAAAGTCATCTCTCCTTACTGTCTATTAAATTTAACCTGAATGTTATAAGTATTGGTCTTTCAAACCTGCATAAAACAACCACCCCCTTGTATCATCCTTTCAGTAAAATATCAAGCTTAATGAATCATGATAAGTATATCTTTGTCTCACAGTACAGCCTTGCCATTGGTCATTTTTTTAACTGAGCTCGGAAACAGCCAATCAGATGCCTGGATTTTGAGGCTGGTCTCCAAAACTCATATTCATCATCCTCAGAATTTTACCTCCTTTCTTGAAATAACTCTTTTATGAACATTGGTATAATGTGGTACTTATTTGGTGTTGCCACAAAACAGATTGACAGGGTATATAATATCGTGAAAACATGTTCATTATTCTTGCTGTCCCGATCTCGCTGTTAAGCGGAGAAGTCGATTTGAGTTATACTTTATAAATCAAATCTGTTGAGCGCGTGTCACAAACTATGTCCAGATAACCTTGACATTTTTATCTATCCGTAATGTAATGTAAAACTGGGTATATGAAGTTTTTGTTGATCTCTTTGTACTACATTTATTTGTCCAATGTTTTTGGTCAGTTTGCTATCTTAGATGTTATGTAATCTAAATAGACATAAATGCTAAACTTGAAGATAAAAGTTATGATGAATTTTTATGGGATCTTGTTATGCTCTCCTTGGTTAGAGATAAAATGACATTCATTTCAAAATATGTTATGTACACTTAGTCAGTGCCCAATATCTTATAGATTTTTTTTGAGGATTGGCCTGTTTGTAACTCCTGTCTGAGTGATGTAAAGCGTTAAATTTTTTTATCAGGCCAGTTCCTATAATATATGGAAGTGACAATGAAATTGAACTTGCGTTGTTTAAATATATTTCAGCGTTTCTACGTACCACCATTATCTGTAGTGTCTTTGTGTAATGAAGAAATGTAACTTGAATTGTTAAAATACATTTAAGCGTGTCTGTATAAATTTTATTTATTTAAAAATTGTTTTGTTGAAATAGTAATGTCCTTCTTTGTCATGTTGAAATAATGCCAGAAGGATGTAAGCAACTTGATCTTATGCTGCAACATGCATATCCAACGTATTAATGTAAGGTACTTTAAACATTTGAGCGCCGCTGTACGATTTCCAACCTCTTCTTTAAGTGACGTCATTTCCAGAAAAACGTCACATGTGACGTCACCATGTACTGACAGCAATATTAGCCCAATTAGCAAAACGAAAACAAAGTGACCGTATTTGCACATAGTGTCATCACATGTTGCATTTTCTTAAAATGACTTCACTGACTGAAGTGGTTGTAATTCCCATAGCAGGGCTCATTTATTGATGTACATGTCTCGTTGTGTGTTTTGGATGGCTGTGTTATGATCAAGTTTATGGCATTTCCTGCTTGATTTCTTTATTCATTTCAACATTTATTTATTCATAAATTTAGCCTAGGGAGAAAAGGAAAGAACAGTTAAGAATTATAAAGAATTTTGAGTTATTTATCTCGGACAAGAAAAACAAAATCGGTATTTTAACACCTTTCCTCAACTATCTAATAAAAATATTACATTTTAAATATTACATAATTGTAACAACAAACCCTTTTATGCGACAATAAGTGGAGTGAAAGAGATTGACTTTTTTTATTGCGGATTCTATTAATGTATTTAAAATGATCTCAAAAATCACGGAAAGATTGCCTGTGGGTATTTTTTCTTGTTTTGTACATTATCTGCTTAGTCTTCTATTATACGATATTTAATGTCCTAAAAACACGAATATTTATTTAATTGAAACAATTTTTTAATTGCAACAAAATGGATTCTAACAAAAGACTGGACTTTTGACTGTTTCAGGTTACAGATTTACATAGTGTCATGTTTTGGTGACTTGTCTATTGCTAAAGGCTTTCTGTCTGTATTGTGTGTAAAAACATTTATTCGCATTCAAAGAGAGTGTAAAAACTATTAAGAAGTTACCCCCTTATTGCATGGAAAAAAAATAGGAGCAAAATTATTTTACAATCGCAGATGAAAATACTCACATCATGTATGTGAGTAATATATATAGTTAAACTTCACTTAAAGTCAACCTCAAAATAAATATCAACTTATTTTTAACTCCATAATTTATGAGCGCTGCTATGGGAATAACAACCTCTTCTGTAAGTGATGTCATAATTTACAAACAGGAAACAATATTTACTCCATAATTATGGTCACTTCATTTTCACATTGCCATATGGGGCCTATATTGCTTTATACTGTCGTTACATGGTGACGTCACATGTGACGTTCTCTTGAAATAATGTCACTGAAAGAAGAGGTTGGGAATCCTACAGCGGCGCTCATATTCATTGGCTATGTTTTTTTCATACTGTTGATCAATGGTCAAACCACCTTATAACTAGGACAGACTACACAACCAATGGTGGTTCTATTATACTCCCCAATGCGGGAGTTTGTAGCTGCTTTGTCTGTCCTTGTGTGCGACCGTCAAACAATTGTGTCCGCGCTTTTTCCCTGCAACGACCAACCGTAAGTCAATGAAACTTGATGGTAAGAGATGTGCATATTGTCCGGTTCCATGATTTTCATATGCTTCATGGAGCATCCATCTGTTCTGTCGATACCTTGTTATTGAGGTTTCGCTGTATTTGTATTTAAAATAGTAAAATATCATGTGACCAGTCTGTGTTTCTGCTTAAAATGTCCACTTATTTACTTATGTGGAAACAAACCAATCTCTTGAGGAAACATAATTTAAGGTACTTACAATGCACTTGGCATTGATGCTTGTTTGTCTGAGATTTTCTGCTACATGTTGGTTTGAAATCATTACCTTATTATAACTGAAGTATTTCTAGAAATGAACCACAAGTCAGGAATGGTGTTCTGTTCTTGTACATGTAACCTTCATTATGTGATTTGAAATATCGTGTGACTTTGCTTCCTGTGTGGTATATTTGTCGTTTGTGCAAACCAAATTTGTGTGAAACAGAAATCCCTAAAAAGAACAAGAAGTTTACAGTTTGTGCTAAATCAATAGCAAAAAATCATCACAAATCTGTTGCCGTGGAATCATATAGTGTGATTGTCAGTTTTCTGTGTTTCCTGTACTATAAGTTTATAAAATAAATTGTGATTGCTTAAAAAAAATGTGTGTGCAATCTCTCTGAAACTTCCTCCTCTGCTACAAAGCCTTGAATGGTCAGTTCTTTGGTCGCCATTCTAGAAGTCTATGGACTGACCATTTTTTTCACAGCAATACTGATCCTGTAAAATACTGCATTAGGTGGTAAAGTCCAAGACATGAAATGATGGCTAATTCAAGAAAACGTCATCGGGCATAAATTTTCAAGTACTCTGTCTTGCATACCACACTGTTCAATATAACTGTGCACGATTTTGCCTTTCACAAACATTTTTGCTTGTGAAATGTCTGAAATTACTGATTTCAGAGGTTTTTGAATTTCTTTTTTCAGTGAAGCCATACTAACATGGTTTTGCTATTTGCATATCAGTGTTGTGAAACCAATCAAATCTTATGTTAACCACCAAGGCAATTTCTCTTCAACTGAACAACGTTTGTAATCTTGACGCTGATTGGTTAACCTTTCGATACAAGGTATGTTTCCATACCCAAATCTGCTGAATGTCGGTGAATTTACCGAAATCTATTTTGGATCTGGAGTGAACAGCAATCGTAACATCTCGGCATTTTTTTATGTTGACCAAAAAATCTTAACCTTCAAATTGCGCCGACCATCTTTTTTCAAGATATTTCTTGTTTGTTATGTTTTGTGTATAATATAGTTGACGTGGAACAGTGGATCATGTTTGTGTTATGATATAATGTATGCCACTATTGACTGCAATGTTTTATACAGAAATAAATCTATATAAAGGGTGTTAAAAAAGTTTGTTCACAAAGTTTGAATTCAGACAAATGAGAATAATGCTGTGTACACATGCTTTATTTCTTATAATGAAAGATACTGTTTTTTTAGATGAATATCTGTTTTACTTAGAACTTTAACACAGAAGTTAACTATTGGTCCATAGCAACTTTGATGGAAAGCGTATTTAGACAATAAAATTCAAACTTTTTAAAACCCTTTGTCTGTCTTTGACCTTGAAAATAACAATATACAGTAACGCATTTCATTCTTCTCAACATAACGGCTGTACCCAATATGGTAATGTACTACGTATACCAGTGTACCCAATATGGTAATGTACTACATATACCAGTGTACCCAATATGGTCATGTACTACGTATACCAGTGTATCCAGTATGGTCATGTACTATGTATACCAGTGTACCCAGTATGGTCATGTACTATGTATACCAGTGTACCAAGTATGGTCATGTACTATGTGTACCAGTGTACCCAGTATGGTCATGTACTACGTGTACCAGTGTACCCAGTATGGTCATGTACTGTGTACCCAATATGGTCATGTACTACGTATACCAGTGTACCCAGTATGGTCATGTACTACGTATACCAGTGTACCCAGTATGGTCATGTACTACGTATACCAGTGTACCCAGTATGGTCATGTACTACGTATACCAGTGTACCCAGTATGGTCATGTACTATGTATACCAGTGTACCCAGTATGGTCATGTACTACGTATACCAGTGTACCCAGTATGGTCATGTACTATGTATACCAGTGTACCCAGTATGGTCATGTACTACGTATACCAGTGTACCCAGTATGGTCATGTACTATGTATACCAGTGTACCCAGTATGGTCATGTACTATGTATACCAGTGTACCCAGTATGGTCATGTACTACGTATACCAGTGTACCCAGTATGGTCATGTACTACGTATACCTGTGTACCCAGTATGGTCATGTACTACGTATACCTGTGTACCCAGTATGGTCATGTACTACATATACCAGTGTACTAACACATACCGCTGTTTCTTACAGAACAAATTATCAAACAATTGTTTATAACACGTTTCACAACTGCTACTATTAGTAAGCGTACTGCACTTCATCATCAGTGCATGAAAATTACACTAAGTTGTTGAACTCCCTGAAAGGTAAGACATATTACTTAGTCTATAGAAAAGTGTAGAACGTCTTACATATGAAGGCCATTCATATTAGCACAATACAAGTATTTCCTGGTGTTTTTGCTGACTGCCACTTCTATACAATTGAGGGCTTGTACATGATGACGTTAAAAAGTGTTAACTACTTCCAAACAAACACACGAAATACGTACAACTCAAAATGTTTTTCTTGCAGTTCGTATTAGTGAATCACAAAGGATTGCCAGTCTATGAATGGGACAAAAAGATACTATTTTGGGGGGACTCACGATTGAGGGCCCTGATTATTCACACAATTAAAATTTTTATTACATATACACCGTATATTACACAATGTCTTTGTTTAATCTGAACATTTTATCATCTTTTATCACACCATCCCTAGGTTAAAGATAAATGACGAATAAGACGTACTGTGGCTTCGTTGGTCCAACACGTGAAAATACAAGTATATACATATACAAGAAATAATCTCTTAATTAAACAATATCAAAATTCAACTTTATAAACGTTATCTAAATTATGTAATATATTATCTATAGCTATCTACATTGTTTGTATATGAATTATGTTGTTTTATCATTTTAGCTTGATGAAGCCATAGTTTTTATTTATAAATGCAGGATTTTTTTTAAAGGATATATGAAGTCTATCTTCAAAATCACAGTTGAAATCATCTACAAATTTCAGTAGTATTAAATTATCCAAGTACCATCATTGACCCATTGTAAGAAGTCAATCACCATGACAATGAGGGAAATGTATATGAAACTGTTATATATTTAGTGAGACTGAAGTCTGTCTGTATAAGGTATACCAGAGTTTATGAAATACTGATCTTATGATATAACTTCTGATATCCGCAGAATAAAATGTTTGAACTGATGGCATTGTTACCGTAATCATCAGTTTTATTGCCGATAATCAAATAATTAAAAAGTAGCACATTAATATTTTTGCGTTTTAATTTTCTTTATTTGAGCCTCACTTTTGCACATTTTACATATAATAGATCACAATAAAATACAGAATAAAATGTATCAAAAATGCAAGACCTTTCTTCACAGGATTATAAGAGACTATCATAGGCTTCAATATACGTATTAAATTAATCATTTAGGGAGACACACTGTTGGAGGGGTTGAGCGCGTGTTATGTGTTCGAGCCCCGTGATGAGCAGGTTTGATCATGAACTTCATAATCCCTAAATTTTGGCGCGAGTACTGGTTGGTAGCCAGGAAGCAGTCATAGAGACTGATTAGTATAAGTTGTAAGAACTTGTTTCACAATCTATGTAAAATAAATAAGTTTAAACTAAACTAAATTAACCATTTGATCTATATTATAATAAAGTCAGGATAAAAGCAATAATAATATTATATATGTTTTATACTTAACCAGGCTGTCAAGTGGGCCCTACTTTTCCTACATTTCCCTACTTTTTTATTTGCTCCCTACCTTTTCCCTAATTTTTTACATGCTCCCTACCTTTTCCCTAATTTTTTACATGCTCCCTACCTTTTCCCTAATTTTTTACATGCTCCCTACCTTTTCCCTAATTTTTTACATGCTCCCTACCTTTTCCCTACTTTTTTACATGCTCCCTACCTTTTCCCTAATTTTTTACTTGCTCCCTACCTTTTCCCTACTTTTTTACTTGCTCCCTACCTTTTCCCTACTTTTTTACTTGCTCACTACCTTTTCCCTACTTTTTTACTTGCTCCCTACCTTTTCCCTACTTTTTTACTTGCTCCCTACCTTTTCCCTACTTTTTTACTTGCTCACTACCTTTTCCCTACTTTTTTACTTGCTCCCTACCTTTTCCCTACTTTTTTATTTGCTCACTACCTTTTCCCTACTTTTTTATTTGCTCCCTACCTTTTCCCTACTTTTTTATTTGCTCACTACCTTTTCCCTACTTTTTTATTTGCTCCCTACCTTTTCCCTAATTTTTTACATGCTCCCTACCTTTTCCCTACTTTTTTATTTGCTCCCTACCTTTTCCCTACTTTTTTACTTGCTCCCTACCTTTTCCCTACTTTTTTACTTGCTCCCTACCTTTTCCCTAATTTTTTACATGCTCCCTACCTTTTCCCTACTTTTTTACTTGCTCCCTACCTTTTCCCTACTTTTTTACTTGCTCCCTACCTTTTCCCTACTTTTTTACTTGCTCACTACCTTTTCCCTACTTTTTTACTTGCTCCCTACCTTTTCCCTTCTTTTTCTTGAAAGAGCCCTACTATATATCCTTACCTTTTTTTCAAATCTGAGGTGTTGGCTCAAAATAATTTATTTTGCCTACATGAAACACAGAGGTCTAATCATGGAGACTATACAGTGCAGTGAATCTTTACTGGTTTGATCTTCCGAAGGTTAGGAATCGTCCCTATTATCCCTACTTTAGGCAAGAAAATCACTACTTTTGCCTTATTTTAACAAAAAAATAACCAAACTTTATCCCTTCTTTTTGAAAGAGGCGAGATGACAGCCTGCTTAACTTATAGCTCTGTTTTGGTAAACAAGCAACAGTTTGATGCAACAAGCCCTAAATAATGTGAACTCTTACTTTACTTTTAGTTCCATTGCTTATCATGGTCGTAAGTTTCTCAATATTTTTTTTCCATTTTAACTTGACATAAAAATTCAATGATTTTTTTCCATTTTAACTTAACATAAAAATTCAATGATTTTTTTCCATTTTAACTTGACATAAAAATTCAATGATTTTTGTCAATATTACTAAACAAAAATATTCTTTTCTTTTTTTTCAATCTTTAATATGTTGGCCTGTCTAACCATGTATTCTACTTTTTTGTATTTTTTATCCCAGAAATTTTGTTACAAGAAAATGTAGTAATTCATTTATTTTTGGGTTAATAACATTAATTTTGTTATTTCTATTTTATGCAAATTGCAATTTTCCATCAAAAATGTTACAAATAAGATAGAAAGTATTGTCTTCAACAACTCTGTGTAGTGATTAAAGTTTTTATAATAACTTATTCGATAAAACATGTGAGTGAACCTGGTAATTATCCTTAATACGGATTTTTTCCTAATTGGTGTCTATGTACAAACTTTTATATTTCATTAATTATAAAAATGAGTAAGCTAATTGCACTTTTAATAATTACTGGAGTGATATTTTATCATATTATTCAATTTGTAGCTTGGCCCTAAAATAATGTTCTGTTTCAGGTTTCATGACCAAAAAAAATATAGTAGGTTGGTCTTAATTGTTTTTATTTTGGAGATATTTTTTATTTTCAAACGAAGCAATTAAACATACATCTAAATGAATATAAGTTAAAAGATAAATCCCCTTTCCATTTTAACATGGATAATGTTTAATCAACATGAATATAATGCTCTAAAGCTGGAATACTCGTAAAGTGTCTAATAACTGGGCAGAAATACGAACCTAATGAAAAATTCACACCAAGAAACCCAAAAATGAAGAAATTTTACTAAAAAAATAAATATTAACACGCCCAGAAATGTTCTTAGGGTCGGGGGAAAAAAAGTAGGGTAGGTCGGGAAACATGAAACTAACATATATTTTTTTACGCCTTAGCAATATTGTCATCCTATTTTTGCAGTCTTTTTTTTTGTTTAAGCTCAAAGGACATATTATATATTTTATATGTATATATATATGTTGTGGGGTTTTATTAAAACAAAACCTGCAAAACATGTTTTAGCGTCAAAAGAGATGACAATATTCTTTAAATGAAGGTACAAATCATTTCTATTGTCAGTATGTAAATACTGGGAACTAAAAGCTCCTTCCTTTATATATTTGTTAATTGATACAAAACAGTTATTTATGACTGTCCATTTTATCAAACATTAAAATCCTGTTTCCTACAAAATCAAGCTATGATTGACACTGATTTTTGAAGATAAATTTATTGACTAACAGTTTGTATATTGACCACTGTAATGCTTGTTTCCCGATTTCTCCTTTGTTAGTTTGCTGGTCATTATAAACAGCCTGATAGCCATTGGTCAGTTAGGTAATTGTAGTGGTCAGTTATACTGTGTTGTAAAATATCAACTGGGGGATAACAGCAGTAGATGTAGTACTTGTTTAGGAACAGCTGGTCAGTTGTAACTGGACATTAGAAGTGGACATTTGATAAAAAAAGATATACAAAATATTGTTAATTAAGATATTGTTGTTATCAGAATATTACTTTTGTGCATTTATAGAGAAAATACAAAACTGTAAAATAGTTGTCATTTGTTGGAAAACTTTTTTAGTGATTCAGAACTTTTAGTCTCAGCAAAACATTGGTGGGACAGAGACATTGATGAATTTGAAACAAAAGTTTTAATTAACTGTAAGAGTTGTTAAATATTTTGCCTTTGAGATTGGAACAAAATGATTGGACACTTGTGAAGATTATTCTACAAAATACTGTCAGCTTTATTTAGTAACCAGTTCCTATGGTCATGGACATGAGGTAAATCTTACTTATTTTATACTTTTAATGTTTTCCTATGAAATATAAAATGAGTTGGTTTCTGTAGAAATTTGTCTTATTTAGCGATTCTACAATTATACTGAGTAATTTTGATTGGTGTGTGTATATAGGAGGCTTCAAACATGAGTCATGACATGTACATGTATGTTATATTTGAGATTAGCAATTATTTGCAAAAAGCTTGATTTTTCATACTTAGTTAATATATCTTGAATTTGTTTGAATTAAACAATGCCTGTACATTTATTTAGCTGTTAGGATAATTTTGTTGAAACTTGCATGCAATACATTGTAATATATGGCATGCTGTCCAAATTGTCAGGTTTTAGTTAACTAAGTTATTGTTGAATTATTTGCACCAATGATGTAATTTATCTAAGAAAAATGTTTAACCAATTAATTTAAATTAAAAGATAGCTATTTATTGATAGTACATAGTAATTCATTTGTTTAATTATTAGCAAATCTAACAGCAAAATCTTATTAAACTGACTTAATTTTGCATGTTGACAGATTTATGATATTTTGGTTAGTATTGTTTCATACAATATATTCTCATGAAATTTGGAAGAGAATTTATGAGACTGTATAACTATATGAATATTGGTGTTTATTTAATCATTAAATGCTGTTTTGATAGTTTTATTCGAATATTTTGTTGCAAGGAGGAAATGTGAAGATGAAATAAAATGCTGGACACTGGTCATCTCGTTACCTGTATAGGTCAAACTGTCATTACTAATTAATTTTCAAGAAAATATATGGTCAAAATTGTCAAAATTTTTGATGGATAGTTGACCAACTTACCAACCAGTATATGTGAATCTTTATGTAAAAATTCATATTCTGTCAATGTTGTCAATTTTCACTTGTTTGAAATGTGTTTTACATGAAACTTTTAGTGTTTTACGTGTGTTAATTAATAGAAAATTAATTGTTAATTGAATACTGACTTGAGTGATAAACTGCTAAATTGGGAAATGGAATTAAATATGTAAGTTGTGTTGAGTACTTTAATTGTATGTAACAATAATTTTAACATAACTTGTTATGGTGATAGATAAGTTTTAATGATGCATTATATTTGATGTGTCAACTTCATATGAATACCTGGACATACTTTGAAGACTTTATTACAAATGTATATATATATATTTGGTCGTTGTACTTTATTTAACTTCTGCAAAACTTTTGTTAAAAAAAACCTCTAAATTTTGAGTTAAGATTTTATCATAATTTCAAGTAAAAGTTAGCAAAAGTCATATTTGAATAATGTTCAGTGATGTCTATATTCATTTAATTTCCTTTGTTTTTTTACTTTTGGCTCCTGTTTTATTTTATTTGCTTTGGGTTCTATTCTTTCTTGAAAAGTTAAGCTGACATTTTAAGCAGATTGGAATAGCCTAGGAAGCAACGATGATTAGATCCCAGGGACGTAGCCAGAGCTGGTAGAATGTGTATGCAATAAATCTAGGGGGTCTAGGGGCGTTATACCCCAGGGAACAAAACACCATTTTCTATAATATTTGTGGTGCAGTCTGGTGATATTTTCACAAGCAATGGAGTAAATTTTGAAGTGTTTAGTATATCCCAAAGTTCTCTACTGTTGACTGTTACATTCTTCATGTTTTATTTTTTCTATTTTTTTGATAACCATGTGTATGTTAGGGTATATTTTGTATACAGGTAGCTATATGTACCTGATAGAACAGATTGAAAATGAAATCACTATCAGTAATAGAAACATACAAATGATATTATCCCAGGTATAAAATTTCATATTAGACGAGATAGTCTGATAAAAAAGTACCATCTTCTTAATTAGATTAATTAAGGCATGTTGGCAAATTACTTTCTGAGATGGGGAAAATGCTTGTTTTGTATCCCCAGGAAATACCTGAACAACTAGTGGTATTTGTATCTGTTATAGCCCAAGATAATGTTTAGCAACAGGTGTGGTTATCTTGACCAGTGGTCAGTGAACTGCTTGATTCATCATCATGGTGTAATGGTGTGTTGGTTGTTGTAAAATTTGTGTTAAATTGCTTAGAAAATGGTGTTAATGATAAAATAGGATTGATAGAGGCAACATATTGTTATTGTCTTGTTTGTTTGTAAGACATAATTTTATAGAATATTTATGAAGACTTGTCTGTACTTATATTAGTTTAGTTAGAACTATACTCTACGTCAATAAAAACGCAACTAAAAATTGTCCTCATCAACACGGTGCCATTATATAGAAACATAGTATAGTTTAATTCTCACACATAATTTCATAAACTTAATCAATTATGAAATATGAATACTAGGGCCATAGTTTGATTTCTTTTTGATGAATGATTTACACATTTGTAACAATAAAATACACTTAACACTTGGAACAAAATGAAGGCTAAAGGGAAATAGTTGCGTTTTAATGGTGTTAAGTATATTTGTGTCTATATATCGGGACCAGATGCAGAATGATTGTTTCACAGTTTTGATAGAGAAGTTGTGCAATGAACCTTTAATATGTTCAATGTGTATGCTGGGTTCAATTTACATGGGGAGTGAAAGATAGATCTGTTTTTACAAGCAATCTTAGAGTACCGTTTTAAGTGGTTTACGATTGCTATTTTAATATAATTATGACAGTTTTTCTGACCCTTTTCAGTGTTTAAGGAAAGACGTAAATATTTGAACTACGGGTGTCATTACTTGTTTTCCCAGGATATTATTTACCTTTGTTTATTGTCATACTTTGGAAAATGGCAAAGATTATGCAATGTTTGAATTATATGTTCATAATTACAAAGGCAATGAAATGTCTTTGTGAAAAATATATCCATTGCATAACATTTAAACATGTTGTTTAAATAAAATTGCTGTTTTCAAGATAATGTATGAAAAACATAATAGGTCGGTCAGTTTACCTTCTATCTGGGTATTTTATGGGTAAGATCAATATTTGGTCAACTATAAAAACCAGAAGAGAGAGCTCCATTGATTTATTTAACATTTTTATGAAAAACATATCAATGAAATAGGGTTGTTGAAAAAGCTATGTACTGACCTTTTGACCGCAATGGTACTTGTAAATAATGACAGTATTGCAGGCCGTGACAAACATGTTTGATCAAATCTCTAATGTTAGGACTGGGAAGGTTTTATCCTGTTAATATAACTGTAGTTCTTATATTTATTTCATCTTAACAAGAATGAGTAACTGTCATCCATTACAACTGGAACCTGGGGTGAAGTACGTCAAAGTTTGAGGTTAAAGTGTAATGAAAAATATGACGAACATACAATGACTTTAACAAATCATCTTTTACTTCTAAGCATGAACGAATCAGTGAAAAGTTTAGTTAAATAAAACTATGTACAAGAAAAGAGATGTCGATTATTCTTGTCTCCTTATTTCATCAATAAAGTACTGTGGTTTTAAGTGGATTTTTTGTTAAGAGCGGAGAAATATGTTTGAAAGGTCAACGTGACCTGATGGCCATGTCACTGGTAATTGCGCAATCAATTACAGTTATTAGTTTTGTTTTAAATTACGGTATTTATTTTATATTGATTGTTTTTATGGCATTATTCTAATTCCTCTCATTGACTGCTTCCTGGTTCAGTAACCAGTACGAAGTCTTGCGCTAAACTCGGCCATTGTTAAGTTTATCAAACCCTACTCAATGTTGGGCTCAAACTCAATACCTTGATCATGAGTCGGTCTTCGTAACCCCTTAATCACCCCCTTAATGTCACCCTCATTGTTATCAATCAGTATACTAGGTGTGTTTTTTCTCTCATCAATACTTTGCACACTCTGTATAATTATGTGATTGAAATAAAATAAAGCTGCTTAATAGAAAAATAATTCATGCTTGTGATGATGGTAATATTGGTCAACATGAGAGATTGTGAGGGTAAGAGTGTTTGTACTCTATGATTTTATTTCTGAACGTTGTTGGTACTTCACTTTTTATATGCCCATTCAAAGAACGGGGCATATTATCTCGGCCAAGTTCGATAACCAGCCACATCGCCCCATGCACTACGGAATAATGGCCCTTGAAGTTGAATTATCCAAAATTGGCCAAATTAGCCTTGTCCACTCTCTAAGTCAAAGAGTTTTCATCTTTATTAAACTTGGTGAAAATGTTTCAGGGCATATTATCTCGGCCAAGTTCAATAACCAGCCATATCGCTCAAGTCACTCGGGAGTTATCACCCTTTGATTTTAGAAATTACCTTAAATTTGTCTTGTTTTAACTCTGAGCTCTGACTTATGACGTGCGTATTTTGTGACAGTTTGCCTCTCTTGTTTAATTCAAAAGAATTCCATTCACATTTCGTCACAAATAAAACATCAGTTAAAAAACCCCACACAGGATTAGTTTTTGTATATTTTTCTATGTTTCTTTATCTCTGATATTTGTTTTGGGGTGAAAATCAATTTATGATCCATTGGACTTAAAAAGGCAAGGTGTTTGTTTTAGAGTCAAAGGCCGCAGAGTTTGTTTTCACAAAACTGACCAATGTTAGAAATCTGGCCTTTTTTATGGAAACAGATACATGCTAATGCTTAGTGATGAAAACATGCTGGTGATAAGACACTTTTTGTATTGTAGATAAATAAAAGTGGACAATTTATATTTTCGGTGACGTTGGGTGACATTTTTCAGGAGGTTAAGGATCTTACTAAACCTTAATTGAAATGAACTTTGACTTCGAAAAACGTTTGATAAAGGATGGGTTGTTAAGAATGACCAAAGATATGACAGATTCTAATTTAATGTGATCATTTTTAAAGTACTGAAAGGGATTATTTTTTATCAATGAAAAGAGATAATGCACTTGTGATCTAATTATAGAAACATTTTGTTGTCTGTGTTTTCATTCATAATTTCTTCTATTTGGAAAAAAGTATATTATTCTTCAAGATGAAAATGTGAGTAAATCTAATTTCTTACGTAATGGAATTATGTGAAAGACAGTTTTATTCATATAATAATGGTTAGATGAATTGGTGAATTTAATTATGAAATAGAATCATTTGTTTGAGATGCAAATTAAATCTCAATTAAGACAATAATTTTGAATATAGATTATGATATTATTTGCTTGTGTTCCTACTATCCGATTATCACAAATATTCTTTAAATGATAGAATAAATGTATAAATGTATTTTGTGAAGAACAGATGTCTTAAAATGAGATTCAAATGAAATCTCAAATCAATATAACTGTTTAGTTACAGTATATTTTAAAAGTTATTTGTTTTGGTACTACACCAGTATTTTAAATATTTTCTGTAATACAATAAGAAACTGAGTAGGTTCATAGTGAAACGCTATTCTCAGATTGTTGAGATTTAAACTATATCTCAAATCAAGGTTATCATTTTAAAAACTCATAATAATGAGTATGTTTTCCTTCTATTGGTTTCATAAATATTCTGTAAATGATAAGATAAAAGTGTGAATTTATTATGGAAAACATTTTGTGAGACTTGGAACATCTGTTGGTAGTCTTGAATAAAAGATTACACATAAAAAGTTAAAAAGGACAAAAAAGGAACAGATAAAATACTGAACTTTGATGCCTTTATATTTTAATTGAGCACATGCTATAGTTCACAAACAAGATACAAGAAACATTCAGTTATCCATACACGTATGTTCAATTGTTTTATGATTAAAACATAAAATGAAATCTAAAGGCAAACCAACAATTAGGGGTTCACCATCTAGGAACATGTGTGACGATAAAATTTGGTGAGTAGTTTGTATTCATATTTTGCAATGAATTAAAGTTAGATAAATTTGTGACTATACCTGTCCTTTATAATCAGGTGGTCAGTGTTTTTATGCAACTATAGACTTGTGTTGAGGTCAATACGTAGTTTTATTGACCCTCAAAGTGATATTGACCCAGGATGTAATTTTTCTTCTCATTATTGGATTTGTGGACCTGCTTGAGTTGCACTTCTGACCAATCAAGTGTTGGCATGTTACAGCTAGGTATATTATACATTCTGTGCGGCCATTCTGTGTATTGTATGACTGTCAGATGGCTGAAATATTTTGTATAATTGATGTACAATAATTTGATATTTTGATGTTGCGAAATAAAGGTGTTTAATTGTTTAACTTTTCAAAGTTTTCTTCGTAATTATATCACTACATGTACTTCACAATTCAGTAACCTTGGAAAAACGCAAACTTTATTGGCTGTCTAAACTATATAGCCAGTCTTGTCAATTTGCAGACTTGAACTTGTTACCTGGTGGGAGGGAATCTTTTCATGTACAACTTGGGATGATAATTAAGTGATTGCAATACTTCATACCAGTCTGATCAAAGTTGTCCACTCTTTATCCTTCAACTGAAAATTCTGCATATTTTATCTTTTTTCAATTGTTCTAAAACATTAAACAAGACATGTACTGTTTGAAATATGGCATTTGCATAAAAATAATTAAGTTTATCAGGTATGAAATTAATGTCGTGCTTAGCTTAGCATAAAATCCCTGTATCTATAAACTATATGGAATTAATTATGTTATCAAGCCATAATGTTGGGAACTTTAAAATGTAGACCATGATTTTACTTTTTATTTAATTTATGAAGTTATATGGCAAACGTTGCTTTAATAACTGGCTCCAATTGAACAGTTAGATAATTATGTGTTTAATAAAAAAACATTTGTTATACTTCCATTCTTAGAAGCAGTCACAATACAATAGTATGGTTCCATCAGGATGGATGTTATTGTTGTAAATATTTGAATTATTGCTCCTGGATAAAACTGTCATGATTTAGTCACTTTCTGATAGAAAGTATTTTTAGAAAAAAAAATATGGACTGGATGAAAAAAATTTTTTTTTTTTAAATTTCTACTATAATTATAATAGTAATTAATTTATATTATTTCATTAACTTTTTACTCTTCATTATGTTAAATATGACGCAACAAATCGATTCAAAAGTGATGATAACATTAATAAAGCACATTATTTGGGCTTCACTTGTAAGAAGTCAAGTATGGTACAAGGTGGTTAAACGAGATGGACTGGCCAAATACAAGTTAATTAAAGATCTAATATTTTAGTATCCAAAACATAACCGAAAAGAATAGGTGAAAGAATTTAATTAAGATTTTACAATCAGAACAGGTTGTATCAAGTAAGTACTTTAATAAGATAACAGATAAAATATAGACTTTAACACATGATGAATGTTAGTGTGTTTATCTTTTTCCATGTTTTCATACCAAGGTGCTGGTCACAGTCATGTAGGGGTCATCTAAATGGACTTTGTCTTGATAACAATTTTGTATAATTTAATAATGTGACTGAGATCATAAAATTGGGTTGGTGAAATATGTTTCTCTCATTCATTTTATTCTCAAATCATTACATTTTTATCCCATACTCAAAATGTATAGACTGTGATATATTTGTGTTGTAACAAACATTCCAGCCTTGAGTAGAATATTTGGTTAAGACCTCTTACTCGTGTACTATCTGTTGCATTTGACTTATTTGTTGAAAGGTCAACTTGACCTGTTGGTAAGATTGATCTGGCAGATGGTACATCCTTGCTGTTGTAGATTACTTGTTAGATAAAAATATACATTTTCACAAAACACATGGTACTGTTACATTTAGCCTCGAGGTTCAACTTGCCCACATCAGTGGTTGTAGCACAAAGTGACCATTGTCCATAAAATACAAATCAATGTTACTGATAAGAGTATTTTATGACTTTGAGTGTCTTGTTATGTTATGATTATGGGATGGGCTCGTTAAAACTATTTGGTTGGGTCTTCTTTGATTGAAATGTTCGGTAATTTTAAGGTATTTTTCGTACAAACTTTAACCCACAATGTTTTCATGTTGCCCTCTTAACATCCGTGATATTTTAGTCTTTCCATTATCAATAATTACTTGAAGTAATCAGAACTTAAACTGGTTTTATACTGTTAAATATACTGTGTCATAATTATCAAGAAAATTGGAAGCCTCGGTGGTCTAGGGGTTGGATTAAGGACTCCTTTCCCAGAGATGATGGTTTTGAATCCTTCCATGGGCGAAACTCTGTGGTGGTATTTGTAAAGACCTAATTGTAAACCCTTGATTAGGCACAAGTTATGATAGAAACCCAGCAAGCATCTCATAATGAGAGTGATCTCCAGTCATGTGACTTGCAGGAATGGTTTTACTATCAGACTTAAAAATACATATGCTTAAAACAAGTAATGTTCATTGATGTGAATTTGAATATCATAAAGCTTTACTCTGATGTAAAATATTTTCTGATATGTTCATTTACGGAAATACTTAAAGCCAACCTTAAAAAATTTTTGTTTGGCATAAATTTAGGTGGGTTTAGTTAATATTTTTGTTATGGTCATACTAGTGAAAACTTTTAATATGCTGCTAAAAAAATCCAACCAGGCCCCTAATTTTGATGTAGGGGCCATTTTCATGGGTTACGGTAGGGTTATGCTAAACAAACATTTTTTTTTAAAATTAATATGGCCTCATTTTGGAACAGTATATCATGCCAATAAACAAAACATAAAATATTAGTCATTTTGTTACATAGAGTTAAGATATATATCTTGAAGTGTTATCATAAAACACACCCTGGTGAAATAGAATCCATCAGTACTTGGCTCGGTGAGTTACAAAAATAAATACATCATTCCATGCCCCCACTGGAAACCCCCTAGTGACCAGTGTGCCTTGACCAATGTAAACTAAACATATGTTGATAAAGCAATTATTTTGCAGTCATTTTTCAGATAAAAACTCTTCACATCTGGTATAATATTTTTCCTCTGACAGTGGTTATGCAATTTTTTCTGTGTACAGGTCAAAAGGCTTTTCCTGATATTAAGTGTACATTAATGATCCATCTAGTTAAAGGTTGTAATGACTTTTTCAGGCTCAGTGTAATCCAACTACTTCCTACATTTCTCTGTTTTGTTGTAAAAGTTTGTGTCATTAGTTACGAGTGGGAAATTGGCATTATTGAGTTAATATGTACTTTTATAACCCTCTTATATTACCTTGTCTAATATGTGGGGTTTTTAAAACTTTTTTGTCCTGCTGAGGGACTTCTTTTAAATTTCTTGCGATAAATGCATCCTAAATTCTTGTTTCCGAAACAGCTTGTATCTAAATTGTCTGCTACAGACTGTTTTAATGAACAACTCCAAGTGTGTTCTCTCTGTTAATTCAGGAGCCAATTAATTACACAATGCGGCTCCCCAGACCTACACCATTTTGTAGATGAACATTTGGACTGGTTTTAAGAGGTTATTGTTCAATACAGATTACAGTCTAAATTGATAATAAAAAGAAACTTTGATGGTATTGTTGAAGTGAGGTTGTGGCTTGAGAGAGGATGCATTGTATATAGACTGCCCTCCAAAAGTTCCTGTACACTTCGACAATTTCCCATTGTAGTTAATGTATTTTCATATTTGTTTCACATGCAAAACATCGAAAATGCTTTTTGACACAGCAATAATTTTCTGTAGAAGTATTTATAAATTTGTAGTGAAACAAATCTTCTTATTTTTTGGTGTCAGATCAATTAAACATACAAATGTTGGTTTTTTGATGCAGGCCGATTGATGCTGCTCACTGAGATGTGCAAATTGTTAATTCTAAACTATCCATCACAGAAGTGGGATGATTAATTTTACTTCATCATGTCATACATGTTTTATTTGAAATTCAGTAGGAAAAAGTATCAACCATGTCTAGATCTGTTGGAAAAATGTGTGAACAACAAAAAGATACTTTGGATATCTTCTCCATGTACAACTTGCAAGGTGTCTGTTTTATCTGTTGACAGTAAATGATTGTTTTTCACAATACTGATGTAACTTAGTTTTGATTTAGACACACTTACTGTAGTTTTGCACTTAGTCCATGCATTGATGACAAGAAATATTTATTTGACTTTCTTTGTTACAGAATGTAATCTGTTTATAGTCTCCATCTAGAAGTTATGTCACACTTATCTTTGTTTGTAAAACAACCTTTACAAACACTAATTCTTTGTTATGTAACTTTGTGACTCTTCAAATAGATGTACTGAAGGTAAATTAGGTAGATTTATGACTTGTTGCTGTGATGCATAAGTGCAGAGATTTTCTGTCTGTTAGTCAAGTGATAACAAATTTTGAGTAGATAAATATTAAGCTGTACCAGGATACTAAAATATCAGTCACTTATAGTCAACAAAACATTGAAATGCTACATGGTATATCAAAGATATATAGCCAATTGAAGAAAACAAATTTAACTTTCGGAATAAATTAGCAATAAAAAGAAATAATGTGTTTTATGTTGAATGCATGAGCTTTGGTTAAGAAATAGGAAGATGGATTGATCAGTAATTTACATGAGATTGCTGATTCACAAACATAAGATTATACCACATTTCCCTTGAATAAAGTATTTAACTACTTGAATTGAACTTTTTATTCAAATATAGCACTTGACATTTAACTGTAAATATATCTTGTGTGTGAAATTTCCAAGAATTAGGTTTTGAGATATTATCGCACTACAGTGTTACAATTTAGTTTAAAAGTTTAAGTGAATTATCGGCTTTAAACTGTTATATTCATTTTAAGTACTTACATGTTCATGAATAAATACATATAATTTTGTAAAATAAGTTAACATCATCTCAGTTTCCTGGTAGTTAAACCTTTTCATTCTCCAAATGTGACACATTGAATTCTACTTTCTATTTTTTATCTTTCTCTACCCTCTTCCCTACCACAGCCATCTACTTTTTCATCCTAGACCCTCATCCCCTCCATTGTCCGTGTTCTGTACAATAATTCTCTCCCCCACACCCACTCCACCCTTCCCCTGCATCACTCTCCGCCCCTCCCAACCATACACCCCCTTCTATATTCTTGCATCCCTCTCTAACACTTCCATCCCTCTCCAAAGCTTGCATCCCTCTCTAACACTTCCATCCCTCTCTAACACTTCCATCCCTCTCTAACACTTCCATTCCTCTCCAACACTTCTATCCCTCTCCAACTCTCTCATCCCTCTCCAACTCTCTCATCCGTCTCCAACTCTCTCATCCCTCTCCAACTCTTCCATCCCTCTCCAACTTATCCACCATCCATTCATCATCTTTCTGTTGTATCTCTCTTGACCAGTCTAGTTCCCTGTCATACTCTCTGTCCCTCTCCCCTTCACAACCCCTTCCTCTGTCCCACTATCCCTCTTGATCCCCTCTCCCCCTCCATTCTCATCACTCCCGATATATACATCTATACATAATTCATTCTCTCTCTCTCTCAGACTGACTTATCTCCCCTTCTCTCTATGAGTTTAAGTAAATAATGGTAGGTCACAAAGACCAGAGATTTTACTTTACAAAAAGCCAACAAAGTGCTTTAATTAGGACGTCATTATAGGTCAGTTTGCTATCATTCTTGTATAAAACAGATAACAAAACACTTAAATCCAATATGTCCATGATTTGTCCACTACGATGCTTGGTTACCAAACTGTTTTACTGGACATTATCTCTGGACGTTGTTTGACCACTTGCATAATAGTGAAAATGGATCTTTGTGAACTGGTCTTGTTTAAACAGAGGTAGTGACTATGCAAATGTTTGCGTAAATACGTTGTTGAGCTTTTTAGCTTAGTTTTTCCTTAGTTGGTCCAACACGGGAATGTCCAGTTTTTCATTACGTCAATCTATTCATGAATAGTAATGATTTTTGCTGTATTTTCAAAGCTGTTATGCATTTGTGTAAATAATGTTTTCAGAGATGAAAAGCACCAAAAGACCTCGATCTCGATAAATCAATCCATGTTTGAACTACGGCCAATGTTTTGTTATTTTGGTCATCTTTCAAAATGTCAATGCTCTGTATTTTTCTAAAATGGACATAAAAGTATATGTTTTGAAATCGTAATGCTTCGCACTGACTTGTTTATTACAAATTAATTTGTCCTGTTAAAGTTTTATGATATAAACCTATGCAAAATACATGAGATCCATGTATATTTAAGAAACATATCGCCTTTTTAATTAAGCTTTTGTAATGATAAATTGCACATTTATCTTTTTAATATATATATATTTTTTGTATAATTCAGAATGTTAACAGAGATTGTCCGAGACATTTATTACTCAAACTTGTGAATATTCTAAATTGGTTATAAAGTAAAAAAAAAAAAATTCAATTTACATTCTGAAAGTCTTAAGACAAAACACATGCTTGAATCGTTCCATTTTTAGCTTAAAACAACATAATATTGTAATCACAAAACTTAAACTTATATCGGCTAAGATTGACTAAAATACTAAAGCAATGCATAGTGCATACATTTACTAGAAGAGCCTGCGTTGCTTCAAACTATCAGGTTGTGTTTTGTTCTTGTTTGTTCTGTCAGTTCTATAATCAACATTTGATATCTGAAGGTAATATCTTAGTTATCCACTGATGTGTTATATAAGTGGACAATATCAGTTCATGTTATTATTTCTTTCCTGATCCAAATCTTAATTGATAATCTGATAATATTTATTTGCATCTAACATGGCAGAACTTATAGATCTGTCGTGATTCTTTAGAAAAATGCAAGAAATGCATGCAAATGCATGAAAATGTTACTATAGTAGATCTACATAAACTAGGGTCCCTAAAAGATCCCTAAGATCTCACACAGATCCTTAAGATCTCCCAAAGATCCCTATGCTGCAAAAAATAAAACAGAGGGGAACTCGGGATTGTGTGGTAATCAGTATAAACATAATACAATGTAGAATATTCAAGTAAATACAAGATTTTTTTTTGATTTTTTTATCAGAAATCTTAGATAATATCAAAATTCTTTGTTTTGTCAAGTTGATTGTAAGAGTCGGTGTTTAGCTCGGCCTACATAGTATTATACTCTATTTGTTTATCATAACTTAAAGTTCAAAAAGATTATGAAACGATGATAAAAACAACATAAAGTTGTCACAAATTTACTTCAAATCTTTTTGATAGTTGTTCTACTTACCCATTGGCAGTTTGACGATGACATAATTATAGATATTGTTTCCTTCATTATGTAAGACGTGACATTTTATATGTAACCAGTCACTAAATTACTAATTTATGTATCTTTTTAAGTTTTTCGGAAAAAAATAAAATGCCTTGGGGTTGGGGGAGGGGTAAAACATGTTTGAAAAACAGATGATTTGTACTGATAATGTTTTTAATGTGTAATAATGTTGTTTGATTCTAAAGTTACATCATTTAGTTGTTTGATACTGTTGTTTGATCATAATCTTACAAAAAAGTTTGTTGACAAAGTTCAGTCTTGAAGCAAAACAACAGCAACTACAACAAAGTATAAAATTTGAATGAACTGAACATAACACCTACAGATTTAGTTAATTGCATTTAAATATTACAGAGATACAATGTCTTTGTGATGTAAGTGTTGTAGACATCATTGTTAGATTAACCCAGATACTGGTATATAACTGTTGTAAACGCCTTGTTCCCTACACTGTGTTACACTGTTTTACCACCAAACACTATTATATACTCTTAGTATGCTAATTTGAAAGGTGTTATGGAATCCACAATAAAATATAAAGCATACTGATGTATCAATACTTTCTCATGTCTGACATGTATATTGATACAGTTTAATCTAATTAGCTATGGTAATATACATGACACCTGTCAGTTAATTATTCTTTCTTTGCAATGTAAGTAGAGTATAAATTAGTTCCATGCTGTGAGATAAACAATATTCTGATAACACCAATGCTTATCATGTTTGAAGAGTATTTACTGTTTTCATGGACATTGGGAGTTAATGACTTGATTGTATTCTGTATTATGTCATACATGTTTGAGGTGCAATAAAAGGGCCATTTATGACTCATCTTAAGTATTAACATATGTACAGCACTTAATTTTACAATTATTTTTTTCTTTGTATTCATATATTTATCTATACTTACAAATATTGTCTGATAAGATTACTAGAATATTTAATTACACATATTTATTCTTCAAATTGATCTGTATGGCTAATATTACAGTCCTGGATTGCAACATGTTGTATTTGGTTCAAAACTAGTGTGTAAGGTATTCTTTACATAAACTTTGCACTAAACATAATATTGATACATCGATGGAGGGTTTTAGGGAAACTATTCACACCTGATGATTCTTCCAAAGGGAAGATATAATTATGTTTCATATAACGTTTGTTGTTTTAGTACATCAGAAAAAAATAAGAAAACTTATTATGTCTTTTGTAAAATTATAATTAGTTTATAATTGGTGTCAGAGCAACCTTCATATATAGTTAAGTTTATAATTGGTGTCAGAGCAACCTTCATATATACTTGTATAGTTAAGTTTATGTTTAGTCTCAGCCTCTTTTGTTTAAATGTTTTAGACAAGAATGAACTAAACATTAACCAGTTATCTATACACACCGTATATGTATTATGTAACCATATTGACATTGATAATGCCCTGAAAAGTTCAAATCCCTGGCTGTCATTTTTATTAGCATGTCAAAAATACGACCCCTTGTTCCCCTGCTGTGGCTATTAGTTGGTGGCAACAACAACAACAAATTAGGTAATCAGAACATAAGATGATAGATATAGTTTTGAGAGGATTATAAAGATAAAAGGTTGATTAGATAAAATTTAAGTTGTGTCCAGATTATGTTGATTTTTAGCAAAGGACACAACCATTTATTTTAAGGAGATAGCAGTTTTGTTCTGTCTAAGTTTGCACTTATATTGATATGTTGTGCATTTTATGATTCTGTACAATACATGGCTTCATCAAGGTATGATATTTTTCAGCATTTTTGTTCATTATTTCACTTTGCATATTGAGACTTTTAAAGTGCAAAGCTGTCTCAACTTTTTCTTCATCAAGTATGAGTTATGATAGATTTTCAATAAGCCTCCACGACAAATGTTTAATAAGAATGTAGTTAATTATACAATAAGGTCGTATTTTATAAAATACCAGATTATAACTTGTTTTGCAACGATACCAGAAAGGTTTTCATCTGTAATTTTTTATTTCACTGCAACTTTTATACATGATAATTTTTGAGGGGATAAGTGCAAATCAGTGGTAACTGCTTCTAATAAAGACCTGAGTTCAGACAGTTTTGCGTCACACTCATGAAATAGTGTACTTAGTGACTAATACAATACTTTGTGTGAAAATTAATACTCAGTTTGCAAATCTTTCTGACTCATTTCTGTTAAAACTGTGAATATGTTTTAAGTGTCGATAGTTTTGATTAACTTATAATTTCATTTTCTACATCTTTGGTGTGAAATATACATAAGCATGTTAGTACTTAACATAGAAAGCGTCATCATCATATATCTCTCTGGGGTCCATCTCTGTGGTACTTCAGTTTAACTATTTACGGACAATCATTTTTGTGTTAAGTATTTTCTCATTGCCATTTTCATATTATTTGCTTCAATTATCCTGATTTAATTGTCAAGTGGAAATTATGAAGTTTACAAAAAGGAGACAAAATTTCCACGCCCATACTTCAATAATTGAGATTATTTTACAAATCCTGGTCATGCAGTCAATGACATCCGTTTTTGTTCATTCTTTTCATTGAATTATTCAAGGGAGCTAACTCAAAAATAGTATCATTTATAATGACATGAGCTACTGTTCCTGAACTGATTAAGTCAGTTATCAGTAAAATTAAGGCTAAATTAATTAATCATTATATAGTCTTACTATGTATTCATCCTTATACAATTTTGTTTCAAATTTTGTCAAAAGACTGTCTTTCAAAAAAGTTTTTTTCTCAACTTTTCAAAATGTATTTATTTTATTTTGAAACAAAAAACAACTTATATATATATATCTTGATGATTGCCTCCTGGGTAACTGACCAGCTTACCAGTACTTAGGGCTAATTTAAGGATTTTGAAGCTTGGGGTTCAATATGGATAAACAAGACAGTTCAGATATTTAAAAAATACATGAATTGTGACAAATCAATTTATGTCTACTAAAATCCTGCTATGTCATAAATGATCTTAAAAACAGCATCTTTGAGTGTTTTCTTGTTGAAACTTTGAGTGTTTCATATCTGACAGTTTGCATTTCACGGATGCTGTTCTCAGTAATCATATATTTCATGAAGAGGATTTTTATTGCTTCTTAGTGATATTTTTACTGATATAACTAATCTGATTGCCATTTTCAACCGCATATTGTTAATCGAGAAAAATCGTTTCTGTTTGTTAAGATATGTATTATAACAATTATTGATTGACAAAGATAAAAGAATTCAATACAGTTTCAAGTGTAGTGTACTTTATCAAACAATTAAGACTCGATTTTGAAAAATTCTTGATAAATGATTTGCGATTAATTGATAACTGATTATTCATTGTTTTCAGTTTCCCATCTCAGGCCATCCCACATTGTCATACAAGTATAGGATTGGGAAAAGTTTCAATAGCTTATATTAAGTAAAACCAGGTCAGGCCTTGTTAAATCAGTTGGTGGAATGCCGGGTTGTCACCAGGGAGACTGGAGTTTGGTGTCCAGGCTTGTCCTTCTCTCACATATGGCTGTGGTCAGTTATCCTCCAGTCTCGGTGTCCGGGCTTGTCCTCTCACATATGGCTGTGGTCAGTTGTCCTCCAGTCTCGGTGTCCGGGCTAGTCCTTCTCTCACATACGGCTGTGGTCAGTTGTCCTCCAGTCTCGGTGTCCGGGCTTGTCCTTCTCTCACATATGGCTGTGGTCAGTTGTCCTCCAGTCTCGGTGTCCGGGCTTGTCCTTCTCCCACATATGGCTGTGGTCAGTTGTCCTCCAGTCTCGGTGTCCGGGCTTGTCCTTCTCTCACATATGGCTGTGGTCAGTTGTCCTCCAGTCTCGGTGTCCGGGCTTGTCCTTCTCTCACATATGGCTGTGGTCAGTTGTCCTCCAGTCTCGGTGTCCGGGCTAGTCCTTCTCTCACATACGGCTGTGGTCAGTTGTCCTCCAGTCTCGGTGTCCGGGCTTGTCCTTCTCTCACATATGGCTGTGGTCAGTTGTCCTCCAGTCTCGGTGTCCGGGCTTGTCCTTCTCTCACATACGGCTGTGGTCAGTTGTCCTCCAGTCTCGGTGTCCGGGCTTGTCCTTCTCTCACATATGGCTGTGGTCAGTTGTCCTCCAGTCTCGGTGTCCGGGCTTGTCCTTCTCTCACATATGGCTGTGGTCAGTTGTCCTCCAGTCTCGGTGTCCGGGCTAGTCCTTCTCTCACATACGGCTGTGGTCAGTTGTCCTCCAGTCTTGGTGTCCGGGCTTGTCCTTCTCTCACATATGGCTGTGGTCAGTTGTCCTCCAGTCTCGGTGTCCGGGCTTGTCCTTCTCTCACATATGGCTGTGGTCAGTTGTCCTCCAGTCTCGGTGTCCGGGCTTGTCCTTCTCTCACATATGGCTGTGGTCAGTTGTCCTCCAGTCTCGGTGTCCGGGCTTGTCCTTCTCTCACATATGGCTGTGGTCAGTTGTCCTCCAGTCTCAGCTGATTCATGTTTACTTACTAATTGTCATTTTATGAAGTATATTGGATTCCATTCCTACAAAACACTACAATCTACAAATATTATTAATATATTATAAAATATGTGTTTATTTATTGTATTTGGTGTGTGGACACATAGTGATGAAATGTTTTAATGTGAAACATTTCTAAAGGTATTCCACCAAGTTTGATTTTACCCAGCACAATTTAGTTGGGTAATTAATTCTTTATTTTTTTACTTTTTATTGTCATTTAAGTTTCAACTCTTAATATGCCCCCCCCCCCCCCACAGGGACACATGAACAAATTTTGAGTAGGGGCAATTTTCAGGAGTAAGAAGGGTAATTCCGAACAAACAATGTTCATGGATGGCTTAAAACAACTTTAATATTAATATATGCAAATAAATGAACTAAAAGAAGGATATCATATTTAAAAAAGTTGAGACAAACACTCATGAAATTTGGTCATCTACCTTTAAGCGTTTAAATTCATCATACATATGAAATGAAGTAATTTAAGAACAGCCAATTGTTAGAATTTGAACATTTTGATTGGAAGGTTCATGCATTTATTGAAGCTTAACATATTTTTGATGCATACAGGGTAGTTGTAGTTGTTGATGATGTCATTTTAGGCTTTTTAACTTACATAACAACAACTTTTGTAATTTTGGAAGGCTGTTAGATAAATATATTGATCATTTATTTATAAAAATCTTAGTTAAATTGTTGTGTCGAGTGATTGTGTTTTCTAGAACCATTTTTTTGATGATTAAATTGGAGTTAAAGCTATAAAGATCAGTTTTCGATAAAGTTTTATTAACGTTATTAAGAAGTGCTGAAAATATTTATTTTTTAATTGCGCACTAGTACACAGGAAAAATCTGTATCCGACTTATATGTGAGTATTTTTCTGTTGTTTTTTCTTAAAAAACTTTTAGTCCATAATCATTTCAATGAATTTAGCATAAAATATCAACTGTACTAAAAACTAATCCATTTTGTGTATTTTTTTATGTTTAGTAAATTGAGATATTGTAACATGGTAATTGTTCACCTACATTTTTTAGGGATTAAGTTTAATGCAGTAAAAATTCTTTGCCCAAAAAAAGGCTTTTATGTTTTTATGGCTAATGACAATAGAACTCGACCTGCAAAACATATTGACATAAGATATTTTATTGCTTAAGTCAAGTAAAATACTTAATTTGTTTTCACGAGAAAAAACACGTTTTAATAGTATGGATTTAACTTTCTGTTTTTATCGGTACACAATGTGCCCACTTACATATTGATTCAGTGAATTGTTTACGAATAAAATTTACGACTTGACCACATCACTCAGAGGTCTATTTTGGTGATCCTTGGTATATTTTGTAAAAAAGGGTTAAAATACGTGATAAGGAAAAATAAGGTCAGATGATGGTTAAAAAATTGTGTGTTTCAAGTGTTTTGTGATAGTATGAAATGATATATAACTATATCTCTTTGTGAAGATGATATATTCTGGTATCAGATGCCAGATACAAGTATTTGTTTTGGATATGGTGGAATTTGTATGTTTAATCATCTTGTAGAAACATCCTTATAAGATTATTTCAGTACATGATTTAAGTTGGATTTGTAAATTATTTTTGTGCGGAAATTTGGTAAGAACATTTTTCGGAAATTGTTTTTTTTTGGGGAAGAATTTGTTTGTGTATTCTAGTATGATTTGTAAATAAAAGAGTGATTCTGCTTGCAGATGATGAAATACTATACATGTAATTATATTGTGACATAAAATCATTTTAATTCAGTACTCTATTAAAGTTTGACACCGTTTTTATGCATGTAATGAATGTTTATGAAACTAGATTACAAATAATATGTACGCTGAATATTTTGCATGGACATCCTTTAGTCTGTTTAGCACTTAAGTCCCTCAGTGTCTGAATTTCATAATGAAAGATACTACAGTGCCTGAGTTTTCTGTGATTGTCGGCAAAAAGTATGCTGTGGTGCCCCTTTCTGATTTAGAGACCACACAAGGAGGGTGATACCCCTTTCCTGGTAACCTACCCCCTTCCTGTGCTCCTAACCCAAGTTGTTGGGTCTGCGTGACGAAAGACCTTGTTTGTATTTGATGTTTATTTTATATGCAAAGTGTATTGTAACAATATTTCTTACCCAGGTAATAACCACATGTCTTCGTAATTTAACAAAATTCTGATTGCTTTTATTTTTTGTATTTTCAGGAGTGACGCGGTTTCGCCGCAGGCTGCGGATGTTATTGACAACAACCTTTCGAAGGTCAAGCAAAGAATAGACGGAAAATTTGACGGTGGCTTTTCGTCTGAGAAACAAATAGAGAATGGTTCCGATGAACGTAAAGAATACAGTGCATTGAAGAAATCTGTACTGAACGCAACAGAAGCGGACCGTTCTCGAGAAAAGTATCTCAGCTATACTGGTACTAACTCATCTGACCTGGAGAGTGACCTAGAGAGAGATGACCTTGAGAGAGATGACCTTAGCCCGGGTAGCTCTGGTAACGAGTATGGTGATAATCGCAGTTTTGATTATCAGCAACGTCTCCCAAGCAATTTGAACCCATATTCTGCATTTGGAGCAGAAGAAGCTCGTCTTCGAATCGGGTTAGAATCAGCTCAGTTCAAAGAGAGGCTGAACGCTATTGGTATTCCGCCATTTGGTGATGAGGCACTACAGCGTAGATACTCTTTACAAGATTCATCAAAAGATTTGAGCAAATCTTATGAGAACTCAAGCAAGCCCACTAGTCCAGAAAACAGGTCTCTGCAGAGTTCACCAATAGATTCCTACAAGGGGTCAAGGTCAATCAATGACATTTCATTTGATGAACAGGACACAAATTCATTTCTACCAACTGTAAAAGAAGGACTCTTTTTCTGTCATTTGTGCAGTTTTTCAGGTAAGATCTTGTCAGTGCATGTATTTCCACCATAAAAAAACCTTAATCGGATCTCATAGTAGCAAGATTCTTTTTTGAAAGTAAATTTTATAATATTTTTGTCTTACAATATTATTCTGTTTGTACTGTATCTCAGTGTCATCATTTTGTCATATAATGATACATTGTAGATGTTTGTCAACCAGAGAATATGGACTTATAATGTTCGCCTATACAGCAATATGTGTCCACTGATATAAGTATACTATACATGACCTTGAACTGTCACATAACTTTGTCACACTCATTTATTTGCGGTTTATATTTTCAGTCAGAAAATGTGTTAAAATAACCTCTGGTGACTCTGTGACCTAATTGCTGTGGTCATTTTGACAAAAAACTTGCTAAAATGACCGCAAAATGTCACAAAATAATTGCAGCTGTTACCTCAGTAACAGTTTAAGCAAGTTTTTGTTACAAAATACTAAATTTGTGATTAATTGTTCACTGACAGTGTAATATATAAATAGGATGCTTTATATCAAGTGACAGTGTGAAATTGCTATGCAAAATCCTTCTGTGTTGTACATAGTATTTGAATAGTACATAAAGGAAAGATTTACTTGAATAATATAATACATATAAATTGATATAGGGTAAACTTCTTCCTCTTTTCAGCTCTTTTCCTTTTTAAAAAATAGTTTTAATTTTGTTTCAGGCCATTGTGAATATCATCTGATTTTTCTCTCATGTTTGTCATTGAGCATTGCATTCCCCTGTATATGATGAAGATTTAAACAAAATTCAGTTTTTGAATAATACATAAATAACTATTTACTTGCATAGTATTAGTACTTAAAATTAATGAACATTTACTTTAATTTTACATAGAATAAGATTTATTTTATAGCAGATGAAAAATAAAGATTCAATAAACATTTACTTGAATAGTGGATACAATAAATACTCTATGTTTAGACAAAGCCAGGGGGGGGGGTATGAATAAATGTTGTAAATGTATTTGGATTTTCTGCAATGTTAGTTGTTTCTTTTTGCTCTGTAGGTCGTTCACTCCCAATATGAAAGTTATATAAAGTTCCTTCTCTTGATAAGTCAAGTAAAAGTTTGCTGATTTGATTCATGATATATATCAGTTAACATCTTCAATCATATTCCGTCCTGCTCTGCTTCAATTTGGGAAGTTTTTATTTGGTTGCTATTTTTTTTGTGTCGGACAATACATAGTTCGCACATCTACAATATTTACCTCCCTTGTTCTTAATGTTGGCCATTTTCATAGGCAAAACTGATAAGCCCTTATAGGAGTAATTATCAATATGTGATAATTGAGAAAATACCAAGAGAATTTGCATCTGACAACTTTTTCTACAACTCACTGATCCAAATGCCCACATGAGCATAATGAATAAGTTATTTTTTATAAATCGGATTAGTTTATCATCATTTACATTATATTGCCCATAAACTTTAAGGAGCCTATCAATATGACCGACATTTCAGAACAAGTGTGGAAAATATTGTAGATGTGAGAACAATGTATACTGACTGGGAGTCCATGCAGCATATTAATATTGCATGCCTAGTACTCTGATCTAGTATTTGTAGATATCTGGAGAACCATATGTTTGTTACATTATAATCTTGGAAATAATGTTGATTCATTTTAGAATATTCAGTCTATTGCAAATGAATTTCTTCCTCATGAAACTCAATCTCTTGCTAGTTTAATAATGTTAAAACATCTGGTAGTATCATATAATCAATCTGAACTTCATTATCAATCACTTAAGTCCCCATTATAGTATAATTATCCTATTATATGTACAAGCATTTGTTTCGCAGATCTTGGGATGTTAGTTGAGACTTATATTACTGTAATAAAGTTGAATGTCAACCTCAACATCTACAGGGTGAGGACCCACATAATTATATCATACAGATTATGTCAATGTTAATTTATGTAAGAAATAAGTTTTATGAATAGTCAAACATGACTAACACTTGACGTATTTATATACTTATTAAACTTAACTAAACCTTTTTTCCGATCACATAAAATTGTTATCAAAAATCTTGTTAAGACCAACTAATTGTTCAGTAAGTCCACTTATAGGAAAACGAGTTGAACTGTAATTTTGATTCTGAACTTGTCAATGTATCTGGGTATAACATTCAGTGTGGACAACACAATGTGATATCACTTCAGTGTAGGATTATATCTTCCAAAATTGATTTCGTAGCTTGATTTATGGTTTCACAATAAATAGCTTGACTTTTTGTTTTCGCTTATGTAAACAGGTCATAAATAAAAAGAATTATTGACCCTAGTATTGTCAAGTGGCTTTTTTAGATAGCTTTTTTGTAGATGAAAAAAACTGTTTAAGATAGTTTTATAATTTATGATAGGAACAGTGGTTAGATAAAGTCACCCTGGACGGATACGAGTTTATCATGTGTGGGCTTAACTTTGATTTTTTTTATGTTTGAGTCACATTGTGAAATATTATTGAAATCAGCATTTGGGAACTATTTTACGAGGATTAGTGTGGTAGTGTTACTGTTAGATTGGTGTATTTATGATAAATCAAGGAACCGTGGGACTGTCATGTATATTTATCTAATTATGAAAAGATGACACGATTTTGTGCAGAAGATCGTGCAAGTTTTGTGTACTTGTATTGATGTTATTTAATTTACTTGGGTGAATTTAATTTATATGGTAAGTTTTCCATAATGTCATTGGATTTAAAAACAATTAGATGATTTTATGGGTAATTCTAACACAATCTGTGATAATCCTAATAACTCATGCTACGCTCTCTTAATTAAATTATTTAAACCCAATTCCTGCACATATTTTTTTCACCAATAAAAAATAGTAAAATATAAATAACTTCTTAATTGTAAACAATATCAAAAATAACTAATTATAGTCAGTGGTTATAAAAATGTATATGCAAACAAGTTTGAAACTTTGCTTGCAAACCAGTTTGAAACTTAATAAGGTAACTAAGGCATTTGATTGGTTGTTTCTGAGCTTGGTATTAAAATTGACCAATGACAAAGCTGCATTCTGAGATCTTCAAGCTTAGTTCTGTAATCTCAGATCGTGTATACAGTTATAATTTGAAATAATTTGCCCGTTCTTTCTGCTGTTAGTGTCCTTATTTGTTAAAGTGAGTTTGAAATATTTCAGCGTAAATTATACCACTTAATTGGTTATTAGCTAATTGATTGATAATTGTTATTCAAGTGTTATAGCTCATCCTGTTCAGTTAAATGACATAAGCCACAGTTTAAATTGAAATTTCATGTAAACATGGATATATTTTAACCAAAAACAATGTTGAAGAATATCAGCTTCTGCGTTATATCTTTCTCAAAAGCAACAATTTGTAAGTTATCATTTGTTATCATTTTTATATTTTTGTCTTTTCATGAATTTTGGGATACTTATACATTTTAAATCTATCGTGATTTCTAGCTGTTACGCTAGTTGTGCGCCCCTTCCTCAATGACTTGTGTGTGCGTTTTCATACATTTTTTCAATTGACTATTATAGCTACAGTAAAACCTCACTGAAAGAGCACCTGTATAATAAAATCATCCTCAAAATTATGAACTCAATTTTCAGGTCCATTTTCACTTTTTTGTTCTTTATTCAACTTCAATATTAAGACCACCTTAAGAATACAAGCGCCCTTATTATTGAGGTTTTACTGTATGTAAGAGATGGGGATAAAGATGTTGTTTTTTTAACTTGAACTTAACTCAAAATTGTTTTATTTATTCTACAGGAACTACTCAGGGGGACTTTGATCTGCACATGTCCGTACACTTTGAACATATATGTCCCCATTGTGATTATAAGTCTAGAACCGAAGGACGTCTGAAGCGACATATCAAGGATTTTCATACCGAGGATCCTGACGGTGGTTACAATCGTACAATGCCTGGACGTCCAAAGGTGTTCCGTTGTAAACAGTGCGACTACTCAACTACCGATAAGGTAAGCTTATCTGAAAACCTGGTCAATATTAAAACTCATCAGTAGAATTTATAATACCTTAAATTATAAAGTCACATGTCTCCTGGTCCGTACTGTATACCTATACTCATACAGAATTGCAATTGTGGTATTTTACATTGTATATATATTGAGCTGGGGGGGGCATTAGAAGTTAAAATAGGGACTTTCTGACCAATTCTGGCTACTATAGTTTGAAAACTCGTGCCAATCTAGATTCAATGATAGTTTGTTGCACAACCTTTTTATTAGTGATTTTTACCAAAACTACGTTACAACAGTTTTGCGCCTGCCTCTCTATAAGGTAGATTCGGGTGGTGGAGCCAGGGTGCACCCCTCCTAAACTGTGGCAAGCTTGTTTCACATTATGTACCTCAGGCGGAATAAACACTTTTCTGCCCTATTGACGTATAATATATCTATTAAGCATGGTGATGCATTGAGCAAATTTGGTATCTTTTCTGCGAGAGAGTACCATTTTGGCCCCCTTAACAAAGGGTAACTGCCCCTTGTAATTTACACCCCCCCTACTGAAAATCATGTATCCACCCTTGTTAAGAATTACTTAGTTGATAACCTAACACATAATGTTTTTATTCAATATTTAACAGGTTGAGTTTTGGACTCATTCAAGATCTCACATTAAAGAGGATAAACTGTTACAATGTCCACGCTGTCCATTTGTCACGGAATACAAACATCATCTAGAGTATCATCTACGCAATCATTTTGGATCGAAACCCTTCAAGTGCCCGAAATGTAACTACGCTTGCGTGAATAAGTCCATGCTGAACTCTCACATGAAGTCCCATACCAACGTCTATCAGTACAGGTAACTGTTGTATTTTAAATTATATTAAAGTTATATAATGCTTTACATTTGAATAAGTTTTTTTCTGGTTACTTGACCAATCATTATTTTACCCCAAAGCATTAAAAAAGTATCTGAAAAGATTTCATCCAAAATTATGGTCATTTCTTACAATAAAGATGCTAACATTGCCCAAAAGTAACAGATCTAAGTTGATTATATCAATTGGGAAATAAATCTACTCTTGATTCATGTAAGCTTTAGTAGAAGTATTATTTATTTTCAACATATAACTGACTTGAAAATCTTTTTATAAAAAATATAAAATCTGACTCATGTTTTTTCAGCCTGTTCCGAGAAACAAACATAGTATTATTTTAAGGCCAAATGGAGCCGAATTGAATACGATACAGAATGAATTTCAATCTATTATCTCATTTTGAGGAAGAACACATATTTCTTTTGCATTTACTCAAATTTGGTTTTAAATCCCACCATAAGAAATAGAGGTGGTTTTTAATTTGATTGCAGTTTCAAAGATTCTATCAAGGTCATAGTATCCATTTTTGTTAATAGCTAGTACCATGTCTGCCTGTATATTATTATTGTTTATCATGTTCGGTTCATATTGGTCTGATTTCAGATGTGCCGATTGTACGTATGCTACCAAATACTGTCATAGTTTGAAGCTGCATCTACGCAAGTATAACCATAAACCTGCTGCCGTACTCAACTCTGATGGAAGTCTACCACAAGGTGTAGATGCTTCAGCATCTGGTGTGTCGCTCATGGCAAAAAGGGGACCACCACGTGGACCTAGGGGTCCAAGGAAAGACAAACTGGATCAGAGTCCATCCAGTTACCTACCAATGCCTCCGTCCCCTATGGGACACTTACCAGGATTACCAGGAATGATTTCCCCTTTCTGGCCCCTAATGCACAGTCAGATGCCAGGTCGCTTACCTCATCCGTTGAGTCTCGGACCTAGGTTTAGTCCACAGCTTGCTGGTTTCCCAAACTTCGGCTTGAAATCAGAAGAGATGATATCACCACCTACATCTATTAGTTCCGGTTCCAGTCCTTATAAGTGCAATCTATGCAGCTTTGTGGGAACCAGCCGAGAAGTACTTACTAGTCACATTGTTAAAGTTCATGCCTCCGAGAATCAAGATTTATTCTCAATGTTTGGTCTGTCATCTGAGCTGTTGCTTGAAGAAGGACAGAAGAGAATAAACGCATTGAATGCTTTAAGATCACCGATGAAGTCGCCACAGACAAACGTGTTTGCTGGTTCACAGAGCAATAAGATCGTTGTGAAGAAGGAAATCATTGAAGACAAACAGACACCAACCATTGATGAACGTATTTCGAAAGTTTCACAATATCCACTCTTCAATGGTAAATTCCAAGGTCATCCAAATATGAAGGATGAAGGCATTGACATACTGAAACAGATGACATTGAAGTTTGGATCAGGCCCGGTTGATTTGAAACGCAAGTTACAGGCTGACCCAGAACCAGTTGCCAACCATGATGCAGCAGTTGACAGTCCTCTAGATTTGACTAAGCCACGACAGTCACCACTTACATACCATCCGTCTAGTTTACATTCAATTTATAGAAATGAAGAAAATGATGGTGAAAATTCAAGCGGTGAGAACTCAGTCTACTCCAGTGACTTGACTTCACCAACACCTAGAAAAAGATCAAGGAAAGGAAAAGCATTCAAACTTGATACATTATGTATGAAGTTGCAAGAGAAACAAAGCAATGCTTATGGTAGTGATGAAGACTCTGGAGCTGACGTTGATGAAATGTACACATCCGATCTTCTACCAGTAGAGGCCGAAGCAGCTGATGAATTTCATGATGGTGAAAATGGTGTGGGTAGCCCTGGAACTCCATTACACTCTGGCGAAGATGGACAGAGAAATGGTGTAATGCCAGAAGCGAAAGAATCATCTGAAGATACAACAATTGGAAATGGAAGTATTGATGTTGAAACAGTTATTGAAAGAGATCATTCTTCTGACAATGAAGACATGAAAGAGTTTAATGAGAAAAAAGAAGCTGAGAAGGAATGTGATGATAATGGATGTCCTTCCCCGAAAGATTCCAATAGAAATGACGACCATGAAATGTCTAAAGATTATCGTATGAAATCATTGACTCCACCATCATTCCCATTTCAAAACCGCAGGAAACCTATGGCAGCTGCAATTCAACGGGGTGCTGATATTGCATGGAAAATTTTGAATGATCCAAAAATCAGTGATCCATCACAGTTACTCCGAAATGGTAACAATGGGCATAAACTTGAATTATCTCCCTTGGATAAGAAGTTGTGGCTTGATGCTCCCGAGTGTACGAAGATTGACAAGGGAGATTATGAATGCCCTCACTGCCAGATTGCTTTCGGCGATTGTATTATGTATACAATGCATATGGGTTACCATGGATACAAGGATCCATATAAGTGCAATATGTGTGGAGACACATGTAAAGACAGAGTTGAATTTTTTTTGCACATAGCACGTGCTGCTCATAATTAGAGAACAAAGAACATATATAAAAATTAGTGCTGGTGGACTTGAGCATTTGTGTATTGTAGGAACAGATTCTATGATGGTATGAGACATATCTTGATTGGACTTGATACATCACAGCTTGTTATAATTGTTTACGATAAAGAGTCTTTGCTACTTTTGCTATTGTAATCTTTTTTGTTTCTGTTTCCGCGAAACAAGCAGAGTTTGTTTCTGGAAAATTTTGTGCTAAACTGCAAGAGAATATTTTGTCGCTATCATTATATGTGAAGACATGAATATGTGGTGGAGAGAAATATCTCCGCAAATTGCATGATGTTTGCTAGTCAGATAATAATGTCATTTATTTTAAATGTTGTTTTATGAATGCATTGGTTCTACTGTATTGTTTACGAGTGTTATCTTAGTGACTGGGGCATTATGTATGTGTATAAACATGATACAAAACATCGTACACTGACAGTAGATATTTTATTGTTGGATGTAATTATTTATGTTTTCTTACCCATTCATACTGTAAGTTTGGAAATGTTCACAAGGGATTAATTTTTTGCTGATAAATTCTATTTGAAAAATATTTGCCTTGTGAAAAATATCTGATTTACAGTAAGTCAATACAGTTGTTCATACATTTCACTGAAAATGTGTTGCCATGGGGACTCTGTTAGTGTTTTTTTATGTTTTTATTTAAAATCACTAGTCAAAGTTGATATTAAAATGTGAATAATGTGCATGTATTTTTGTTAAGTTCAGAATGTTTGTTTTCTTTCCATTTATGTAATATATTTACATCATTTTAATTATTACAATAAATGAAACTGTTTTCTATGGATCTTAAAGTCTATATATTTGGGTTAAGTATTATTTCTTAATTAAGAAATTTTCAGAAGTATTATGTACTCTGTATGTTTTAGAAATCTAGACTTGATAATTGCTAGGATGTTGTTTCTGAGTTGTTACATTCATATAATATGTTTGAATAATTGTCCTAGCATTTGAAAAATATTCACTATTGTTTAATCTATTTTTGACTTTAAGAAAACATTCCCAATTTGATTTTGTTTATGTATTAATTTTTTATGTATGTTTGAACTTATCTTTCTGTGGCCATAATTTGTTAAGTATGTTGTGTATTCAATTGTCTTATGTTTGTTACATTTTAACCAGTGTATGTTTGTCTGTCTGTACTGTACCATTTATGTTGAGTCCGCTTGCATTGAGCTTGACATAGTCACTGCAATGACAATTCAATGTTTGTTTGTGTGTCCGTCCATCCAAATTTGTCATTTATAGGGGATTTTTTAAATTACTTGGCACAAATGCTCACCATGATGAGAGAGCTTGTCACAGTTCTTGTGCCCGTATCTCAAAGGTCAAGGTCACACTTAGAGGTCAAAGTTTAAAAAAGGTATTATACATCTTGTCATGAATATTTGACTGTGATTTATTTGGGGGATTTTTGAAATTACTTGGCACAAATGTTCACCCTGATGGTGGGTTGCATACACGAGCTTGTCCGTAGATCAAAGCTCAAGGTCACACATAGAGGTCAAATATAATAAATGGGTATAATAGATAGGCTCTGTATAGCATTGTATAACCCTAGTTTCATCATCTCGTTACAATTAGCGGGCTCGACATGATGCCCTTGGGCATCTAATATGTACATGCATCTTCTAGGTTTGTCAAATCAGAAAAAAAACGTAAATAAAATAATACACAAATTAACTGTATATTATGAGGTGCCAAGGTCCTCTCCCCTGAATTTCAATCAGGAATTTTATTATTATTTTTTATTTATATTTTTTTAGAATAAGATTAGTAGAGACTTAAGTATTATAATGTAACTCAATTATATAACAATATGTAGACAGTGTTTTTATGGTAATTGCCTGATTATGTTTAAATAATGCATTACTTGCTTTGTTGTCAAATTATTATCAACATTTTCATGCATTGTTACATATTTCATGTACATTTTGAAATTGCATTGAGTCGTGTTAATGAATTTTGTTAATATTTTTGTTATTTATTTTCTTTGTTTAGTTATCCAGCATGTAGTCAGAGTGTAAATATTAAGGTTTCTGTTTTCAATATTTCCATGTGTTATATATATGTACATAAGCATGTATCAGTATTTGTCAGTTTTTATTTGTTTTTAAGCTTTTCTTCTTGCTGACATTGTTTTCGATTTATCCAATGGATATGAAAATCCAACTTTACACTGTTGATGTTATGTATATTGATTTGTTTTGTGTCATAAAAAGTATTACTACGCCTTCTGTGTGAACATTTTCATTCTTCATTTTTGATGAACTGTCATCAGAGAAGTGACATTTTTACAGCATTGCTTTGTCTGTGTTCGGCTTTGTATATTTTTTCTGTGTTCTTATGTTAAGTTAATCACCGATTCTTGTGATATCCAATTGCCTAGTGAGCCTACTAAGTACAGCTGGAATGTTTTGGAATTCTAAAAGCTTTCATCATTATATATTTAGTTCTGGCTTGTATATTTTATATTTATTTTACATCGATTATGAAACAAAAGTTTGCTACTATCAATCGCTCTCAGTTTCTGCCTCCCGGGTCCCTAACCAGTTCTCTTGCCTACATCATCATTATATAACACTGGGAAACGTTTTTCTCTCTCTTCAGCCGATTTTCTATTTTCTACCAAAATGTGAAGTAATAGCTCCTGTTGTGGTCAGATTTGTGCAAAAAATGGTACATGTAATTTCATTAAACAATTTTGGGGGGTTCGGGAGATGTATGAAGATTGCCACTCGTTTGTTACAACTTGTGTTCTTCACCCTGATTCATGTACATGTATAATTATCACATTTCATTCTTCATCCGTGTTAGTGGCGTAAATCCGACATTGATTGTAATTACATATCTTTGTTTTCATCATGAAATATTTCCTGTTTGTATTTATTCAAGCAAGTGGGATGGTATTCACTTGTATTTATTAGTCTTATGTAGTTATAAAGATGGTATTGAACTTGCCAGGACTGCATGTTATTTTGCCGTTACTCTCAGGGATAAGTTAAAGTATTTATTGTATAAAATAATCAGTGTTAATCCATTTAATTTGAGTTTAGTGTAATATTCACCATTAGATAGTAGTGTTTGTTATCATAGATATTTACTTAGAAATCCAAATATTCACAGTTCAACCCATCTTATGCTGAATTTGCAGTCACGTAATTTTGTGAAATGACTATCAATATATACATGTGATTTTAGCTTTTCATGTTATTCTTTATTCCAATAATTCAACAAAATTGATGACACAAAATGATGACATGGCTATATTTTCGACTCTTTTGATTTCGAATTTAGATTTTTCACTGCAAAACAATGTCGTTTGTAACAACATTAAAGTACTGGTATTTAATTTAAATTCTGAGATTTTACAATCACTGAATTTATTTAATAATTGTATTCACAAACTTCGATGTCTTGATTCTGCATCCTGTAAATCTGAAACAAAAATTACCCCCCTTGATAATGAAATGTAAACAATAAATCTGCATTGAGTACCTACCAAGCTATCATGGGAGTGATCTCCCTTTGTTTTGTGCCTCATTTTGAGCAACAGTTCTGTTCGCTTCATTTCTTTACATTTATGCGTTATTCTACAAGTTTTTGCATGGTCGACTCATTCTATGAACTTTTCTTGGCAATATTTTTACCATACTTTGGTCATTATTGTTATGTATACTCCCCCCCTGATAAATACTTAAGTATGAACAATTCTACCTCACTATTGACTCGTGCTCTCCCTATATATATTATCTGTTAATGTAAAATATCTGTTTATTGTTTGTTTCATTTATACCTACCGTTAATTAGTTTTAGGTTTGACTTGCAAAAAAATAATTTGGAACAGAACATATTCTGATTTTGACCAACTAAGAATTCTCTGACTGATTTGAGTCTGCTCTTTTTATTTCTTTTAACAATGCATGAAAATGAGTTACATAGACATACATATAGAGTAAAAGAAAATAAATAACATGTGTAATTGGATATTGTCTCAAGTCGAAAAGTTTTTGAATAGGCATTTTTAGACATTTTGCAAAATGAGTATTGTTATACTGAATAGTCAAGTATGTAAATATATATTTCTGTGAATGAGGAATTTAACACTTGCTGATACTTTCACAACTTTCGGACTTCGTTTATTCGACAATCATCTCTCCGAGTATTTGGTATCATCTGAAATAAGTATCAAGTCCGGATGTATCTTCTCAGACACGTCAGTTTGATTTGTAAGGGGCTATTCGGAACTATGAATTATTTGAAATCAAATTTTGGACCAGATGAGTACGAATAAACGAGGTCCAACTGTATTTGTGAAATTCACATACATTTCCGTGGTGTGAACGTTCCCATTTATGCTGCATGTCATCAACTGAATTCATTATTACTGCAATACAGTTGGGCGATGTTTACTAGATGACTTAGTTATGTATTATGTCTTGATTTTCTATTATCACTGATTTATCATGATTATGTAAAATATTTTCTGTTAATGTGCTGTCATATATATCAAAATAATCATGTCTTTGATGTATTTTATTGTTGTTGTATTTGATTCCCACATACTGGTGCTCGATTAATTCCAAATAGCCACAGTTAATTATCTGTACTTCGGGATTCCTACACTTGTCAGACAAAACTTGTATACAGTGATTGATCACTACACTGTACTCACATTGGATATTTGTACATGTCTATCCCATGTCCTTCAGTATAGAATTATTGAAGTGTATATATCACAGTTCAGTTAATATCTTGCATTGTTTAGTCTGTGGAATATGACATTTTCCAAATAGTATGATAAAGTCTATAATGTGGTACATGTCTACACTACACATACCATCCAACATAATGTGGTACATGTCTACACTACACATACCATCCAACATAATGTGGTACATGTCTACACTACACATACCATCCAACATAACGTGGTACATGTCTACACTACACATACCATCCAACATAATGTGGTACATGTCTACACTACACATACCATCCAACATGATGTGGTAAATGTCTACACTACACATACCATCCAACATGATGTGGTACATGTCTACACTACACATACCATCCAACATAATGTGGTACATGTCTACACTACACATACCATCCAACATAATGTGGTACATGTCTACACTACACATACCATCCAACATAACGTGGTACATGTCTACACTACACATACCATCTTACATAATGTGGTACATGTCTACAATACACATACCATCCAACATGATGTGGTACATGTCTACACTACACATACCATCTTACATAATGTGGTACATGTCTACACTACACATACCATCTTACATGATGTGGTACATGTCTACACTACACATACCATCTTACATGATGTGGTACATGTCTACACTACACATACCATCCTACATTATGTGGTACATGTCTACACTACACATACCATCCAACATGATGTGGTACATGTCTACACTACACATACCATCCTACATAATGTGGTACATGTCTACACTACACATACCATCTTACATAAGGTGGTACATGTCTAAACCTCACATACCATCTTACATTATGTGGTACATGTCTACACTACACATACCATCTTACATAATGTGGTACATGTCTACACTACACATACCATCTTACATAATGTGGTACATGTCTACACTACACATACCATCTTACATAATGTGGTACATGTCTACACTACACATACCATCTTACATTATGTGGTACATGTCTACACTACACATACCATCCAACATGATGTGGTACATGTCTACACTACCCATACCATCCAACATGATGTGGTACATGTCTACACTACACATACCATCTTACATTATGTGGTACATGTCTACACTACACATACCATCCAACATGATGTGGTACATGTCTACACTACACACACCATCCAACATAATGTGGTACATGTCTACACTACACATACCATCTTACATTATGTGGTACATGTCTACACTACACATACCATCTTACATGATGTGGTACATGTCTACACTACACATACCATCCAACATAATGTGGTACATGTCTACACTACACATACCATCCTACATTATGTGGTACATGTCTACACTACACATACCATCCAACATAATGTGGTACATGTCTACACTTCACATACCATCCAACATAATGTGGTACATGTCTACACTACACATACCATCCAACATAATGTGGTACATGTCTACACTACACATACCATCCAACATAATGTGGTACATGTCTACACTTCACATACCATCCAACATAATGTGGTACATGTCTACACTACACATACCATCTTACATGATGTGGTACATGTCTACACTACACATACCATCTTACATGATGTGGTACATGTCTACACTTCACATACCATCTTACATGATGTGGTACATGTCTACACTACACATACCATCCAACATGATGTGATACATGTCTACACTACACATACCATCCAACATAATGTGGTACATGTCTACACTACACATACCATCCAACATAATGTGGTACATGTCTACACTTCACATACCATCCAACATAATGTGGTACATGTCTACACTTCACATACCATCCAACATAATGTGGTACATGTCTACACTACACATACCATCCAACATAACGTGGTACATGTCTACACTACACATACCATCCAACATAACGTGGTACATGTCTACACTACACATACCATCCTACATAATGTGGTACATGTCTACACTACACATACCATCTTACATGACGTGGTACATGTCTACACTACACATACCATCTTACATGATGTGGTACATGTCTACACTACACATACCATCCAACATAATGTGGTACATGTCTACACTTCACATACCATCTTACATGATGTGGTACATGTCTACACTACACATACCATCCAACATCATGTGGTACATGTCTACACTACACATACCATCCAACATAACGTGGTACATGTCTACACTTCACATACCATCTTACATGACGTGGTACATGTCTACACTACACATACCATCCAACATAACGTGGTACATGTCTACACTACACATACCATCCAACATAACGTGGTACATGTCTACACTACACATACCATCCAACATAATGTGGTACATGTCTACACTACACATACCATCCAACATAACGTGGTACATGTCTACACTACACATACCATCCAACATAATGTGGTACATGTCTACACTACACATACCATCCTACATCATGTGGTACATGTCTACACTACACATACCATCTTACATAATGTGGTACATGTCTACACTTCACATACCATCCTACATAATGTGGTACATGTCTACACTTCACATACCATCCAACATAATGTGGTACATGTCTACACTACACATACCATCCAACATAATGTGGTACATGTCTACACTACACATACCATCCAACATAATGTGGTACATGTCTACACTACACATACCATCCAACATAATGTGGTACATGTCTACACTTCACATACCATCCAACATAATGTGGTACATGTCTACACTACACATACCAGCCAACATAATGTGGTACATGTCTACACTACACATACCATCCTTCATAATGTGGTACATGTCTACACTTCACATACCATCCACCATAATGTGGTACATGTCTACACTACACATACCATCCAACATAATGTGGTACATGTCTACACTACACATACCATCTTACATAATGTGGTACATGTCTACACTTCACATACCATCCAACATAATGTGGTACATGTCTACACTACACATACCATCTTACATAATGTGGTACATGTCTACACTACACATACCATCCAACATAATGTGGTACATGTCTACACTACACATACCATCTTACATAATGTGGTACATGTCTACACTACACATACCATCCAACATAATGTGGTACATGTCTACACTACACATACCATCTTACATTATGTGGTACATGTCTACACTTCACATACCATCTTACATTATGTGGTACATGTCTACACTACACATACCATCCAACATAATGTGGTACATGTCTACACTACACATGTCATCCAACATAATGTGGTACATGTCTACACTTCACATACCATCCAACATAATGTGGTACATGTCTACACTACACATGTCATCCAACATAATGTGGTACATGTCTACACTACACATACCATCCTACATAATGTGGTACATGTCTGCACTAAACATACCATCCTTCATAAAATGGCAACTCGATCTACATACATGTGTAAACTGTAATACATGATAAAATGGCAACTCGATCTACATACATGTGTAAACTGTAATACATGATAAAATGGCAACTCGATCTACATGCATGTGTAAACTGTAATACATGATAAAATGGCAACTCGACCTACATACATGTGTAAACTGTATACATGATAAATGGCAACTCGATCTACATACATGTGTAAACTGTAATACATGTACATTATAAAATGGCAACTCGATCTACATACATGTGTAAACTGTAATACATGTACATTATAAAATGGCAACTCGATCTACATACATGTGTAAACTGTAATACATGTACATTATAAAATGGCAACCCGACCTACATACATGTGTAAACTGTAATACATGTACATGATAAAATGGCAACTTGATCTACATACATGTGTAAACTGTAATACATGTACATTATAAAATGGCAACTCGATCTACATACATGTGTAAACTGTAATACATGATAAATGGCAACTCGATCTACATACATGTGTAAACTGTAATACATGATAAAATGGCAACTCGATCTACATACATGTGTAAACTGTAATACATGTACATGATAAAATGGCAACTCGATGTACATACATGTGTAAACTGTAATACATGTACATTATAAAATGGCAACTCGATCGACATACATGTATAAACTGTAATACATGATAAAATGGCAACTCGATCGACATACATGTATAAACTGTAATACATGATAAATGGCAACTCGATCTACATATATGTGTAAACTGTAATACATGATAAATGGCAACTCGATCTACATATATGTTTAAACTGTAATACATGATAAATGGCAACTCGATCTACATACATGTGTAAACTGTAATACATGATAAATGGCAACTCGATCTACATACATAAGTAAACTGTAATACATGATAAATGGCAACTTGATCTACATACATGTGTAAACTGTAATACATGTACATGATAAAATGGCAACTCGATCGACATACATGTGTAAACTGTAATACATGTACATGATAAAATGGCAACTCGATCGACATACATGTGTAAATTGTAATACATGATACAATGGCAACTCGATCTACATACATGTGTAAACTGTAATACATGATAAAATGGCAACTCGATCGACATACATGTGTAAATTGTAATACATGATACAATGGCAACTCGATCGACATACATGTGTAAACTGTAATACATGATACAATGGCAACTCGATCTACATACATGTGTAAACTGTAATACATGATACAATGGCAACTCGATCTACATACATGTGTAAACTGTAATACATGATACAATGGCAACTCGATCGACATACATGTGTAAACTGTAATACATGATACAATGGCAACTCGATCTACATACATGTGTAAACTGTAATACATGATACAATGGCAACTCGATCTACATACATGTGTAAACTGTAATACATGATACAATGGCAACTCGATCTACATACATGTGTAAACTGTAATACATGATACAATGGCAACTCGATCTACATACATGTGTAAACTGTAATACATGATACAATGGCAACTCGATCTACATACATGTGTAAATTGTAATACATGATAAATGGCAACTCGATCTACATACATGTGTAAATTGTAATACATGATACAATGGCAACTCGATCTACATACATGTGTAAATTGTAATACATGATAAATGCCAACTCGATCTACATACATGTGTAAACTGTAATACATGATACAATGGCAACTCGATCTACATACATGTGTAAATTGTAATACATGATAAATGCCAACTCGATCTACATACATGTGTAAACTGTAATACATGATACAATGGCAACTCGATCTACATACATGTGTAAATTGTAATACATGATAAATGGCAACTCGATCTACATACATGTACATGTATAAAACAAAGACACAATGCACAAAAACAACTTGAAATAAATCGTTTGGTGTTATTGGTTCCCGAACTGTAACTGAAGTTAACTCTAACCAAAGTGGGGAAAAGCGTGCACGATGCGGACATCGAAACCACAACCCCATAGACAGGAGTACAACACTTTAACGACCGAGCTAATCGGATATCCATGCCTCTACACACCGTACAAATTCTCATATATATACTTAAAATCATTAAAAAAGCAACCGACAATTTTCTGCTTCAAACCATTACATAAAGAAGAAAAATATATATATGAATTCACTAACATAATTTCCTAAACTTATACAACAATGTAATATGTATTCTTTGTCCGTACTTCCAAAATTTATTTAACAATATTTCAAACATTAGTAACATTTGGTAGCTTTTAACACCATGTACAAAATGAAGCCTAATTAAACAGTCCTGTTTTTAATGGTGTTGAGTAAAGAAATGGGTAGATTTTACCAAACGGTTTATAAAACCAATCATTACGTCAAATTGTTCCAGTGTGTATAAGTGTTAAGACTGCTGCCTAAATAATGAGTATTAACTAAAAGGACCGTGAAATACTTTTATAAAAAATGTCGACATGTTAAATGGTGGACGTGAACACAAAATATTATGGCGTCATGACGTTTTTATAGTAACAAGGTCATGTTTTAGAGGAAGCGCTACATTGCAATATCGTATTTCTTCAAACTGATATTTGATACATTTTTGAACTTGATAGATAAAACAGAATTTCATTTGTGTACAAAAATCTCGTAAGGTTTGTTATGGAAAAGTAACTCGAATAACAATATAATATATCATAGTCGAACCATGGAGTAATTGGCGTTGGGTGATGAAAGATCACTAGTTCTGTTCTGTGTATATCGAATAACTTGAGATTACTTGTATTGTTCTGTATATGTCGTGAGATGTGCGATTAGTTGTTAGTTCTGTATATGTCGGATAATGTGAGATTACTTTTGTTGTTCTGTATATATCGGATGATGTGAGATTACTTTTGTTGTTCAGTATATGTCGGACGATATGAGATTACTTTTGTTGTTCTGTATATATCGGATGATGTGAGATTACTTTTGTTGTTCAGTATATGTCGGATGATATGAGATTACTTTTGTTGTTCTGTATATGTCGGATAATGTGAGATTACTTTTGTTGTTCTGTATATATCGGATGATGTGAGATTACTTTTGTTGTTCAGTATATGTCGGATGATATGAGATTACTTTTGTTGTTCTGTATATGTCGGATAATGTGAGATTACTTTTGTTGTTCTGGATATGTCGGATGATGTGAGATTACTTTTGTTGTTCAGTATATGTCGCATGATGTGAGATTACTTTTGTTGTTCTGTATATGTCGGATAATGTGAGATTACTTTTGTTGTTCTGTATATGTCGGATGATGTGAGATTACTTTTGTTGTTCAGTATATGTCGGATGATGTGAGATTACTTTTGTTGTTCAGTATATGTCGGATGATGTGAGATTACTTTTGTTGTTCTGTATATGTCGGATGATGTGAGATTACTTTTGTTGTTCAGTATATGTCGGATGATGTGAGATTACTTTTGTTGTTCTGTATATGTCGGATGATGTGAGATTACTTTTGTTGTTCTGTATATGTCGGATGATGTGAGATTACTTTTGTTGTTCTGTATATGTCGGATGATGTGAGATTACTTTTGTTGTTCTGTATATGTCGGATGATGTGAGATTACTTTTGTTGTTCAGTATATGTCGGATGATGTGAGATTACTTTTGTTGTTCTGTATATGTCGGATGATGTGAGATTACTTTTGTTGTTCAGTATATGTCGCATGATGTGAGATTACTTTTGTTGTTCTGTATATGTCGGATAATGTGAGATTACTTTTGTTGTTCTGTATATGTCGGATGATGTGAGATTACTTTTGTTGTTCAGTATATGTCGGATGATGTGAGATTACTTTTGTTGTTCTGTATATGTCGGGTGATGTGAGATTACTTTTGTTGTTCTGTATATGTCGGATAATGTGAGATTACTTTTGTTGTTCTGTATATGTCGGATGATGTGAGATTACTTTTGTTGTTCAGTATATGTCGGATGATGTGAGATTACTTTTGTTGTTCAGTATATGTCGGATGATGTGAGATTACTTTTGTTGTTCTGTATATGCCGGATGATGTGAGATTACTTTTGTTGTTCTGTATATGTCGGATGATGTGAGATTACTTTTGTTGTTCAGTATATGTCGGATGATGTGAGATTACTTTTGTTGTTCTGTATATGTCAGATGATGTGAGATTATTTGTGTTGTTCAGTATATGTCGGATGATGTGAGATTATTTGTGTTGTTCTGTATATGTCGGGTGATGTGAGATTATTTGTGTTGTTCTGTATATGTCGGATGATGTGAGATTACTTTTGTTGTTCAGTATATTACAGTTTATACTTCGGATTGAGCATTATGCCATGGTGTATCGCGTAATGCCATAGTCTGCGGAGAATAAAGTGGCGACACACCATACCGGAATTGATTAGTATTCGTAAAAGTTCAAACCGGAATAAGGTGTTTCACACGTATGACGTTAGATACAAAATGCAAGTAAATTCTAAAGTTGGATTGTTATCAGATTATATTTCTGAGACATTAACGTCCTACCCGGAAGTAATTCGAAATGACTTGATAAAATGATCAGAATAATTTTGATAACTACAAAATGATAAAATTGAAACCATATGTCTGAGGCGAATGTTGGAACATGTACACAGAAAACCTGCAAGTTTGGCTGAGAAAAGACGTTTGTTTTAACACCAGTTTTGCGGGATCCTACCTCGACACATTATTATCACCATTACGCTCTCATCGTTTTGTTAACATTGATACATCAACATCGAATACCGACCCAGATTTAATACAGAGATCAGAGAAACACTCATATTTTGAATACATGTCTTAAATCGAACCCAGCGCTAGCACTGACATCAACATTCGAACATTACCGTGGCGAATACATATCTGAAGTCGAATACATTGTTATTCGAGTTTTCTAAATAATGATCTGAATACAGACCTAGTAGCGAACCCACAGCTAGCACTGATATCAACATTCGAAATGGGTCAGCGGCGAATATAAAATATATAATCAGGGGACTTCACTCTGAAAAACTTAAAATATAAGTCAGTGAGAGTGACTTCCCTATATAATTAGGGGAGGTCACTCTCAAAAACTAAAAATATTAGTCTGTATGAGTGACTTCCCTTTATAATCAGGGATTGCCACTCTGAAAAATTTAAAATATTAGTCGGTAAGAATGACTTCCCTTAATAAACGGGGGAGGTCACTCTGAAAAACTTAAAATTTAACTTTTTCAGGGTGACTTCCCTTTATAATCAGGGGTGGTCACTCTAAAAAACTTAAATTATAAGTCTGTATGAGTGACTTCCCTTGATAATCAGGGGTGGTCACTCTGAAAAACTTAAATATTAGTCGGTAAGAGTGACTTCCCTTTAAAATCAGGGGAGGTCACTTTAAAAATAAAAAAAAGTTTTCCAGGTCACTCTGAAAAACTTAAAATATTAGTCTGTATGAGTGACCTCCCTTTATAATCAGGGGTGGTCACTCTGAAAAACTTAAAATATTAGTCGGTAAGAGTGACTACCCTTTAAAATCAGGGGTGGTCACTCTGAAATTTTTTAAATATTAGTCGGTAAGAATGACTTCCCTTAATAAACTTGGGAGGTCAGTCGGAAAAACTTAAAATTTAACTTTTTCAGGGTGACTTCCCTTTATAATCAGGGGTGATCACTCTGAAAAACTTAAAATATTAGTATGTATGAGTGAATTCCCTTTACAATCAGGGGTGGTCACTCTGAAAAATTAAAATATTAGTCGGTAAGGATGACTTCCCTTAATAAACAGGGGAGGTCAGTCTGAAAACTTAAAATTTAACTTTTTTCAGGGTGACTTCCCTTTATAATCAGGGGTGGTCACTCTGAAAAACTTAAATATTAGTCGGTAAGAGTGACTTCCCTTTAAAATCAGGGGAGGTCACTTTAAAAATAAAAATAAGTTTTCCAGAGTGACTTCCCTTAATAAACAGGGGAGGTCACTCTGAAAAACTTAAAATATTAGTCTGTATGAGTGACTTCCCTTTTCAATCAGGGGTGGTCACTCTGAAAAACTTAAAATATTAGTCGGTAAGAGTGACTACCCTTTAAAATCAGGGGTGGTCACTCTGAAAAATTTAAAATATTAGTCGGTAAGAATGACTTCCCTTAATAAACAGGGGAGGTCAGTCTGAAAAACTTAAAATTTAACTTTTTCAGGGTGACTTCCCTTTATAATCAGGGGTGATCACTCTGAAAAACTTAAAATATTAGTATGTATGAGTGACTTCCCTTTACAATCAGGGGTGGTCACTCTGAAAAACTTAAAATATTAGTCGGTAAGAATGACTTCCCTTAATAAACAGGGGAGGTCAGTCTGAAAACTTAAAATTTAACTTTTTCAGGGTGACTTCCCTTTATAATCAGGGGTGATCACTCTGAAAAACTTAAAATATTAGCATGTATGAGTGACTTCCCTTTACAATCAGGGGTGTTCACTCTGAAAAACTTAAAATATTAGTCGGTAAGAATGACTTCCCTTAATAAACAGGGGAGGTCAGTCTGAAAAACTTAAAATTTAACTTTTTCAGGGTGACTTCCCTTTATTATCAGGGGTGATCACTCTGAAAAACTTAAAATATTAGTATGTATGAGTGACTTCCCTTTACAATCAGGGGTGGTCACTCTGAAAAACTTAAAATATTAGTCGGTAAGAGTGACTGCCCTTTAAAATCAGGGGTGGTCACTCTGAAAAAATTAAAATATTAGTCGGTAAGAATGACTTCCCTTTAAAATCAGGGGAGGTCACTTTAAAAATAAAAATAAGTTTTCCAGAGTGACTTCCCTTAATAAACAGGGGAGGTCACTCTGAAAAACTTAAAATATTAGTCTGTATGAGTGACTTCCCATTACAATCAGGGGTGGTCACTCTGAAAAACTTAAAATATTAGTCGGTAAGAGTGACTACCCTTTAAAATCAGGGGAGGTCACTTTAAAAATAAAAATAAGTTTTCCAGAGTGACTTCCCTTAATAAACAGGGGAGGTCACTCTGAAAAACTTAAAATATTAGTCTGTATGAGTGACTTCCCATTACAATCAGGGGTGGTCACTCTGAAAAACTTAAAATATTAGTCGGTAAGAGTGACTACCCTTTAAAATCAGGGGAGGTCACTTTAAAAATAAAAATAAGTTTTCCAGAGTGACTTCCCTTAATAAACAGGGGAGGTCACTCTGAAAAACTTAAAATATTAGTCTGTATGAGTGACTTCCCATTACAATCAGGGGTGGTCACTCTGAAAAACTTAAAATATTAGTCGGTAAGAGTGACTACCCTTTAAAATCAGGGGTGGTCACTCTGAAAAATTTAAAATATTAGTCGGTAAGAATGACTTCCCTTAATAAACAGGGGAGGTCACTCTGAAAAACTTAAAATTTAACTTTTTCAGAGTGACTTCCCTTTATAATCAGGGGTGGTCACTCTGAAAAGCTTAAATATTAGTCGGTTAGAATGACTTGCCTAAATAAACAGGCGAGGTCACTCTGAAAATCTTTAAAATGTTCAGGGTCACCTCCCTTTGTAATCAGGGGAGGTAACTCTGAAAAACTTGAAATATTAGTCAGTAGGAGTGAATTTCCTAAATAAACAGGGGAGATCACTATGAAAACGGTGATAACCGAAAAATGCCGGAATGTTACGGAAATTACCGTTAAATGGAAATTAACGGTAATTCTGACAATGCCGGAAAATAACGGAGCTAACTGCAAAATGCCGGAATTTAACGGAGATTTCATAACCGGGCATATCATACCGGACAACTCATGATCGTGCGACCACATACACGTATCATGCGGTATTCGTCTCTAAAAGAAACGAACAGAAATAAGTCTACAAAGGCACTGATAAGCTCGACGGCTGCTCCTTATACAATTAATATAAGTAAACAAACGGAGCAATATCCGCGCGAAGCAGAAATGAGCAATATGTTTGATTGATACGTGACCAAATACCAAAACACACACATATACGATTGCTTAATCACTTTATAACGGCTTTCACAGAAATAGATCTGCCAATATTCAGGTGTATTTCTATGTCAAATAAATTCAAATATGCATTAAATGCAATATCGTTTCTGAGAAAAGCTGTCGTTTTAATTAAACAAGTTGGTTTTGAAATTGCGTTAAAATCGTCAGCTGAATAAAAAAGCTATTAGCAAAAGTGTAATATCTAAGTTCCGGATTTTACGTCTCTACATTTAATGTTTGTGCCCCGGGGGCATACGCAAACTACACAAAACCTAACTCTCACCTTTAACAATACACGTAACATGAACGTAATGGCAATATATTTCAGTACTGTCTAATTGTTTTCAAGCTGTTTGTAACACAGTCGTTATTCTGGCATATTTTCCCATGGCAACTATCATCTTCCCAAATTAAATGGGCATTTTTCTGAGGCCAATGTCATAAGAACAAAGGGTAAATAAAAGAAAGATAAAACATCATTTTTTTATAATGCGACATGATCTGAAACAATTTTCAACCAGTTTTGGCATGCTATGTTGCTCAACATTGTACATTTAATTAATATGCAGAAGTCTGGGGCGACACAGTAAACATTCATTGCCTACATCAACTGTGTCTTTTAGTCACGTGCTCCAATCAGCATATAATTGGATATACGACCAACAGTCTATCATATACATCCTAGTTCAATCACTGAGACGAATACGACCAGTCCCTTAGACAAATGCATACAAACATACGAGCGTCAATGCTTTCAAATCTTCCTTCCCTATAGACTCTCACCCCTGGTATCTTGAAAGTTTCAAACAGGCTGATAACGTATTCTACACTCACTAGATGTTCATAACCTGTTTTATCCCGATTGTATTCATGTTGTTACAATTTTTATACAGCACTGTTTACTTTTAACGTCTTTCTTTCAATATTTTATACTTTAATCTTGCAATGACGCACAGTTTCAGTTTCAGTTTATTTCATTTTCTCAGTTCATGTAAAACATGAAAACGTGAGTACATAATATACAAAATACAAATACAATGGTAAAGAGGCAGTTACAATAAGAAAATGAATGCATCATGCACAAGAGATACAATTATTAACAGATATTCAGGGAGAAGGTATTGTTATTCTAATTTTGTTAAAATATGTATATATTCAAGAAAAACGCGCACCTGCTGTAAAACACCCGACATGGGAGTCAGGCAGTACAAACAGATAGCTAGATTCTATACAATGCATCGTGGTCTACATCAAAACTTAAAGTCTTAAAAAATGTACAACTTCACAAATTCCACATTATCACAGACAACATTTGTATGATTTAAATGCGTTAATTATCATTTTATGAACAGCATTCTCAAGGCAATTGGAAAAATCAAATATTTAATCTGGCATAGCTGTCAGGATTACGGGTGACGAGACAACATTCAATCACATTTCGTAAACACAATTCAAAACACAGACGTCATGAAATGTGTAGAAACATTAAAGTCAGTGCTAGGTCCGGGTTCGCTACAAGGTCTGTATTCAAATATTTAGAAAACTCGAATAACGATGTACGAGCTAGCTCGTTATTCGAATCCAGTCGTGCGTTCGGTTAAGGCCAACACTCTCACGAGTTAAGAAACTGTGCACGCATTTTGCAACCGAACGCTCTGTTTGCCAAAAAGTACGCGCCCTTCGCTAGCTACCTCGGAGATGCTCGAGCGAGTGGGCGCACAGTGGGCGCGTTCTTTTTGGCAAACAGAGCGTTCGGTTGCAAAATGCGTGCACAGTTTCTTAACTCGTGCGAGTGTTTGCCTTAACCGAACGCACGGCAGATATGTACTACTATTCGCCGCGGTCATGTTCGAATGTGGATGTCGGTGCTAGCTCTGGATTCGCTACAAGGACTTATTTCAACTATGTAGAAAACTCGAATTACGATGTACGAGCTGGGTATGTATTCTCCAGATATGTATTCGCCGCGGACCCATTTCGAATGTTGATTGCACTGCTTACTCTGGTTTCGCTTTTAGATATGTATTGAAAAATATAAGTCGAATAACGACGTCATGAGTGCTGGCTCTGTATTCAATATGGGTCGGTATTCAATGTTGATGTACGATGTACGATTGCCGCGCCAACTTCACTTTACTAATGTTAGTAACAACTATTTTTGGAAAACGATAATAGTCGCTGTAAAGTAAAGTGTTTAGTTATTATAGTGTCACCCCTATTTAAAGGGACAGCCATTTCTGACTTATGAGATACCTCATTTCTGAGCACATTTACTTCCTGTTACCTATCCATTAATGTCAGGCACCAGGCAGGTAGGTTCACGGTAACCAATCGGTTATATCAGAACTGACCCCTACCGGGATTCGAACTTTCGACCTCCCGCTCCCAAGGCGGGTGCCTTAACCGCTCGACTACGGTATATGGTACAGTCTCTGAATCTAGTCGCTGTTATTGTTCATGAAAAGAATGACTTAAAAGCTAAAGACGTCGATTCTGGGGCGGCAATGACTATAGAGCGGACTTTTTGCTACACTTACCTAAACACCTTACATATTTCCAAGATAATCAGAATCACGTGGCTTGGTGTGTGAGGGTCACAATAATGTATGCAAGTAGGGACATGTACAGTTTCATTCTTTTAATTTATGGAAATAACATATATGAATGCTTCATCATGTCCAATGTCTGTTGACACGAAGTGGGGACTTATGATACATGGATGACCTGTTGACATACATGTATATGCATATAGTTATGAATTTATATAAGGCCTAAAACATATATTTGTTTCAGGTTTCATGCCTAATAATATGATAGGTAGGTCGGATTTTTTATTTGCGATTTTTTATTTTCAAACGAAGCAAATTAAACATAGATTTAAATAATTATATGCTAAAAGACAAATCCCCATTCCCTCTTAACATGGATAATGTTTAATCAAGGTCAATATAAAGCTCTGTAGTTGGACGGTACACGCAAAGCGTCTAATAACTAAAATATGAACCTAAAGAAATTGTACCCCCCCCCCCCCCCCCCCTCAAAATGTTAACATGCGAAAACATGTTCAGTGGTCGGGGCAAAAAAAGTAGGCTAAGTAGGGAAACTTGAAACAAGTTCGATGCACAATAGAAACACAAACAACGGCCTTTATCAAATACGATGTTTACTTCTGTTTTGAGTCTTACTTTTATTCATATGGTCAAACAGGAATGGGGAGGAGACGATCGAACTGGGGAGTCGGTACAGACGAAACTAAATAGCGGTAGAATGGGACATAGATAAAACTCAATATAAAGGACTTTCGGGTAATAATGAAACTAAAAGACACTGATATGATGGCGAAGGTGTCAATGAATCTTGTCATTTACTGTATAATACATGACAATTTAGACAAAAAATATGTTTAAACTAATGCGGAATGCATTCGGAGTCACGTACTGTTTTAGCAACTTACTCCACGTAAAAAAACACACGTGTCAAAATCAAGAACCTGAATTGCTGATCCTCACATTTTTTTTTCGTAAAGTTTTATAAGGCTTGAGCAAAAACAATTACCAAAAAGTTACGCCCCCCCCCCCCCTCCAAGACCAAATTCTGGAACCGCCTCTGCTAAAGAAGGGACAAAAGGAGATAACACTAGAAGATATAAAAAGAAATAATTCGTGGCAATCTCCTGTGTTTCAACATAAGTCGGATATACCTAGAGCTAGAGATGGACACCCATATTGTCATCAACAGACAATGCTTTCAACCTGAAGTTTTCACTGTCAATCCTGGCGCACGCTACATGACGCCACGTCATATAGTATTGGATGATAAAAACTCCGGTACACCGTGTAGGCCCCTATTTCATTTTCTAAACCAGACATTTACGGTTTGCGGCGATAAATTATTGGAATCTTGATTCTATAATAAAATAACTATCACACAGCCTTTTGTTGGTCATTTATACATGTACTGTCAAACTTCGTAGAAATATCATGATCCTGACCTTGTGACTCTACTCGGGCGACAGTATATTTATCAGGTTGACAATATTTGTGTCCTACTTCAAGCTATGTGATACTTGTATGGTATCAATGAATATGACTTCTGTTGACTAGGGCGACACTGCCAAGGACGCTGGTGATACTGTCGGCGTGTATGTGGGTAGCATGGTTTGATTTTGGTCTTCAAACGCCTACTGGTGCTTTCTTCGGTGTCATGTTAGATTACTATCAGAGTGATCGGTCAACCACAGCTTCAGTGTTTGGACTTTTTAACGCTATAAACAGAGGATTAGGTAACTAAATTGGAAATAATTACAGTGCGTGAGTATTTTCCTGGCACTCATGAATATTCCGTACATAGTTCCCACATCTACAATATTTACAGTGCGTGAGTATTTTCCTGGCACTCATGAATATTCCGTACATAGTTCCCACATCTACAATATTTAGTTCCCTTGTTCTTAATTGTCGGTTATTTTGAGCACGGCGCTGAAACGTACATCTTGCGGTGACTGCAAGGTTTGTTACTGGCACCAGACGCATATTTATTCTGCGGTGGCTGCAAGATCGCCGCACAACCAATCTATTTGCACTGTGTAAACGAGGTATGGTGACCGCACACCTTACGACTAACTTGCGCTCGTTGTAGAGCGGACGTACGTTCATTTTGGCATGTACACTTTTTGCCTCGTAGTATATAAAGCCTCGGTCACAACTCACTGTGCGGTTTGTTGCACGTACGTTTCCGCTGCTGTGGTCGGGTAGCGGGAAAAACCCTACGGTTCTTTGTGATCAGACACGACTGTGGCAACTGTACATACATCTTACATGCAACTAACGTTCACCCGAACGGGCCCTTGCTGGTGTTTTACAGAGTCCGCACGAAACATTTACATAATACCTGCAAGTTGAACGTTCAGCCCAGTGCATGTGACGTGCAACTGACGTACGGCAAGGTGCGTCTCCACACTGCTGTTTACGAATCCGCATGGCTTCGTAAGACGACTGCAAGAAGTCCGTGCGATGTTCGCACGAAGTACGTACGTGACCTTCTCAAGTCACGTGCGAATATTTCGAGTGTTTATATATACCAGGCGAGTACAAGAGGTAATTTCGGCGTCAAGAACACTGTCTTGAGGATACGATACTGGGTCCGACCTTACCCCCATCGAGTGCGTCGGAACACAAGAGACGTTTCTGCCTCCTGGTCTTGGGTCTCAGACTCCAGTTCCATCTCCTACGCCACCCTACTTGATTATGAGTTTCTGCTTCGTCCGTTATGACCCATTGTTTATACCCCCACTCTGAAAGGGGGCATATAAATGTGCCCATGTCCGTCTGTCTGTTCGTCTGTCCGTCAAACATCTTGTGTCACTCATATCTCCAAAAGAATATGAATCAGAGTCATACACTTTACAGGAATGTTCACCAGCATGTGTAGTTGTGCACCTGGGGTTTCATGTTTTGTTGTGCCCAGTAAGTGCAAATTTATGGCCCTTGACTTAGTTAAAATATAGCCTACAGAGTATGCAATCTTGTGTCACTCATATCTCAAATAGTATATGAACCATTGTCATAAAACAGGAATGTTCACACGCATGTGTTATTTTGCACCTGGGGATTCATGTTTGGGTAAGACCAGTAAGTGCAAAGTTATGGCCATTATGACTGATTGACAATATAGCATACAGAGCATGCAATCTTATGGGGCGTGTATCTCCAAAAATATATATGACTCGGAGTAATAAAACTTCACAGGAATATTCCCAAGTATGTATTGTTGTGCACCTGGGAGTTCATGTTTGATTACGCCAAGTAGGTGCAAAGTTATGGCCCTTGACTTAATTCCATAATCAGTACATTTGTTCACTTGGTAAAGTTGCCACTGATACACAAACCATGAGCAGATTAATAGCATTTGCTTTTGTGACGAAGGCTGCAAGTGGGGGCATCTGTGTCCTTTGAACACATTTCTAGTTGTATTGCTTCGAATAAGTGTAGGCGACTGAATGATGCTTTTTGGCAGGGTATACTGCGAGACAAAAAGTGTACAGTAGAAAAACCTCTTAACATGTTTTGAAGAAATTAATTATAGATGATTGGTATATAAATTTCTTTATATACACCGTTTCAATTATACCGTTAATAGAACTACTGCCCTTCGATGACGTCATCAGAGGATCAACTATAACGGTAACATTCAGAGCGCGAAATAGAGACGTAACCAATTTTTCGGCGATGGAATGAAAGATAAGGTATGTTACAGATGTAATTTGTTTTAGGATGTTTTTTGAGATATATAAAACAACTTATACCGAATGGATTTTGCGAAATTGCTTTACTTGGATGCTTGTTAATGTGAAATCGTACACAAATCTTTAGGACCAGTTTGGGGTATGTTTAATAAAAGAACAGAGTAAAATATGCTAACAGTTTGGTTTAATGTTGCTTGATAAAAATTCTACTAACAGTTGTGAGCAGATAATAGTGGGCAACCATTAACATGTTATTTGATCGCATCGCCACAGCCGTAGACGGTCGGACCCGGCATCAAACCCGCGACCTTCGGACTGGAATTTTAGTGCGATACCGGCTGCGCTAGACGGGGATTCGTGATAAATCATCATTATTATCTTTACAGATAACTTGTGCGTTAGCAATTTACATGCTTTTGTCGCAACTAATATAAATGTTTACAAATGTTTACAAATGTGTTTAAACTTATTATTTCTGTGAGGTTTCTTTAAAATCCACAGTTGGTCATATATGCAGAAGGCGAAGCGCTGACAAACATCTATATGCCCACTATAATGACTTTTACATAAATCAGTCATAACTCATTCGACTGACAGTGGTTTAGGAACATTGATACATAAGTCAGTTTATCTCCTTTTCAAAATTAACTTTTTCGATGTTGTTTTCTTATACAAATACACATTTCAAAAAACAACTTTAAGAGAAGAGAGCTTAATGCGGCGACGAGGCACATGCCCGCCGCATATAGCTAACGTGAACCTAATGCGGCGCTCTTCGCCGCATATAGTTCACGCACGAAATTAATGCGGCGTTCTTCGCCGCATGTAGTTCGTGCGCGAACTATATCACAGCGTATAACCCGATGTGGCTTCCGCGGAGTGATGTGACTTAGACAGAGGGAAGCGTTCCAGACAGGTGAGTAGTGCTGTTCATTTTCTGACCAATAATTCGTAATTTAAATGTTTCTGTAGGATCTTTTATCGTCATAACGACGGTGAATGTCTAAATTTACTATAAAACTATACAAAGCAATATCGTTGCGGAATATAGCTACTGTCGTCCTTTTGAAATTTGATATATAGAAACAAATGTAAAAATGCTTTAAAATGCTCGATTGTAAACGTTTTTGCGATATAGTTTTACTCCATATATCAGAACATACATCATTTACAAACAATTGTAGCAAGTGGCAAGTCTATCGGTGCTCTTAAACCGACGTTTGATCCTTCCAAATGGACCCTGGTATACACAAATATGATGCCGTTTACGGCAGAGGGTATTTTGCAATGATGACGTTTCCGGCTGAGGAGAGACAAAACAGACAGCGAGTTTCATATTTTATTTTTACATAAATATATTGTTTTAGACAGTGCGTCTGTTGATAACATCGTATCGATGCGCCATATCTGGCGTAGCGCATCTGTGGTATAAGGTTTCATATGACGGTCCATGACTGAAATGACGAAACATATTTATGGTTCTTCTTCAGACAATCATGCGTACGTTTTCACATTAACATCAAAATGCGTTCTTCCAAGTCCATATTAACGACTGAGCTTGTAAAATAAAAACTCCCAGTAAGTCGCAAAAATATGTGACAAACACATATTAAGCATCCAAGTAAAGAAATTTCGCAAAATCCATTCGGTTTAAGTTATATATATATCTCAAAATACATCCTAAAAAAATTACAACTGTAACATACCTTATCTTTCATTCCATCGCCGAAAATTTAACAAGTCGCCATTTCGCGCTCTGAATTTAACCGTTATAGTTTATCCTCTGATGACGTCATGAGTATATGACACAATTATAGACTGATTGTGTTGCCATGTCAAGCATTTCCTACTCGATGTCTATATTATACACTTATAGACTGATCGTGATGCTATGTCACCCATTTCCTACTCGATGTCTATATTATACACTTATAGACTGATCGTGATGCTATGTCACCCATTTCCTACTCGATGTCTATATTATACAATTATAGACTGATCGTGTTGCTATGTCAAGCATTTCGTACTTGATGTCTATATTATACACTTATAGACTGATCGTGTTGCTATGTCAAGCATTTCGTACTCGATGTCTATATTATACAATTATAGACTGATCGTGATGCTATGTCAAGCATTTCGTACTTGATGTCTATATTATACAAGTATAGACTGATCGTGATGCTATGTCAAGCATTTCGTACTCGATGTCTATATTATACAATTATAGACTGATCGTGATGCTATGTCAAGCATTTCGTACTTGATGTCTATATTATACAATTATAGACTGATTGTGTTGCTATGTCAAGCATTTCCTACTCGACGTCTAAGTTATACAATTATAGACTGATCGTGATGCTATGTCAAGCATTTCCTACTCGACGTCTAAGTTATACAATTATAGACTGATCGTGATGCTATGTCAAGCATTTCCTACTCGACGTCTATATTATACAATCATAGGCTGATCGTGTTGCTATGTCAAGCATTTCCCACTCGACGTCTAAGTTATACAATTATAGACTGATCGTGATGCTATGTCAAGCATTTTCATACTCGACGTCTAAGTTATACAATTATAGACTGATCGTGATGCTATGTCAAGCATTTCCTACTCGACGTCTAAGTTATACAATTATAGACTGATCGTGATGCTATGTCAAGCATTTCCTACTCGACGTCTATATTATACAATCATAGGCTGATCGTGTTGCTATGTCAAGCATTTCCAACTCGACGTCTAAGTTATACAATTATAGACTGATCGTGATGCTATGTCAAGCATTTCCTACTCGACGTCTAAGTTATACAATCATAGGCTGATCGTGATGCTATGTCAAGCATTTCCTACTCGACGTCTAAGTTATACAATTATAGACTGATCGTGATGCTATATCAAGCATTTCGTACTCGATGTCTATATTATACAATTATAGACTGATCGTGATGCTAAATCAAGTATTTCGTACTCGATGTCTATATTATACAATTATAGACTGATCGTGTTGCTATGTCATCCATTTCGTACTTGATGTCTATATTATACAATCATAGACTGATCGTGATGCTATGTCATCCATTTCGTACTCGATGTCTATATTATACAATTATAGACTGATCGTGATGCTATGTCAAGCATTTCCTACTCGATGTCTATATTATACAATTATAGACTGATCGTGATGCTATGTCAAGCATTTCCTACTCGATGTCTATATTATATAATTATAGACTGATGGTGATGCTATGTCAAGCATTTCCTACTCGCTGTCTATAGTGTACAATTATAGACTGATCGTGTCGCTATGTCAACCATTTCCTACTCGACATCTATATTATACAATTATAGACTGATCGTGATGCTATGTCAACCATTTCCTACTCGACATCTATATTATACAATTATAGACTGATCGTGATGCTATGTCATCCATTTCGTACTTGATGTCTATATTATACAATTATAGACTGATCGCGTTGCTATGTCATCCATTTCGTACTCGATGTCTATATTATACAATTTTTGACTGATCGTGATGCTATGTCAAGCATTTCGTACTCGATGTCTATATTATACAATTATAGACTGATCGTGATGCTATGTCAACCATTTCCTACTCGACATCTATATTATACAATTATAGACTGATCGCGTTGCTATGTCATCCATTTCGTACTTGATGTCTATATTATACAATTCAATTATAGACTGATCGTGATGCTATGTCAAGCATTTCGTACTCGATTTCTATATTATACAATTATAGACTGATCGTGATGCTATGTCAAGCATTTCGTACTTGATGTCTATATTATACAATTATAGACTGATCGTGATGCTATGTCAAGCATTTCGTACTTGATGTCTATATTATACAATTATAGACTGATCGCGTTGCTATGTCAAGCATTTCCTACTCGATGTCTATATTATACACTTATAGACTGATCGTGATGCTATGTCAAGCATTTCGTACTTGATGTCTATATTATACAATTATAGACTGATCGCGTTGCTATGTCATCCATTTCGTACTCGATGTCTATATTATACAATTATAGACTGATCGTGATGCTATGTCAAGCATTTCCTACTCGATGTCTATATTATACAATTATAGACTGATCGTGTTGCTATGTCAAGCATTTCCTACTCGATGTCTATATTATACACTTATAGACGGATCGTGATGCTATGTCAAGCATTTCGTACTTGATGTCTATATTATACAATTATAGACTGATCGTGATGCTATGTCAAGCAAGCATTTCCTACTCGATGTCTATATTATACACTTATAGACTGATCGTGATGCTATGTCAAGCATTTCGTACTCGATGTCTATATTATACAATTATAGACTGATCGTGATGCTATGTCAAGCATTTCGTACTCGATGTCTATATTATACAATTATAGACTGATCGTGATGCTATGTCAAGCATTTCGTACTCGATGTCTATATTATACAATTATTGACTGATCGTGTTGCTATGTCATCCATTTCGTACTCGATGTCTATATTATACAATTATAGACTGTTCAGCACTTTTAACTTTTCAGTACATTATGTGTTATGTATCGAAAAGTCATTACTGACCGAGGCACGTATATCAATGAAAATGGGTGACCATTTATACTTAGCTGCTGGAACAGTCTGAAAGCGTTTATTTATCGACTATATACAGTAAAACGAGACCTAAAAAACACCTCAATAATAAGACCACTTCCAAATTATGACCACAATTTTCAAGCCCGTTTTCACTGTTTTGCTCTTTATTCGACCTCAATATTATCTTATTATAGAGGTTTTTCTGTAATAATAATTGCTAATGCATTCCTCTTGCTTTTACTTCTAGTTTATATTCACTATACTGTACGCGTATATACGTAAATATTCTGTAACATACATATAAATATCAATAATACACCATTATGCGAATATACAAGGTACATGTACAGGCGTAAAACATCATACATATTTTCTGTCTTTTGTTTATTTTGTTTTCATTCCAGGTTTACCCGTTGGGCTATTGATCCAAAGGTTTGGTATCGCCAAAATATCGTTCATTGGATCAGTGTTAGTTCCTGTAGGAATGCTGTTGTCTGTGTTTGCCACGTCAATATACCAGGTGCTAGTGTTCTTTGGGTGCTTCTCAGGTAAATCCTTTTTTATTGTTATACATTTACTTGTATTTACCAGTAGCATAAAACTGCGTCCAAATGAAGTTTATCGTAAAACGATAAGAAATAGGTCGTAAAGATATTTACTATAAGGATCTGATGAAAAATAACCAAATATGACAAATAATATATGCAACGGAAACAATTCCGAAACAATTAAAGGTGTATTCGGTTTAGAGAGGTATTCGACTGAGAGGGGTATTCGGTTAAGTGGGGTATTCGGGTTATATGGGTATTCGGTATAGTGGGGTATTCGATTAAGAGCTGTATTCAGTTAAGAGAGGTAATCGGTTTAGTGGGGTATTCAGTCTAGAAAGGTATTCAACTGAGAGGGGTATTCGGTTTAGTGGGGTATTCGGTTAAGAGGGGTATTCAGTTAAGAGCGGTATTCAGTTAAGCGAGGTAATCGGTTTAGTGGGGTATTCGGTATAGAAAGGTATTCGACTGAGAGGGGTATTCGGTTTAGTGGGGTATTCGGTTAAGAGCGGTATTCAGTTAAGAGAGGTAATCGGTTTAGTGGGGTATTCAGTCTAGAAAGGTATTCGACTGAGAGGGGTATTCGGTTTAGTGGGGTATTCGGTTAAGAGGGGTATTCAGTTAAGAGAGGTAATCGGTTTCGTGGGTTATTCGGTTAAGAGGGGTAATCAGTTTAGTGGGGAATTCGGTTTAGTGGGGTATTTGGGTTTTGAGGGGAATTCGGTTTAGAGGTAAATTTGGTTGAGAGGGGTATTCGGGTTAGAGGTGTATTGTCAGTGGTAAGTCAATTATGTACAACACAACATACTGTCTGGTATAAACAATTTGAAACCAACATACCACAGTAATTAGTTGAGACATTGACCCCTCCACCAGGTCACTGACCGTTCCAAGGCAGTGCTCCTTTCTGTTATGTTAGTTTTTTATCCATTATTCTTTTGTAATTGAAAACATGTACGTATATGTTCATGTGTTTGTTCTTGTGGAGTCGCTTTGTCCAATGTGTATGGTACTTTTTATTAGTTTAATTAATATATTTTTAAACATTCGGTATTATTCTTATTTTGTGAAAAATGCTTTCATATTCCAAATGTATTTAAACTTTATTTATAGCCGTTGGAGTTTCATTAATATACATATGCAGCGCAACAATTGTACGTCAAGTTTGTTCCGGACCATACAAGAAGTGGTTACGTATCTGCATTACCCTCCAATCAAGCTGTCTAAGCTTTGCTGGATTTACTTACCCTTATCTTATAGCATACCTTAACAATCTGTTTGCTCTACCAGGAGTATTTCTGATATTCGGCGGAATTCTCTTAAACAATGCGTGTGTTAGTTTACTGTTTTATTACACGAATAAAAATGATAGCACTGATGTGAGAAATAATGGCAATATGGAAACTGGTACATGCGCTTCAACTTCAAATGAAACAATTAATACACAACTGAGTGATATACGAACTGATAAGTCGATATCATCCTATACGATAGAAACGCCAGAAAAGGACGTATTTACTATATCTACAAAATCTAATGATATTTTACCAACTAATACGTGTAACGTTGAATCTACAAAAGAGGTCACAAAGGCAAATTCTACAGAGGAGAGCAAGCACAACTGTAACGGCATTGAATCTACGGACAATGCAAAACCAATGCAAACAGAAGCTCTTACTGTCAAATCGCGAATCCAAGATGTTTTATTTGGTCATGTCACTTCAGCATTTGCATGCTTGTTAGTTGGTACGGCGTTAGTGTTAGGGACAGAGTACAGTTTCCTGGCTTTGTATATTGATGTATTTGAATCAAAAGGTTACTCGAACGAACTAGCGTTAAATGCATATATTCCTTTAAATGCATTTGCACTGGTATGTCGATTGTTACCTGGCTTCACTGACAAGATTGACCCTGCTTGGTTTCTGGCAGGCTTCTCTGTCTGTGGTGTCATTGGACAGGTGGTTATATTGTTTTCTAATAATTACTATGTCTCCTTATTTGGTGTTGGCCTGTGTGGTATGACGTTGGGTGGGGTCTTGTCGGCCGGTACAATCGAAGTCGCCACGACAGTTTCCAAAGCGAGGTTTCCTGTAGCTTTTGGTCAGATATTGACCGGAACTGGGCTGGTGGTAACATCATTCGCTCCAACTTACGGTATGTACCATAGTTGAATTTATAGTCAATTAACACGTATAAAAGAGAGAGAGAATAAGTAACTACAGGGTAAACGCCACATACAAAAGACAGTGCCCCCACAACACATTGTGTTTGTGAAACTGATACAAGTGTTTTATGTGCTATAAACATTGGAATTGATTTTTTTTTTTACACTTATTCTTAAAAGAATTTGTCTGACCCGCTGTTCGTTACTGAACTTCTGTTTAAATGTAGTTCTACTGTTTTGTGCTCACTAAATTATATCATTGAAATTGACTATGCGAAGTACTGAAGGTATACTCGAGTTATTTATGTGAATATAAAAAAGTTTTAATTCCTTCGAATATCATAAACTTGTAATACGTGCCGAAATGAGCGCCGCTATACAATTTCCAACCTCTTCTTTAAGTGACGTCATTTAAAGACAACGTCACTTGTGACGTCACTATGTAGACCTCCTGACAGTAAGACATATTTGCCCCATATGGCAATATGAAAACGAAGTGACCATTGGGAGTAAATATCGTTTCCTGTTTGCAAATAGTGACATCACATATTGCGTTTTCTTGAAATGACTTCACTTACAGAAGAGGTTGTAAATCACACAGCAGCGCTCAAATATACACATCCCGCTCACGACCTCTGATTATAATACACAAAATATTTCCTTAACAAATAGAGCATTAATGTAGTGTCCCAATTCATAGAGAGTGTTTCTTGACATATAAATGTGTTTAAATCATATTTGTACAATTCACGATGAAATCTTGAGAAAATATTTCTGAATCATAGATTTAGTTATCGAACTGTTTGTTAAGTAATTCTTTTAAAATCTCTGTTTGATTTTATTTCAGGCGCTTTACGAGATACGCTCCAAAACTATGATATAGTTATTTTATCAACAGCAGCGTTACAAGTTATTGGTGCAATATTGTTCATCATCGGTTGGTTCTGTAAAAGGAAAAATCCAAAACAGTCTGTTCGTAGTGGATAACTAATATAGATTAATCTAAGAGTTTTCAATGCATTGGATGAAGCAAGTGTTGGGGTAGTCGTATAACCGACACGCGTGCCAAGTTGTCAAACATTTATGCATTGTTCGGCGGAGCAATAAAACAATACATGAGTCTACCAATAAACATATTTATAAGTCTATGGTAAACGTGAAATTTGCCAAACCGTACATACACAGATACTGGAACATGTATTTTAGAGAGAAACTCAATCGGTCGTCTAAAGTTATACAAATTCATGCACTGTTTACATGATAATAAACTAAAATAATTTAAATACAAACTAATACATAGAATTGTTCCCTGTAAAGAAGTACGTTTTAGATGGAAAATGATTGATTCACCTGATTGTTTAGTAGTTTAAGACATTTGGAAAAGAATATTATGTTCATTACGAAAGTGTGGCATCGAGACAAACATTAAATCTCTACGAACTAGTGTCATAGGAAATAAACTAGCACACACAGAGTACTTCTATCTTAACTCCGTTCTAACACTATTAGGGTTTTGCATTTACAAGCGTATTTCATGAGCGATGATAAAACCAAACATGTTAATAACTAACGTTTACAACTTGTTCAAATATGAATTTTCGATTTTCTTAAAATATTGTGAAATCAAAATGAAAAAAATAATCTGATCACAAAACTTAAATCGCACATCATTTAATAGGTGCAAAAACATGACCTTTATGCCAACTATATCCAGATGTACTTGTTTTGATGTTCTTCTTATGTCAGTTGTACCCAGATATAATTGTTTTGTTAGTTTTGACAGTTCTATCCAGATATAATTGTTTTGTCGCTTTTGTCCAGATGTAATTGTTTTGTAAAAGAAAAGAGAGAGAATACGTAACTACAGGGAAAGCCACTTACATAAGACAATGCCTACCCACGCAGATCTCCGGAAAAAACAACAATCCACAAAACATAAGGTACTAAAGGAGGTCAAACGGTACACATATTAAGGAACTGAGGCACAAGGAATGGCCCAGCATACCACAAGGAATAACTAGGAGAATCAAAGTGGACAGTAAGGGAAGGGGAGGTGGGAATTAATTGATGGAAAAGATCATAGGACAAATCAATACAACTGGCCTTAATAGGCCAAAAATGGACAGGAAACAATCTGAACACTGTATAAAGTGACAGATTTGCATAGGGGAAAGGGAAATACAAAACACATTCATAACATAAACAAAAACAACAATCATATAGCGAATTACAGCCTTGGAACTGTCAGCATAAAATGCTGGGGGTTTAAATCGATTTAACAGCTAGCTAACCTCACACCTTAAGTCGTACCCAAATGTAATTATTTTTTCAGTTCTTTCCAGATGTTATTGTTATGTCAGTTATACGCAGATGCAATTGCTTTGTCGGTTATATCTAGATGTACATGTTTTATCGGTTATATCCAGATGTAAATATTTTGTCAGTTATACCCAGAGGTAAATGTTTTGTCAGTTATATCCAGATGTAAATATAATGTCAGTTATACGCAGATGTAAATGTTTTGTCGGTTATACCCAGATGTAAATGTCATGTCAGTTATACGCAGATGTAATTGTTTTGTCGGTTATATCCAGATGTAAATGTTTTGTCAGTTATACCCAGATGGAAATGTTTTGTCAGATGTACCCATATGTTATAGTTTTGTCAGTAAAATCCAGATGTAATTGTTTTGTTATAACAAGATGTTATTGTTTTGATGTTATTGTTTTGTCAGTTACACCAAAATGTTATTGTTTTGTCAGTTCTATCCAGGTGTGATTGTTTTGTCAGTTCTATCCAGGTCTGATTGTTTTGTCAGTTATATCAAAATGTTATTGTTTTGTCAGTTCTATCCAGGTGTTAGTATTGTGTCAGTTATATCTAAATTTTATTGTTTTGTCAGTTATATCCAGATGTGATTGTTTTGTCAGTTATATCAAGATGTGATTGTTTTGTCAGTTATATCAAGATGTGATTGTTTTGTCAGTTATATCAAGATGTGATTGTTTTGTCTGTTATATCAAGATGTGATTGTTTTGTCTGTTATATCAAGATGTGATTGTTTTGTCAGTTATATCAAGATGTGATTGTTTTGTCTGTTATATCAAGATGTGATTGTTTTGTCAGTTATATCAAGATGTGATTGTTTTGTCTGTAATATCAAGATGTGATTGTTTTGTCTGTTATATCAAGATGTGATTGTTTTGTCAGTTATATCAAGATGTGATTGTTTTGTCTGTTATATCAAGATGTGATTGTTTTGTCAGTTATATCAAGATGTGATTGTTTTGTCAGTTATATCAAGATGTGATTGTTTTGTCAGTTATATCAAGATGTGATTGTTTTGTCTGGAGGTAAGAAATTATGTCTGTTTTGTCCATACTTTTCTTTGTACATGAAAAAAATTAACAAAAAATGAAATTAAAAAAAAAGAACTTTTTTTTAGGGATCATAAAAGCCAACTGTTTTCAAAAATGTTGGCAACAGACTGGGTAGGTTAAGGCATGCCTGTAATACTTTTATCGCGTTTGTACAATTCTTACCCTGTCCACTGAAGCGTTATCGTCCAGAACTATTTAAGTGTCTGCCTAAAAGTGTCTGACTATAAGAGGCCATATATTGTTTCTGAGATATCTTACACTTATCCTGATCAGCATTTATGTTTCCAGTAACAACTGTAACTCTACCCTATACCTTGCCAAGTAATACAGTAACAACTGTAACTCTACCCTATACCTTGCCAAGTAATACAGTAACAACTGTAACTCTACCCTTTACCTTGCCTTCAGTAACAACTGTAACTCTACCCTATACCTTGCCTTCAGTAACAACTGTAACTCTACCCTATACCTTGCCTTCAGTAACAACTGTAACTCTACCCTATACCTTGCCTTCAGTAACAACTGTAACTCTACCCTATACCTTGCCTTCAGTAACAACTGTAACTCTACCCTATACCTTGCCTTCAGTAACAACTGTAACTCTACCCTATACCTTGCCTTCAGTAACAACTGTAACTCTACCCTATACCTTGCCTTCAGTAACAACTGTAACTCTACCCTATACCTTGCCTTCAGTAACAACTGTAACTCTACCCTATACCTTGCCTTCAGTAACAACTGTAACTCTACCCTATACCTTGCCAAGTAATACAACACCCATTCATCTTCCTGAACTTCGGCTGATAATCAGGTCCGAGACATTCCAGTTTCCAATCTTCTTCCGGCTGGTGCCAGACATATACCCTAACCACAACCTTACACTCGACTTAAACCCGTTCTCACTCTAGTGTAATGCCCATTTGAACAACCCACATGTTGAAATCATGTGACATTATGTGTGATTATGTTGAAACTTAGCATACTTTAGGTGATGATTAAATTGAACTTGCGTTAATACTTAACAGACTGCTTTAACTCAAACTGATGTCATTTACAGGAATGAAACAATGTATGCTTCTAAAATACTTGAGTCTTACTACTTAATATCTGTTGCATTGACATATAATCCATCAATACCTCTATGTACATCTCCTGGTGACTATCATCACAAGCAAACGAAATCTTACCAGCTGCTTTTTGGTGTTTGACTGACATGACAATATTTTGGCAATGCACCGAAGTCTAGAAGAGCGTCCTTGACGTTGATCAGTTGCCGGCGACACAACACGTTAGTGCTAGACATGCGCTCAAAATGGTTGGTCTGGCTAGTTGAGTACCGGATGTAAGTGAAGTACTATTGTATAGGACGGTAATACACCACGACCCACAAACAATAACATAAAAGTTAGTAATGAAATAAATTTATTCAATAAAATTGATGATAACAAGAAACGCAGAAAAAACGTACACCAAGCATATTTCATTAAAACAACACATCACTTTTATCAATAAGATTTGCTATAGTTACACAATAATGACTAACATGTGTGCATATGTATGTCACTAACTGGTCAATATTTTGAATTTACCAGTATGACAACTGTAAAGTGACATGTCATTTATTCTTGACCTCTCTAATGTCTATATGGTAGTTTAAACCACCAGAATTGCATTTCATTTAATAAAACCACTTTCTGATATTGGCGCTTTATTCAACCGGAAGTAGCTGGTTTTAGAAATCGAAACGAAAGTATGAATTTTCTGTTACATTAATTAGGAATTAAAACCAATAGGAGAGGATTTCCTCCTTTAACGTTTGATTATGTTTTCATGTCAGACAAGTCTGAGCGTCACATGTATTCATTAACTTATGTCTACAGCTCATCAGTGACAGCCAGGCGCGTATCCAGGCATACTCACGTACGCCAATGCGTACAATTCGTCAGAAAAAGTGGTACAATAAAAGTTCTAAAATGCAATAAAAACTGAAGGCTAAGGGGGATTGGGGTTATGGGCAAATTCGCCTGAATATATCAGTTGTTTGACATTGTAGTTAAGTAGTATGCTAATGACAAAAAAAATGCCATATTTACACTGAACTATAGCATGAAAACGCACCATTCGCCTAGTAATTTGCATACTTTTCTTCGGGGAAACTCCCAAATCCCGAGTCCGGGTGGGCACACGAAATAAATACAATATTATGCCATGTATCTACGCTATATTTGTTGAAAATTAAATTTTGTTAAGTGTGCATGGTGCGTTTCATATGTGACTCGTTGTCTTGAAAAGAATTTAATTATGTGCTGCATTGAGAATATTACATCGATGATACGTACCATTATATATGCGACAATGATAGATGCGAAAAGTACTAAAAATAATTTGATAAAAGTAATAGTAATATATCTTTATTTATATATATTATGACAAAAATAAAAAAACAGAGATGTAAAACTACGATTTATCCAATTATTAAGAACATACCAGTAGTTTACATTTTAATTGTAATTCGTCCGTATCTGCTCGTGCAGGCTATATTACTATTTTCAACGCTTTTATTCTCAGTAATTGTCAATTAATATGTGTGTGCCGTTTCTCCGTTATGGATAAGCACGGTTTTATCGTTACAGTTTGTTTTGTATTTAACGCAATTATTTGACAGTATTTCAGCAACCTACGGCGGTCCGTTGGCCTAACCAGCGTCCCTGGAATCCAAAAGCAACTGACAACTTCCACACATGAATCATAGATCAGAGGTGGGTGGCAAATGATTTTGTATGCATGACCTTCACTCGAATTGTCACAAAAGTACGAAAGACACGCCTAGGGTTTGAACCCAAGAGCTCTGGATTAGCGGTCGAGCTAATTGAGTGGTCTTATCGTTAGAGCACAATGAGAACACTTACCGTAGAACTGAGAGATTCTTTGCTCACTGTAAGCTTCGCCACTAGTTCCATTACAGTCTGCTGAATATCAACCACAGTCTAATTTTGTGGCGCGATCCAACCACATGGGCATAAAGTTGTGCAAATTTCTTCCGGCGCTGAAATTTCATCATAAAATTTAAAAACACTTACAGTTTTTTTAACAGTCAGGCTATTTTACAAGTTTTGTCTGTTAGAAATATGATAAAATATTTTTAAATCGGTTATACATTGCAATGTCTGTTAACAACAATATTGGATAAAGCCAATTCAAACATTTCATGTCCAGATGAGTCAGATACATCTCTAAACAAAGATGGATTGATGATGATGAAGATGACCGTATCGATGTTTTAACAGAATCTACGTTTGCCTAAAGCCATCAAATTACCGTTATTAGCTTATATACCGCTGTAGTTTTGATAATTGCTAAGCTGCCATGACATTTAATATCCACTGTTTAATCCTGATAACGTATTAAAATGTGAATATAGGACATTTAATGCCACAAACAAAAGGCACAGTCACACCCAAAGTCATGAAGACGCATGGAAATTCACTCAAATGCCTTTTTAATTGGTCAACTGTTATTTTGTTATAACTTTAGACATACATACATTGGTACATACATGGATAATTTTTCAACTCATACTCGGTCATACCTAAAGCTTCACAAACCCATCTGGCCCACAGGCACGTAGCCAGAGGCAAAATTAAACCGAGACAATAACGGCGGGGGTCTAGGGGTTTTCCTGGGGAGGAAATGTGTTGAGAAGCTTTTTCTAGCGTTTTCTGGTTATTTAATGTAACAGTAAATTGATATATCAAGTGTATTTTTGTATTTATAGCTATGAATCGAAAGCAATGGCAATTCTTCTATGTAATGAAGCGTCCCACAACTGAAGAATGTCTAAGTTCTTGACACATATATGTCTATTTGTTTTAAAAATGTTGAAATCTGCTTTATATCATATTGATATTGTTATCTTGCTTGACACATATACGTACACGCATGTTTGTATGTTTCTATGTTTCATGAAATGTTAAAATTGGTTGTGCTTTGTAAAAATGTCCATAGTGTTACATATGTTATGGGCCGGTGGCCTTCGGCAAAACTGTAAATAATGCGGTTAGCATTATTAAACTAGGTACAAACTCTGTTGATGTGTCAATTATGGGTACATCTCCTGTGCTGTCAAGTGGAATGGTGGTTCCTTCCATGACAATACCAGAACTTTCTCCACTACCTCCACCACCAGGAGTTGAACCACATGAGCCGTCAGTTGGTGCACCACTTCCACTTCCTGTTGCGCATAGAGTGACACATGATGAGAGGATACTGTTTACAACGGACGCACGTGGCTTGGTGTGTGAGGGTCACAATAATGTATGCAAGTAGGGACTGTTTCATTCTTTTAATTTATGGAAATAACATATATGAATGCTTCATCATGTCCAATGTCTGTTGACACGATGTGGGGACTTATAATACATGGATGACCTGTTGACGTACATGTATATGCATATATTTATAAATTTATATAAGGCCTAAAAAATTGTTTCAGATTTCATGCCAAAAAATAGGGTAGGTAGGTCAGAATTATTTCATCTGAGATTTTTATTATTTTCAAACGAAGCAAATTAAACATAAATTTAAGTGATTATATGTTAAAAGACAATTCCCCATTCCCTCTTAACATGGATGAAGTTTAATCAAGGTACATAAAATGCTCTATAGCTGGAGTACTCGTAAAGCGTCCGATAACTGTGCAGAAATATGAACCTAAAGAAAAATTAACACAAATAAAATTTACCAAAAAGAAGACATTTAACCCCCCCCCCCCCAATAAAAATGTTAAAACGCGAAGTCATGTTCTGGGGTCGGGGCAAAAGTATGATAGGACGGGAAACCTGAAAAAAACCCATATGTTTTACGCCTAAGTTCGATGCACATTTGTAGCCTTAATACCGGCCTTTATCAAATTCGATGTTTACTTCTGTTTTGAGTCTTATTTTTATACATATGGTCAAACAGGAATGGGGAAGAGACGATCGAATTTGGGAGTGGGTACAGATGAAACTAAACAGCGGTAGAATGGGACATAGAAGATAACACTCAATATAAAGGACTTTTGTGTAATAATGAAACTAAAAGACACTGGTATGATAACGAAGGTATTTTACATGACAATTTAGATAAATAAATATGTTTAAACGATGGCGGAATTAGTTTTCTGAATAACATCAGAGCTGATATTGTCATTATGCTGTGAAAGGACACGGAGTCACGCTCTGTTTCTAACGACTTACGCCACGTAAGAAATCACACGTGTCAAAACCAGGAACAGCAATTGCTGGTCCACACATTTTGTTTTTCGTAACTAATGTGATCATCGTCATTGAAACTATGTGTAACATTTATATAACATGTTACTGAGAAGACTGGATCAGTAATAAACTAGTGAAGGATAAGTAAGGAAAAGAAAAAAATGTAAGTACGATTAATCGATTAATTGATGTCAACTGAATACTGATTCGGCATTCGAATATTCCATAAAAAATATATATTCAATATAAAAGCTGAATGCAAGTGTATTAAATTTCAATGATGGACATTATCGCATTTAATGACATTTTACGCGCGAAAAAAATATCAATAGGTGTTAAATGACATGGCATGTTGTATATTTTTGGGCAAGAGAGATATAGCACTCTGGTGATGACACGTAGGCCCTTATACTATTATGTATATGAGCAAGCAGAAATGTAAATGATAAACAAATAATTGGTGTCGTTAGGTCTAATATTCGAATAAATAAATTGCCATTCGTTGACATTCCTCGTAAATAATGATTTCTATCAAGTCATACAGTTAATATTTAAGTATTTCACTGAACGAAAGGTAACTTTACGATTGATATTTGTATCTGAAATTCAGCAACCCATTTTAATTTACGAATAACTCTAACTATACCTGTTATATATGTATACATGACAAATAACATTCTAGTTTTCAGTATAATTTAGAAAATAAGGGGCACAAAAATGTTCTGATTTGTTATACATTTTATTATACCTCATCACGCAGGAGATTGTCACGAGTTCTTTCCCTTATAGTCCATTCAACATTTCTTTCTCTCTCTCTCTATATATATATATATATACATATACTATACACAGGCGGAACCAAGAGAGCGCACCGGAGCGCCCCCCCCCCCCCCCAATGTGACTGTCCCAACCTTACATGTATATACAGGGATCTTTAATTATAAGATTGCATGTAATAAAGTCCTTCTGAATTGGTTTTCTGTTCAATAGCTTAAAAAACAATACAACACAGTCATTGCAGTTTTATAAGGCTTGAGCAAAACCAAAACAATACCAAAATGTTACGCCCCCACCCCCATAGACCAAATCCTGGATTCGCCCCTGTGAATATATAGTATAGAAGTGATAAAGGGAGATAACTCGTGATTATCTCCTGTGTTTCAACATAAGTCCGATATAACTAGAGATGGACATCCACTATGTCTTCAACAGACAATGATATCAACCGGAAGATAGTTTTCACTGTTAATCCTGGCGAACGATACATGACGTCACGTCATATAGTATTGATGTGCTTTGTGTAAGCCCCTATTTCATTTTCTAAACCAGACATTTACGGTTTGCGACTATAAATTATTGATATCTGGATTCTGTAATAAAATAACTATCACACAGCCTTTTGTTGGTCATTTATATTGTCAAACGTCGTAGAAATATCATGACCCTGACTCAGGGTGGTTGAACACGTGACTTTTTTGTTTACTACTCGGCAGATCACAAAATTTAAGCGAGGCGAAATGTTCTCCGATTTTTTTGTGGCACGCATTCCGGCAAATCTACAGAGATATATGTGTTGATGTGGGCATCGATGCAACCGGATTTTGGAAGACCAGGTTTTAGGCTATTAAAAAGTATTTCTAACAAACAAAAACTGCCAAAATACGTACCGTTTTGTGATCGACCGCCAAAAAGTCACGTGTTCACACACCTTGTGACTGCTACTCGGGCGACTGTATATTTATTAGCGGCGATAAAACAGAAACATCTTAAGTAAAATCTTATCATTATCCTTAACATTACTTTTCCTCAACTGGTTTATTTAACATACAGGCTATTATACGATCAAATCAAGAGTGATAAATGAATAGAATTAATATGTTGTTGTCATTACCATTACAACGCCGAACAGTTTTAATGTGATTTTGGAATTACATCCGTTTTTTTAACTTAAGTGAAAATATTTAAGATTCACTTAAGATGCTTCTGAGGTACGGGCCCATGTTGACATTATTGTGTCCTTCTTCAAGCTATGTGATACTTGTATGGTATCAATGAATGTGACTTCTGTTGACTAGGGCGACACTATCAAGGACGCTGGTGATACTGTCGGCGTGTATGTGGGTAGCATGGTTTGATTTTGGTCTTCAAACGCCTACTGGTGCTTTCTTCGGTGTCATGTTAGATTACTATCAGAGTGATCGGTCAACCACAGCTTCAGTGTTTGGACTTTTTACCGCTATAAACAGAGGATTAGGTAACTAAATTGGAAATAATTACAGTGCGCGAGTATTTTCCTGGCATATAACTATGTTTGTTGTATATTTCCTCTTCAATCCATCGCGTAAAAGAACGTAGTAAACGCCAGAACTTGCCACCGAAGAATCGCCTCTCAAGCACGTGGGTAATGGTATCAATACATGGGAATTGTGGGAAATCGTTAATATTTCAACAACGGTTACAAGTAGGACAAAATACCCTCTGATATTTTTTGTATTAAGTTCAATGTGGTTTAAAATTAAACAAATAAACAAAATAATGTTTCAACATTTATTGAATATATTTAACATGGACAGTAAAACCAAGAAATATCAATAATACTTAATTGGATTTACAGTTTGATACGTGTCATTATAATGATTTAATATTGTATCAATTATCATCTAACATTAAAAAATTATTAGAGGGTGTTTTGTCCTACTTGTGAAATTCAGGGAGGGGAGTTTGTCCTACTTGTAAAATTCATGAAGGGGGTTTTGTCTGCCTTGAAAAATTCATGGGGGGACTTTGTCCACCTTGTACAAAAATGAGCAAAGGCGATTTTGTCTGAAGGGGATTTTGTCCTACACTCAAAAATCATAACGGACCGAGGCATTTTTCGCAGCCTTTGTAAAAAATGGACTGCCATTATTAGTATTCTCCTGTTGTTATCAAATACCCAGTAAATGCAAAAATGTCACTCGTGTCAGTGAAAATTGGTGACTATTTAAACTTACGGACTCCAAGAATTGCTCCCGGACCAGTCTGAAAACTTTTATTGATCGACTATATAATAATAATTGCTTATGCATTCCTCTTGCTTTTACTGCTTATTTAATATTCACTATACTGTACGCGTATATACGTAAATGTTCATGTTCTGTATCATAAATTTGAATATCGACAAAATCAATATGGTTCCTCTGCTACCCAAGGTGAATGTGTGGACCAAGTTTGAGGATGATAGGTCAAGGTGTTCTTGAGTTATTGATCGGAAACGAAAAGGTTACGGACCGACCGACATACCGACCGACCGACATGTGCAAACCAATATGCCCTCTCTTCTTCGAAGGGGGGCATAATAATACGCCATTATAATTATGCGATTACAAAATGTACATGCGTATAACATAATATATATTATCTGTCTTTGTTTATTTTGTTTTCATTTCAGGTTTACCCGTTGGGCTATTGATCCAAAGGTTTGGTATTGCCAAAATATCGTTCATTGGATCAGTGTTAGTTCCTGTAGGAATGCTGTTGTCTGTGTTTGCCACGTCAATCTACCAGGTGCTAGTGTTCTATGGGTGCTTCTCAGGTGAATCTTTCTTCATTGATACTCATTTTATGTATTTACTAGTAGCATTAAACTGTGTCCGAATGAATTTTATCGTAAAACGATAAGAAATAGGTGGTAAAGATATTTATTAAGGATCTGATGAAATATAACCCAAATATGGGTTTAGAGGTGTTTTGTCAGTGGGATGTCAAGTTTGTACAACATAACACACTGTCTGGTATAAACAATTTGAAACCAATATACCACATTAGTTAGTTCAGACATTAACACATCCCCGGGTCACTGACCGTATAAGACGATGCTCCTTTCTCTTCACTCAGCATTTAGGTTTGTTCTTTGTCCCTTTTCCTTTTGTAATTTTAACATGTACGTATATGTTCATGTGTTTGTTCTTTTGGAGTGGCTTTGCCCCATGTGTGTGGTATTTTTTATTACTTTACTTCATCCATTTTTAAACATTCTGTATTATTCTTATTTTGTTGAAAATGCTTTCATATTCCAAATGTATTTAAAATTTATTTATAGCCGTTGGAGTTTCATTAACATACATATGCAGCGCAACAATTGTACGTCAAGTTTGTTCCGGACCATACAAGAAGTGGTTACGTATCTGCATTACCCTCCAATCAAGCTGTCTAAGCTTTGCTGGATTTACTTATCCTTATCTTATAGCATACCTTAACAATCTGTTTTCTCTACCAGGAGTATTTCTGATATTCGGCGGAATTCTCTTAAACAATGCGTGTGTTAGTTTACTGTTTTATTACACGAATAAAAATGATAACACTGATGCGAGAAATAATGGCAATATGGAAACTGGTACATGCGCTTCAACTTCAAATGAAACAATTAATACACAACTGAGTGATATACGAACTGATAAGTCGGTATCATCCGATACGATAGATACGCCAGAAAAGGACGTATTTACTATATCTACAACATCTAATGATATTTTACCAACTAATACGTGTAGCGTTGAATCTACAAAAGAGGTCACAAAGGCAAATTCTACAGAGGAGAGCAAACACAACTGTAACGGCATTGAATCTACGGACAATGCAAAACCTTTGCAAACAGAAGCTCTTACTGTCAAAACGCGAATCCAAGATGTTTTATTTGGTCATGTCACTTCAGCATTTGCTTGCGTGTTCGTTGCTACGGCGATAGTGTTAGGGACAGAGTACAGTTTCCTGGCTTTGTATATTGATGTATTTGAATCAAAAGGTTACTCGAACGAACTAGCGTTAAATGCATACATTCCTTTACAAGCATTTGCACTAATATGTCGATTGTTACCTGGCTTCACTGACAAGATTGACCCTGCTTGGTTTCTGGCAGGCTTCTCTGCCTGTGGTGTCATTGGACAGGTGGTTATATTGTTTTCTAATAATTACTATCTCTCCTTATTTGGTGTTGGCCTGTGTGGTATGACGTTGGGTGGGGTCGTGTCGGCCGGTACAATTGAGGTCGCCACGACAGTTTCCAAAGCGAGGTTTCCTGTAGCTTTTGGTCAGATATTGACCGGAACTGGGCTGGTGGCAACATCAATCGCTCCAACATACGGTATGTACCATAGTTGAATTTATAGTCAATTAACACGTATAAAAGAGAGAGAGAATAAGTAGCTACAGGGTAAACGCCACATACAAAAGACAGTGCCTCCCCACAACACAAGTGTTTTATGTGTTATAAAGATTGGAATTGATATTTATTTCTTTACACTTAGTCTTAAAATAATTTGTCTTAGAGTCACTGAACTTCTGTTTGAATGTAGTTCCACTGTTTTGTGCTCCCTAAATTTCATCGGTGAAATTGACTTTGCGAAATACTGAAGGTATACTCGAGTTATTTATGTAATATAAAAAAGTTTTAATTCCTTCGAATTTCATAAACTTTTAATAAATGCCGAAATGAGCGCCGCTGTACACTTTCCAACCTCTTCTTTAAGTGACGCCATTTAAAGAAAACTGACAGTAAGACATATTTGCCCCATATGGCAATATGAAAACGAAGTGACCATGTGGAGTAAATATCGTTTCCTGTTTGCAAATAGTGACATCACATGTTGCGTTTTTTGAAATGACTTCACTTACAGAAGAGGTTGTAAATCCCACAGCAGCACACAGTTATACACATCCTGCTCACGATCACTGATAAGAATATACAATATATTTCCTTAACGAATAGAGCACAACGTAGTGTCCCAATTCATTGAGATTGTTTCTTGACATATATAAATGTGTTTACATCATATTTGTACAATTCACGATGAAATCTTGAGAAAATATTTCTGAATCATAGATTTAGTTATCAAACAGTTTGTTAAGTAATTCTTTTAAAATCTATGTTTGATTTTATTTCAGGCGCTTTACGAGATACGCTCCAAAACTACGATATGGTTATTTTATCAACAGCAGCGTTACAAGTTATTGGTGTAATCTTGTTCATTATCGGTTGGTTCTGTAAAAGGAAAAATCCAAAACAGTCTGTTCGTAGTGGATAACTAATCTAGTTACTGTAAGAGTTGTGAATGCATCGGATGAAGCAAGTGTTGGAGGAGTCATAGAATCGACACGCATGCCATTTTGTCAAACATTTAAGCGTTTTTCGGCGGAGCCGTACTAACATGGTTTTGCTTTTTGCATATCAGTGTTGTGGAAACCAATCAACACTCACGTTAACCACCAAGGCAATTTCTTTTCAACCATACAACGTGTGTTACATTTACGCGGACCATTTCGATAAAGGGTACGTTACCTTACCGTAATCCATTGAATTTCGGTGCATTTACCGAAATCCTTTTGGATCTGGAGTGACCAGCAATCGTAACATCTCGGTATTTTTATGTTGCACAACAAATCTTAACCTTCAAATTGCGCCGACCATTTTTTATCAATGTATTTCTTGTTAAGTTTACAATTAGATACATGCATTTTACATTTTGTATTTAGTGATGTCTTCTTTATATTGTCAGTCCGGCCAGTAGTATGTTGGTTTTGAGATGTGCATTTTCGTGCTTGTTTCACGAGTTTTTTAGTTATAAAACGATTGCGACTATATTATGTTATACATTCACAAATTTGCAAGGTGTTGCAAAAAGAATTAGTAGAAGGTAATCGATGTGGCAGTTTTTGTATTTTGAATGACTTGAATTATTGCCATCGTTGAATAAGCGAAAAACTACAAACACTCAATGGTAAGAATTGCTAGAGGTAATTGGTAATTGTAGTTGAAATTACATGTAATTAATAACGTCAATTACATTAACGGAATGTATTGTGTAATATAACTTTTTCCCCAGTTCGGTATCATAGAAGCCAAACGTTTTCAAAAATGTTGGCAACAGACTGGACTGGGTAGGTTAAGGCATGCCTGTAATACTGTTATCTCGTTTGTACAATTCTTACCCTGCCTACTGGAGCGTTATCGTCCAGAAATATATAAGTGTCTGCCTAAAAGTGTCTGACTATAAGAGGCCATATATTGTTTTCTGAGATATCTTACACTTATCCTTATCAGCATTTATGTTTCCAGTAACAACTGTCACTCTACCCTATACCTTGCCAAGTAATACAGCTATGTTTCCAGTAACAACTGTAAGTCTACCCTATACCTTGCCAAGTAATACAGCACCAATTCATCTTCCTGAACTTCGGCTGACAATCAGGTCCGAGACATTCCAGTTTCCAATCTTCTTCCGGCTGGTGCCAGACATATACCCTAATCACAACCTTACACTCGACTTAAACCAGTTCTCACTATATGTCCAATTGCCAGGTTCTTTTACACCCAATGCATTTTTTTTTATAATTCTCTGTCCGAATCCGTAAGTGTATTACCCATTCATTTGAACAACCCACATGTTGAAATTATGTGAAATTATGTGGGATTATGTTAAAACTTGGTATACTTTAGGTGATGATTAAATTGAACTAGGTTAATACTTAATAGACTGCTTAAATCAAACTGACGGCATTGACTGGAATGAAACAAGTTATGCTTCTAAAATACTTGAGTCTTATTACCTAGTATATGTTGCATTGACATACACTCTATCAATACTTGTATTGCTTCTATCTCCTGGTGGCTATCATTCAAGCAATCCAAATCTTACCAGCTGCTTTTTTGGTGTTTGACTGACATGACAATAGTTTGGCAATGCACCGAAGTCTAGAAGAGCGTCCTTGACATTGATCAGTTGCCGGCGACAGAACACGTTAGTGCTAGACATGCGCTCATAATGGTTGGTCTGGCTAGTTGAGTACCGGATGTAAGTGAAGTACTATTGTATAGGACTGTAATACACCACGACCCACAAAGAACAACATAAAAGTTAGTAATGAAATAAATTTATTCAATAAAATTGAGGATAACAAGAAACGCAGAAAAAACGTACACAAAGCATATATTATTAAAAAAAACACATCACTTTTATCAATAAAATTTGCTATAGTTACACAATAATGACTAAAATGTGTGCATATGTATGTCACTAACTGGTCAATATTTTGAATTTACCAGTATGACAACTGTTAAGCACATGTCATCTATATTTGTCCTCTCTAATGAAGTTTTAAACCACCAGCATTGAATTTCATCTAATAAAGCCACTTTCTGATATTGGCGCTTTCCTCACCGGAAGTACCCGGTTTGAGAAATCAAAACGAAAGTAAGAATTTTCTGTTACATTAATTAGGAATTCAAACGAATCGGAGAGGATTTTCTCATTTAACGTTTTGATTATGTTTTCACGTCAGACAAGTCTGAGCGTCACATGTATTCATTAACTTATGTCTAGAGTTCATCAGTGACAGCCAGGCGCGTATCCAGGCATACGCTAGACAAGTCTGAGCGTCACATGTATTCATTAACTTATGTCTAGAGTTCATCAGTGACAGCCAGGTGCGTATCCAGGCATACGCTAGACAAGTCTGAGCGTCACATGTATTCATTAACTTATGTCTAGAGTTCATCAGTGACAGCCAGGCATGTATCCAGGCATACGCTAGACAAGTCTGAGCGTCACATGTATTCATTAACTTATGTCTAGAGTTCATCAGTGACAGCCAGGCGTGTATCCAGGCATACGCTAGACAAGTCTAAGCGTCACATGTATTCATTAACTTATGTCTAGAGTTCATCAGTGACAGCCAGGCGCGTATCCAGGCATACGCACGTACGCCAATGCATACAATTCGTCAGAAAAGTGAAAAAATAAAAATTCTAAAAATGCAATAAAAACTGAAGGCTGAGGGGGAATGGGGTTATGGGCAAATTCGCCTGAATATATCAGTTGTTTGACATTGTAGTTAAGTAGTATGCTAATGACAAGAAAATGCCATATTAATATAGCATGAAAACGCACCATTTATCTACGAATTTGCAAAATTTTCTTCAAACCCCCACCGGCCCCCATTCGCAGCGTTGCTGCTCGTTTCGCACATACGATGCTCACTCTCGGTGTACAGGTCTACACGTCTAAACCGTCCAGGTACGCCACTGACAACACACAGTCTTCGAAAACACTTATGAATAATAATAAATATCTTGCAAAATATGACAAAATGTCTGACATCGACATAGTTCGGACGGAAATTACGTCATCCCTTATGAGATATGTAAATTTACAATGACGTCATTGTTAGCGATCTGTTACATCAACTAAGTTGTATTACGCCGTTATGGCGGACAAAACGTTATAGCAAAATGACATTGTTCTAATTCTGAGACGTGTTCATTATGTCCTATATACAATATGTCGTCTGTAGACTTGAGAATGCATTAAGTTTAACTCTTTGCAAAGCAAATAATGAAACACACACGTACATACACACTCACTTACTAACATACACTTAAGAAAACTTATAAGAGTGCACTTTTTTAATGTCGAATAACTTTTTTATTGATAAACATTTCTATACGAAATTAAGAATATATGCTATTGGCTACGTATAGATCATGATTCTCGGGTCGAATTTATCGGTTTAAATAACACGATACGTCCAGTCTGGGTGGGCACACCCGCTGTTACACTATTTCCAATCAACCTGATCATCTTTATGTGGGAGCTGCAGTACCGATTTTTTTCGCATTATCACATTTATTGATTTTATTTGTTCAATCTGTGGATTTATGACATAAAATAAAGAAAATATTATGCCAGGTATCTACGGTATATTTTTTGAAAATTTCAGCAAGATCAGACTTATATTGACCAAGATACGGTCATATTTATACCTGCACACTTATATGTTTTGTTAAGAGTGCATTTCATATGCAACTCGTTGTCTTGAAAAGAATATAATTATGTGCTGCATTGAGGATATTACATCGATGATTAGCAGTGTAGAATATCATATTTCCACGACGGACGGACACTTGGTGCAGTGATTGACTCACTCGTCATGTCTAACACAGACCGGGTCACTCTATGGATGATATGCTACTATTATAAAATATCTGGGGATGTCAACGAATATTCGGATATTCGAATATTCGTTTGTACGTCCGAATATTCGAATACTGATACGGCATTCGAATATTCGATAAAATATATATTTTCAATATAAAAGCTGAATGCAAGTGTATTACATTTCAATGCTTAGCATTATCGCAATTTACACGTTAAAATAATATCTACAGGTGTTAATTGATATGTCATGCTGTATATTTGGGGGCAAGAGAGATACAACACTCTAGTGATGACACTTAGGCCCTGAAAGTATTAGTCATCGCGGGAATTATTACAACTGGAGTGATCAGTTTAAACGCAAAAATGATAATCATAAAGTTAAACTTCGAATTTCAGATGTATTATTATTAAATAAGAAGGTCGAATGTTCGAATATTCGTTCGGAAGGTTGACCGAATATTCGAATACCAAAATTGCCTTTCGTTTACATCTCTAAAACATCACATCTATTGAAGGAGAGTATAAGACATATTGAATGTTTCACATAAGCGACATTCCACCAGCAAATGGGCGCATGTGTTGAACAATGGCCACAGTCAACGCTGAAACGCATGTCGTACGTTATGCCCCAGCATCTTCAAATCTCTCACCACTGACGTTATATCCAGTGCCACAACTGCACCGATCATCAAAGCCAGCCATACCACTGCGACCCAGCCAACAGTGGTCGCTGATTGCCGCTCATCAGTTGCACTCTTCTTCTTGCGAATCTAAAAGAGGGAACAATAATATGTGATTTTACTATCTGCCGATACGTACTATTATATATGCGACCATGACTGATACTAAAAATGAATAACTAATTTGATAATAGTAATAGAAATATATCTTTATTTAAACCAGAGATGTAAAACTACGGTCCAATTATTAAGAACATACGAGTAGTTTACAGTTTAATTGTAATCCGACCGTATCTGTCGGGTTTTGTGAACGTTTGTAGAAACTAAATGTTATTGGCCAACATTACATGACTATAGGAACCTACAATGTATTGATGCTCGTGCAGGCTATATTACTATTTTCAACGCTTTTATTCTCAGTAATTGTCAATTAATATTTGTGTGCCGTTTCTCCGTTATGGATAAGCACGGTTTTATCGTTACAGTTTGTTTTGTATTTAGCGCAATTATTTGACAGTATTTCAGCAACCTACGGCGGTCCGTTGGCCTAACCAGCGTCCCTGGGTTAACAACCAGTACTAGCACCCAAGCATGAGGTGGACGGCAACCTGTGTGACAACCAGTACTAGCACCCAAGCATGAGGTGGACGGCAACATGTGTGACAACCAGTACTAGCACCCAAGCATGAGGTGGACGGCAACATGTGTGACACCCAGTACTAGCACCCAAGCATGAGGTGGATGCCAACCTGTGTGACAACCAGTACTAGCATCCAAGCATGAGATGGATGCCAACCTGTGTGACAACCAGTACTAGAATCCAAGCATGAGGTGGATGGCAACCTGTGTGACAACCAGTACTAGCATCCAAGCATGAGGTGGACAGCAACCTGTGTGACAACCAGTACTAGCACCCAAGCATGAGGTGGACGGCAACATGTGTGACAACCAGTACTAGCACCCAAGCATGAGGTGGATGCCAACCTGTGTGACAACCAGTACTAGCATCCAAGCATGAGATGGATGCCAACCTGTGTGACAACCAGTACTAGCATCCAAGCATGAGATGGATGCCAACCTGTGTGACAATCAGTACTAGCATCCAAGCATGAGGTGGACAGCAACCTGTGTGACAACCAGTACTAGCATCCAAGCATGAGGTGGACGGCAACCTGTGTGACAACCAGTACTAGCATCCAAGCATGAGGTGGATGGCAAATGATTGTGTATGTATGGCCTTCACTCGAATGGTCACAAAAGTACGAAAGCCACACCCAGGGTTTGAAGAGTGTATGACAAAATCCCCTCCGGACAAAATCCCCTTCGCTCATTTTGTAGAAGGTGGACAAAATCCCCTTCGCTCATTTTGTAGAAGGTGGACAAAATCCCCTCCGCTCATTTTGTAGAAGGTGGACAAAATCCCCTCCGCTCATTTTATAGAAGGTGGACAAAATCCCCTTCGTGAATTTTACAAGTAGGACAAAACACCCTCTGAATGTAAGTGTTTTTGATATTTCTTGGTTACATAGTCAATGTTAAAAATGTTCAATAAATGTTGAAACATTATTTTGTTAATTTGGTTAGTTTTAAGCAACATTAAACCTAATACAACACGTATCAGAGGGTGTTTTGTCCTACTTTTAAAATTCACGAAGACGATTTTGTCCGCCTTGAAAAATTCAGGAAGGGGATTTTGTCCGGAGGGGATTTTGTCCGTATACCGGGTTTGAACCCAAGACCTCTGGATTAGCGGTCGAGCTAATAGAGTGGTCTTATCGTTTGAGCATAATGAGAACACTTACCGTAGAACTGAGAGATTCTTTGCTCACTGTAAGCTTCTCCACTAGTTCCATTACTTTCTGCTGAATTTCAGCCACAGTGAAATTTTGTGGCACGAGCCAACCACATGGGCATAAAGTTGTGCAAATTTTTTCCGGCGCTGAAATTTTAATAACACTATGCTCATTTTGTTTACCTAACCAAACATATATTTCCTATAGATAAATCATCAACAAACATGCATTAACAAACAATGAACTCATAATGTATTAATTCATAGTTGTTGATGTTTGTACATCATAACATTTTAAAACACTTCCAGTTATTTTAACAATCAGGCTATTTTACAAGTTTTGTCTGTTAGAAATATGATAAAATATTTTTAAATCGGTTATACATTGCAATGTTTCTTATTAGAGATGTTTTAGTCAACGTAACAACAATATTGGATAAAGCCAATTCAAACATTTCATGTCCAGATGAGTCAGATACATCTTTAAACAAAGATGGATTGATGATGATGAAGATGACCGTATCGATGTTTTAACAGAATCCACGTTTGCCTTAAACCACCAAATTACCGTTATTAGCTTATATACCGCTGTAGTTTTGATAATTGCTAAGCTGCCATGACATTTAATATCCACTGTTTAATCCTGATAACGTATTCAAGTGTGAATATAGGGCAGTTAATGCCACAAACAAAAGGTACAGTCACCCCCAACGTTGTGTAGACGCACGGAAATGCACTCTAATGCCTTTTACCTGGTCAACTGTTATTTTTTCATAACTTTAGACATACATACATTGGTACATAAATGGATAATTTGTTCAACTCATACTAGGTCATACCTAGGAGTCTAGGGGTTCTCCTGGAGAGGAAATATGTATAGAAGCTTTTTCTTGTGTTGTCTGGTTATTTAATGTAACAGTAAATTGATATATCAAGTGTATTTTTGTATTTGTAGCTATGAATCGAAAGCAGTTGCAATTCTTCTATGTCACGAAGAGTCCCACAGCTGAAGAATGTCCAAGTTCTTGACACATATTTGTCTATTTGTTTTAAAAATGTTGAAATCTGCTTTATATTATATTGATATTGATATCCTGCTTGACACATATACGTACACACATGTTTGTATGTTTCATGAAATGTTAAAATTTGTTGTGCTTTGTAAAAATGTCCATATTGTTACACATGTTATGGGCCGGTGGCCTTCGGCAAAACTGTAAATAAACTATAAACTATGATTGGCATGTTTTTGTGCACACACATTAGGGCCAAACCATTAATCTGTTATCCTTCCGGGTTGATCTGAAGCTATTTGTATATTTATATTTTAGTTGCGTTGGGCATTTTAACCGAGGCAGCTGCCTCAGTGTGCCTCAGCGTCGGATCTGCATGGTTGTACGAAAATATCCGCTGATAAAATTTATGATACAGCATGTTAAGTAGCAGAGATACACTAATTAGTAAAGTTAATCAGCGAACAAATTAACAATGATAAAACGGTTTTAAACAAATCCATTGCTCACATGGTATGGCGATATATATAGGCCAACGTATGTCATACTCACCGGATGTAGGACCAGGTGACGAAGTGGTAGCAGGCATGTTAAAATCTACGACCGGAGTTGCGGAGCGTATTATTAAATCAGGTACAAACTCTGTTGATATGTCAATTATGGGTACATCTCCTGTGCTGTCAAGTGGAATGGTGGTTCCTTCAATGACAATACCAGAACTATCTCCACTACTTGCACTACCTCCATCACCAGGAGTTGAACCACCCGAGCCGTCAGTTGGTGCGCCACTTCCACCTCCTGTGGCGCATGGTATTGCACCGAAATCAACCTGTAGCCCAATGTTGGAAACTGACGGAGCTGAAACATTAGGTTATACTAATCTCGATAAAATTGAATTATGAAAAAGATAAGATAATGTCACATACAAAGGGCAAAGTCACACAGAAAGTACAAAGTGATAAGAAATGCTTAGACGTGTAAACTATACAAAATCTTATGGAACAGCCTCTTTCTACCATCCAGACGTTCGGTGTAGTTAACTGGTACAACATGGCCGGCAATAAGACATTTGTAGAAATGTGATGTTTGTGTTATTTTTGTCTATGCCTCTCTTAACTGACTACTTGAAATAATGAAGTTATCAGGCCTATTGATGTTTTGTTTATACAGTGAAATCTAAGTAATAAAACCAGCTTTGGGACCGAAGAAAACTGGTCTTAATATTGAGGTGGTCTTATTATTGAGGTGGTCTTTAGGTGAGGTTTTACTGTACTTGTGGGGAATTATAACATAAACCGTATCGTTTAAAACGGCATACCAGTTTTTATGTAGCATATGCTTCAAATCATAGTTTACATATTTCGTAAGAAATAACATTCTGCCGTCGAAAATATTTTTATTTCACTTTAACTCCTTACTCTCTTCGAAGACACTTTGCTGTCATTGATGAACAAATACATTTGTTGAATATGACAAATTATGCTATGTAAACACACATGAAAACACATTTGAAAATGAAACCTAAAGCCAGTCCTTGTTCGAAATCAAACGATACATTTGTCAACATTTCTATTTAAAGTCACTAAAAATTCCTACTCTTGACTCTAGCATTGAAATCAACACATTTAAAATACCATTCATTGAAGAAGAACCAAAATAGACGGAGTAGTTTGGCTTCGTCAGGTTGATTAACATGTGTATACAAAGAAAAAGAAAAAAAGGTGGAAATAGTAGTCGTCTTTCCACGGACTATATAGACTAAGAAAGGGTAACTTGTGCTTGAAGCATAAACACATGTAACAAACGGAATATTTCATGCCCATGTAAACAAAGAAGGAACATACACATGTAGTTCAATATTGAACGATCCATACATCTTTTGTTAAGCTATCCTGAGTTCGTTACTTAGAAGGTATTTAACTAAAAGACTATATTCTAAAATTACGGTTAAAATAATTATGCTGATTTGGTTGAGATGCCAGTCTATTATGTTTAATATGATTATTAAAGTTGACAGAACTGTACCAGTTGTATTCACGGCACAATCTTCATTTATATCACCGTCAATATCGCCATCTGAAAACATAAAACAGTGGCAACTACAAGTAATGATTAACCATCACGTGATAATTGTGAGAATTCTATTACATATTCGAAGTCTAGTTCAAAGGCATTTATAGTTATGTGTGTATTTGCGTTTTAAAATATTATCGTCTCCATCGGAAGAATGTTAGTCGTTTTAGATTTTTGGAGGAAAGTGCATGATACAGAAGATGTATCAGTTCCAGAAACACCCCTAGTTTTAAGTGCCCGATGTAAACCATCGTACACGGGACCTCGGTTTTTGTCTCTATCCGAAAGATTGTTAGAACTGATAGTGATGTTGCGGGGAATCGAACCTGCGACCCCTGGATTACTAGTCCAGCGCGTTACCACTGAACCACGGATCCGGGACTAGTATTTATAGTTACATTCTTCTTCTACGCTTTATTACCGCACTCGGCATATACACAGTGTCATCCGTCGAGTGATTCATCTGCGACAGAGGGAAGCGTTCCAGACAGGTGAGTAGTGGTGTTCATTTTCTGACCAATAATTCATAATTACGATGCTTCTCACGGACCTTTTGTCGTCTGAATGACCGTGAATAACGCTTGTATCGTTTAAATTTGAGATACATGTATAGAATTTTTTTTATACTTCGTCTTCGAGTTATACACTGTGAGATACATGCCTTTGATTCAAACAGTGCAAGCATGGTGAGACATACATGGAGACACATGCACTTGCTGAACAACATGTTTGTTACACATTGATGACAAGCACGTCGAATTATGAGCGACATTTTGTCTATTCGAATATTATTGTATATCCCTTTCAAGAGTACTTACAAAATGTAGAAAACCATGCCTTTCCTCCAATTTGTTGAAATATTCTCAAGGTATAAAGGGTGCATTGTGCTTCATTCAAAGCACATCAGATTGTCACGAGTTTCCTTCACCTTCTATATTCATTATATGGTATATGTACGAGGGATGTATCGAAATGTATTGTGTATTGTAATAACAAGCAGTTTTCACGATGTTTTTAACGTCGATACTTATACAACTGAATACATGAACCTCTATCCAATATCTACACAATGGTACATACATGTACCTCTATCCAATATCTACACAATGGTATATACATGTACCTCTATCCAGTATCTACACAATGGTATATACATGTACCTCTATCCAGTATCTACACAATGGTATATACATGTACCTCTATCCAATATCTACACAATGGTACCTCTAACCAATATCTACACAATGGTATATACATGTACCTCTATCCAGTATCTACACAATGGTATATACATGAACCTCTATCCAATATCTACACAATGGTATATACATGTACCTCTATCCAATATCTACACAATGGTATATACATGTACCTCTATCCAATATCTACACAATGGTATATACATGTGCCTCTATCCAATATCTACACAATGGTATATACATGTACCTCTATCCAATATCTACACAATGGTATATACATGTACCTCTATCCAATATCTACACAATGGTATATACATGTACCTCTATCCAATATCTACACAATGGTATATACGTGTATCCAGTCAATAACCGGTATTTAGATTTTGTAATTTCAATTTAGGCAGTTGTGGATCACAATTGCAAAGCTTGTTTGGAAAACGAACAGCCAATACTGAAGAAATTTGGTCTTACATAAACGTTCGCATCAAGCTTCTGTGACAGACATTTGTGCCGAAATTACGGGTCTGAAACAAATTGATTGTGGGGTACAGTCTGTTGAAAATGCAGCACAATCAGTCGGCCGAAGACGTCGATGTGTGATAAAATGTATTGAAGATACAACATAAATTCTTCAAAATGATGCTAGATATACAGTGCGTGATATTGCACGCAGTGTTGGTATTTCACTAGCCCCGCATACGTGTCTCTGTACTCCGAGCCACGCGCAAGCCTATAGTAAAAACCTGGGATTTTGCCGCGTGATTTTAACGAATTTCTAGCGCATCTGGGTGCCTCACAATCACTTCGACAAGAAGACAGGGGTCAGATATTTATGACTGCAAAAATTGTCTCTAAGTCATCTGTCAATCAAACGTAACTCCGCCCACGGTGCGGTGCGCCAGTAAACTATCTACCTTACAAACTGGATGTTGACATTCGCGCTTCCGCCAATTTCGCCCGTCAAAGTAGCAATACATGATGGATTTTAACGTTGAAACAACTTTTGATCGAATTCGTGATATATATCACTTTCACAATTGGCTCAAGGAGGAGCAAATAATAGCAATATCGACGGTGATCTGGGTAGGGAAATAACTAAGTGCGCACCGCCTCCATAGCAACTCTCCCATCTTCTTATTTAACTGGTGATCGATTCACTAATTTTGTTTACAAAACAAGTCGTGTCCATGAAAATATTGTGTTGAAAAGACAAATAAATCCAACGAAAAGCTACAATTTTCTGTCGTACAGTTTTTGTTGCATGCAAAGCATTTATATGTTCACGAAAATAAGAGTAAATGCAGTGGGAAGACCTTCAGTGTCCAACTTCTATTTACTTTTGTGAATGGTTAAGCAGGACGTTGTACAGCAACAGTATAGAGATGTGACGTCCGTGGCTATCACTATCAACGATTCATTTCTTTCTAAAGAAAATCTGTTTGCTAAGTGGGTGCCCTATCTATTGACTGACGACCAAAAACAGGTACGTGTTGAAACTTAAACAGCCAAAAAGTTGCTAAAATGTTCCCAAGATATGACAAAACGCTTTTTGCTAGTGTTGTCACAGGTGATGAAACATGAGTGCCCTATTTTGAAACAGTGAGAAAGACTTTGAACAAAACATGGGTCACCAAACGTGGCAAAAGGCCAATAATTGCAAAACGATATATTAGTGCAAATAAGGTTTGTTTAGCGAAGGCGTAACAGTTCAGATACCAGTAAAAAGGGGCCAAAGTGTGACTGGAGGGTACTACCATGATATTGTATTGAACACATTTAAAATGCTACGAGAAACGTCGGTCAGTCACAGGTTTCAAACATGTTCGACTGTTGCATGGCAATACTCCAGCGTACACATCTAGTATTGTAACACATTTTTAAATTGGGAGAAAGTTACTGTGTTACCACGTTCTCCTTATTTTTATATCTTTCATAAATTTAAAAACGTCCTTTCTGGTCATATATATCGATCGCGACAACCTCTCGCGTCTGCTGTTCATCTGTCCTTCCATAGTATACCATAAAAGTCAGCATACCGTGACGCTTTCCGGAAATGGCTCCAGAGACTAATTTATGTATTTCTAATAGTGGGTAGTATTTTGAGGGTATGAAATGAAAAACTGCACGTTTTGATCACCTTTTTAAGGTTACAAATCTCAATTAACAATACATTTCGAAAATCCCTCGAATAGGTTAGACAACGAGTGGCATTGTCTTTACGATATACATGTATACACGAACGTTAGCGAAGTGGTCTTTCCAACCTTGACCATATGAACTTCATGGACCGTTGTATATAGGTGGCTGAACTACCGTTTGCTGATTGGACGGCTTGATGTGGGCGTGTTCTAGGAATAGAGAAGGGGAGATAACTCCTGACAATCTTCTGTGGACAAAAGGTACATTTGGTAATAAAACGCTGATTGGTGTATCAATAATGTAAAACGGACATTAAATGAATTACAAAGCAGTTACCTATTTCTCCTGGATTTATATCTTGTGTACAATCTTCTTCATCTACGAGACCATCACAATCGTTGTCTATTCCGTCTCCAGGTTCACTCGATGTAATAACACACAGCTTAAATAAATAGTTCCTGATAAATTTGCGTATGTAATAGACTACACTAGAAAATAATTAAACATGTTCTTATATTCGTTCAGCCGAAGTTTGTTACACGTTTATGTCGATTGTAAAACAAGCTTATAACTTCCATTACGCTTCCATAGGCATTTTCTGGTTAAAACAGTTATTTATTTACTTAACAACCAAACTAACCCCGCTCGGGTAACTAAGTTGGTAGAGCGCTGATCCTTCACCCTGTAGGTACGGGTTCGATTACCGGGAGGGGTAGATTATGTGACGTTTGACTATGATTATTTGTTTACCACCTCTGATTAATGTGGAGGAAATGCCTGCTGCTGGTGGGTGGGCAATATAGTACTGGTTTACAAATTACAATTAATTCCATGACAAATGGCGAAAACCCCGATAAAAACTGAACTAAAACAATCCAACTACGTGTATTTACCTCATTTATATCTGTATATTTTTGTTGGTTGGTGAGCACAAACATGCTATGTGGTGTTGTTGTAGACTGTAAAAACGCCACAACAAACCCTTTAGCGCCTAACTCAATCGTGCTTGGAGTTGCTGCGACATCAACATTGACAGATAGGTTCGAACCATCAGAACTAATGGCCGAACTGAAAGTCACATTATAACCGTTACAAGATAAGTCAATGATGATAAACAATTCAAGAAACTGTTAAATTAACATAATGAACTATACTTTAAACTTTATTTAAAATACATAACCAAGAAACGTGGCAATACTAAGTCTTTTTACTTCAATGTAATGAACATTTTTTTCTTACACAACCCAGAAAGCCTCTATATTACAGGGCATGGTATATACTGATCTAAGTATACATGCGTGGGTAACACTCACAATTACCAGTTCATAAGTAGGTCAGGACATGAATTATGCAATGCTGATACCAATAATTACACTGCCAAAAGCAATGTGCATTTACCTGATATAAAACCATACAAATACACTTTATACACAGAAAAGCAGTCTATAGAGCCCCTAATAAGACCACCTCAAAATTAATAACACAGTTTCCAAGTCCATTTTCACCGTTTTGCTCTTTATTCAACCTCTGTATTAAGACCATTCCAATGTTAAGACCAATTTTCAAGGGTCCCAAGAGTGGTCGAATTATTGAGGTTTAACTGTATATATAGATAATGACCGGAAACCGATTTTATAATTCTAGTAACGCTGACATAGACTTTGGACGGAACGGACCCATGATAAATTCCAAAGGAGCTCTTCACAAATACTTAGTATACACCAAGTTTAGTGTAAAACAATTCAAGTAATCCTCCAGAAACCCCCTAGTTTGCCAGACGACCTCCCACCCGTCCGACCGACGAGACATACCACATTCTAATAACCAAATTTTCGTTGACAACCTAGTCAACAAATTGTCTCATTAACACTATTTCAAAAACAACTGCACTGGTCAGCACTATAATTTGTAGCTGATGGTAATTAATTGATGCTTAGCAATTTTCGCATCATTTCGGCAACAAACTGCAATGTGTGATGAAGAGTGTCAGTTGCGATGTCTGTCCTTAATAATTAATGATTATTATGTATATGACACATGTATGTATAAGGTAACCAAATACGTATCGAGACAGGCAGTTTACTGATCTGTCAGTTTGGGTTTAGATAGGTATGTTCTATTTCCCTATATACTTGGGGCCTATCAGTTATCCCCTTCAGCAATATTACCAAAACGAATGTACGCTTTTATGTGCGCGATGAGGTATGCTTTTATGTATACTTTCGATTAACTGTTTTTGTTCAAAAATGGAATAACGCAAGATATAAATGAGCGCCGCTGTACGATTTCAAACCTCTTCTTAAAGTGACGTCATTTCCAGAAAACGTCAAATATGATGCACCATGTACTGACAGTAAGCAATATTTGTCCCATATGGCAATATGAATACGAAGTGACCATATGGAGTAAATATTGTTTCCTGCTTGCAAATAGTGACATCACATGTTACGTTTTCTTGAAATGCCGTCACTTACTGAAGAGTTGGAAGTAGTACAGCAGCGCTCAAATAAACATTGTACTGAGGGGAAAACATGCACATTATTTTTTCTTACCCCGACAGGTACTCTAAATCTATGTAAAGTCCATCTTGCATTTGAAATACAGTGAAATCATCTCTGTACAGTCCAACGGGCGGTACTGCGATGACCGAATGCAAATTGTCCAATTGTCCTTTTATTTCCAAGTGAACTTGGATTGGTTTCGTGGCTTCAATGTCGTACATCTGACGAGGAAAACAATATCAGCAGTGTTATTCTTATTTATTCAAATATTAAATTTCTGTAAGGGTTTTATGATCGTGTATGTTTCATCGGTTCACTCAGGGTAGCTAAGATAATTAATACGATAATTAATTCGAACTATACACACGCATTGAACGTGTTGTTGTGGACTACTTATATAATAGTAGTGACATGACTTGTGTATGTAGTTACATTCAATAAATACAATGGACCTATAAGTCACTGTTTAACATAGAGTAGAGCTCGATATGACATGGAATTAAATAAATGAATAACATATTATATACATTTAAACTTACATTCCTCTTACAAATTGAACAATAATTCTATGTACGAAGTGGTACTTGTAAGTTTGATAATGTGACACATATTTGTAATTGTATTTCATAGTTTTTTTATTTGAAAGATAATATATAACGCTAGTCATTCTAAGTACTTATGATTGCTATAAATTAAATTGTGTTTGGTGTACATTATTTTCTCTCACCACTTATTCCTATATTCATGTTAACATGCATATTATATATGCTTGTACAATGTGTTGCATATGTTCATATGTGTTTTCTATAAGCATGATGTATACCAGTAATTAAAACATGTATTATTTCTTGTTTCAAGTTAACAAAATGTACGTATTTATATAACCTGTAATTATGAATCATGGGCATAATGCCTTAATTTCTAAATAAAGTATCATATAAGAATCATAATTATAACGTTTCTTATGGAAAGAAGTATTGCTTCTGATGGTATATAGTATTTTCTTTAAATAAGACGATTTTTTTCGATTAATATACAAAAAATGTGCGCTATAACCAAATATTTTGCAACCGCTTTTCTCGGGTAATCGTTATATACATAAGTAGCTGGAAACTCCTGTCGATATAAAAGCTGACAAAATAGTACAAATTGAATCAAACAGACATATTAAAAATATCGTTTTGTACGAACATTTTTGAAGACCAACATATTTTACCTTATATATGAATGAAGCACAAAATGACTAGAAATTGTAAACGTAGAAGTGTGCCCATATGACACTTTTATCACAAAACAAAAGCAGATTTTGTGATAATACGAACAAAACCTTTGTAAAATTGATACTAATGTACAAATTTTAAATAATTTGGCCTATTTGCCACACTGATTTCAATAACCACAATGTGGTCACGAGTACCGTTAGTATGAAATAATGAATTCACGTCCAGTTTATCAAGGCCATACTTTTGCTGACATAGCATATACATACCAACAATGCTAGTCTGATTTTTACGCAATCCATTGCACTGTACGTATTTTATGAAATTTAAATATTTGCAAAACAGACGGAAGTGTTTGAGCTATGATACATGAAGTTTACCAAATATCCATTATTGCACGGCGTGTCAACGCCGTGCATATTGAGTTCTGTTAGCGTCGTTTTGCAATGGACTCGGTTAAGAACAAAATTTGGGAAAAAATCGAACAGAGCCTAGGGTGGGACTAAAATCCGGGACTTTAAAAAAATCCGGGACTTTAAAAAAATCCGGGACTTTGGTGGGAAAATCCGGGATCGATATTTTGGACTATATCGTAGGTATCAACGGTCAATAACGGATAGAGGACATTCGTTCACACCCTTCAGTTAACATATGTTCCACTCGAACAATTTTTAAAAATCGATCCCGGAGAATCACGGATCCCGGATAACGGGTTTCAGTCCCACCCCAGAGCCTATTGTGCGCCTGCGCAGACCGGCGGGAATATAATTATGTCGGGAAGCGAACGATTGTACGTTGTAACGTCATTATTGATTTTGTATGCTACAAAAGCTAAATTAAGGTATGTAATTTTGTTGTATATTATGATTGATGTCATTAACTAATATTTTCAACTGTATAATTATTGAATTTTATCGTTTCAACATTGTGGTTGACCCATCGCGTGGTTGAGCTACATTTTATTTGTTATTGTTATGATGCAGCCAGCATTCGTCTCTGTTTAATATTTTGCAGTATTTTCCCTCAATCATAAGTCATGTATCGTTCAAACATGCGTGATAATTAACATGTAAACGTTTAAATTCGCAGGTTGTATTAAATACACTGATCACATGTTCTAACCTTACAGCGATTTTCCGAAAATGTACTTTCAGTTTTAACTTTCAATTTCATTATTACATGCAGACTGAATGTGTCTAAGTACATAAGCGTCGACTATGACCCTGGCCTCGGATATGAAATTGCAATGACTTTCAATTTTAAAAGTCCACGGAAAACACTGCCAATGATAGATGGAGAATCTCAATTAAGATAATTGTCTGATGACATCTTTAAATTGATGTCTTCAGATACACGATCAGCAAATGAATGGCTGTTCTAAAAAATTATTTGAGATGAAAGGCAAAATGCATTATTATCCATTGGATAGTCTAATGCAGTATTTTATTGATTTACCTTTTATTGCAGGAAGAAGCTGTATGTGAAGTACTGAGAATGTCAAAATAAAGACAATATATTTTGAAGATGCAACAAACAAATGTTAGGTGGCCTTATGGTGCAAATGTGTGAATGAAACCTTTCAACCTGGAGACTTGTCATAACAGACAGTGTTACAAATACCTACAGAAATGAAGTTTCCCTTTCAACAACATCCCAGACCTTAATCACGGTATGTCACATGGTTCTCCTACTGTATAATAAACTCACTTTAAACAGATAAAAAATAGTGACTTTGAAAGCCTTGGAAAACTTGCGTTGAAGTATGTGTAACATTTCCTTGTATATAAGTTCATAATTTTAAGTTTAATACTTAAATGTTCATGGAAAAAGTTAATTTGAAAGACATGTTGAATGAATAAAATAGCAGTACAAATGCTGTTTTGGTCCTTGAATTTTGTGAAAATACCCTTTGAAGAGTCCTTGAATTTTTTTTGGGAAGGGTGGGAAATCTGATTTGTGTTGTGTCTTGAACAACAGACAAATTGTGAGGTTAATTATTGCAATTATAGGAAATGATACATTGATATTCTGCTATACAAATTTAAATAGCAAGTTCAAATTATTGCAATCCTGTCGCCTGTTACCTTAAGCTAAAATAAGATATTGCAAAAAAATTCTGAATGTACTTTAGTACAGTAGTTATATCATCAAAAAGGCATAAAGTTTTTTTTGTCCATTCAGATAGTTTTAGTTTAATAATTTTAGCAGCTGTCAACTGATACTTTTGAAATATATTGTTATTGGCTAATGCTTTTTAATACCATTAAATTTTACATGGAGACATTAATATGTCATGGTTATAATAAACATGTAACTAAATCCATTGTTAAAGCAGAAAAGTAAAGAAATACACAATTAAAGAACAACAAACCGTCAAAGAGTATATGCAGCAGCAAGATCAAAGTAATACATTTTTTTTATCATAAACACGATTGGGTCACTTATCCTCACACTCCATCAAAAAGAGCTTTAACACTAGGCGAAAGGTTCAACACCTAAATATAGCAAAAATTGTTCAGATATTTCTTAAATATGTTTCATTAATACCCTTACAATATACCTATACTATTGTATTTTAACAGAAAACAGAATTTCCAGTAGAAGACGTAATTGATGAGGTGGATAGTGTTTGTCAGGAAGAAGATGAGTTCTCCTTCTTAACAATAGATGACAAAGTAGTTGTGGTACCTGTAGGAATGGTGAAGCAGATGTTCCCAGATATGCAAGATGAACATTAGAGCTTCATATTGTTGATTTGTGTAAACCTGAAATAAGTGTCACTTGCACTTACAAGGACAGTGATCCCTTATCTATTCGGAACAACTGAGACTGCAATCAAAGTTATGCGAAAAACTAGATACTTCCATTTCTGATATCATTCGGTATTTATTCATATCCCGGTATTGAAGGTGCTAATTTTTTTTAATTTGAAGACATGATTCCCTGTGGCATATTCAAAGTACACACCAATTTTGATAAAAAGCATGAAAAATTATGCAATTGCTTACAAGTATAATTTCTTTTGGAATATTTTTGTTGCCAAAATTGAAAACCTGTTGCCAAAAATTGAAATTATTGTCTTTTTCACATTTGATGTTATTGGCGAATGACAGAGGGAACCCTAGAAACAAAAAATGTGGATTTTATTCTTGATTTACGACTGTTTCAGAGAGAGAGAAAAAACGCCCCTCAACAACCTCTAACACACCACTTTATTATTTTCTTCATTGGTTGCTTTTAAAAATTGAAATTTACCATTAGCAGTAACTTTATTTCTGTAGGTAATGGGGTTAATATATTGCATCCTGTGGAGTGCAGTATTTTCTGGCCCTTTATTCTTAAATGTATAAAATCAGCTTGTTAGTGCAATGAAATTTACTTCAGGGACAATATTTATAATATTTGTGCATACGCCTTGGCATGTAACCATGAAAGTACTGGGTAGATTCCAGGAAAGAACTGGTTAGATGCCAGGAAAATGGTAACTGTACGATGGGTCTCATTGGCACTATGCAGTGACCGTATTTGGCTTCAAAAATTGTCTGTTTGACCTATACTTCTCTACTGGCATCAAAAAAGTATATTTATGGTGTGCGGCAGACATACCGGGTCGACCAAATTACCATAATGTGCATTATAAAATGTGCGCGGCGACGGGCGACCTCATAAACACAGTAATACTATACATACATACCTTTTTACTGTATGGCAAAAGTTAAGTATGTCAAAAAACCACATGTAAAAAAACCCAGTCAGCACTCAAAAGTTTTAAAAAAACCAAGCCCTCCCTTATTTTGTTTTACTTTTTGCTTGGGCCTCTTATTTGAATATATTGTACTGTGTTTTGATAGTTGACTTTGCTTGTCTTTGATACTTGTAACAGTTCTTACATTAATGTGCTTTTGCAATATTCATGTCTTGCCTCAGTCTTCAGGTGTTTTATTGCTGTTTGTTTCACTTTGATATTTTTTAATTATTTAACTCATTCAAGATTTGTTCATTGCATGATTGTCCTCAAATATTGTGTCACACAGCCCCACTCAGCCCCACTCGAATTCCAAAATAGCCACTTGGGCTTCTGATTGCCAGACATTTTTTCTAAAAAAATCTATTTACCCTTTGGCTGATTTGCTATGAACATGGCACATGATTGTACTGTACCAAAATTACATCCAACATCTGATTCGCTGACATATTTTGGATATTATATCTAAAGCTGCTAGAGCAGTTTAAACCAAACCGGGTAAAAATGTTCCTTGAATAGCCCTATGCTGTGTCTGCAGTCTACTTTCAACTTTTGATACAACTGGTCTAACATACTTTTTGTTACTGACTAAGCTCAAAGTAGTTTCCTTTAAAACAAAGCTTGGATGATTTGACCTGGATTCATGTATAAACTATATAAAAGATGATGTTTTTGCAATTAAGCTGCATATGAAGTAAACAGTTTAGTACTAATATTTAACTACAATGTATAATTATATAAACTTTGTTATTGCTTGTACATATGTGTTCATCATCTTGTATTTATTATGTCTCCACATGTTGTATGTTTGTCTGTCCAGTCTGCCTTGTTCTCCCTTTATCTCCAAAATCCAGTAATAGATTTTCATCAACTTGCTGGGAAGTATCAGTATGAAGTCTAGTAGTTCATATTGTAATTTGGGGTCATAATGTTAAAAGTCAAGGTCACAGGTGTCTGAAACTTGAAAACCTTTTCTGCTGTTCATCTCTAAAAAAACCTGTTACATTTTCATCAAAGTTGTGCTTTGAAAATTAATTGGAAAATACCCCACTGCAACAAGATAACTCATTACCTATGGCAAGCTAGAGTTATCATAACTTTATGCCTGGCCATACTGATTTTACTCTAATTTAGCGAGGATAGAATTTAATATGTCATTTCATAATTAAATATTCACAAACGTTACATAAAGGGTCTAATATCTTTGTATTTCATTTATTTACAATCGTGACAAACATTTCACTTGTTTTACAGTCTTAAGGTTCTACCATTATTACTGACCATTTTTCTTTATTTTGGATTGAAAATCTAGCATTTCTAGAACAAGTCGGATTGAAGATCCCTTGGACAAAATGTTTATTCTTTCTTCAATAATTTTTTATTCTTTTTCACATTTATGTCTTATGTTTTTGTTTTATTCCATATTCCATGCAAACCTTCTTACCTAGTTACACAAACTTTGATATTATAAAACTGTTTACAGTCAAACCTGTCTGTAAAGACCACCCATGGGAACAGCAAAATGTGGTCTTTGTTTACAGGTGGTCTCTATTAACATATTAAATATCATTTAAAATGGTCTGATGGGAGATAAAATTGATGGTCTTTGCAGACAGGTTTTGCAATAGTGGTCTTTGTTCGCAGGTGGTCTTTAACACAGGTTTGACTATAGTTACAAAACAGAAACTTATATGCAACGAGTTGCCAGCTTGGCTACATAGACAAGTGGTACTGTCCCACACCCCATTTGTTTGCTTTCATTGTATTGAGTAATCGTTTTTGCTTTTTGGTCATTATTGCATTATTTTTTTCTACTGTTAATATGTATGTGATATATGTCAATACGTTTATATTTCTCTTTGCTATGTTCTTTTTGTTTACTTCTCTAGTCATTCATATACTAAGTCTGCTAAATCCGTCTGTGTACACCTCCTATCACTTTTGTAGATTCAGGTATCATTTACAGTTTTCATTTACATATACAATTTCACCATTATCCAGTCCTCCACAAAGTTTATACTCATTATACATTCACACTGCTTGATAACTTATCCAGTGTGTGATTCTAGCATGCGGTTGTTACATACTGAAGTGATATCATATTTTGACAAGGTGCTATATCATTTAGTGATTAATGTTTTTGTATTGAGTTATTGTGTTGCATTTTGGTCACTTTTGCATTATTTCTTTCCACTGTAAATATGTTTGAGATATAAGTAAATACGGTTTTATTTCTCTTAGCTATGTTCTTTGCCTTATTATAATAGTCATTCATAAACTACGGCCTGCTTTCACTTCCTACCACTTGTTCATTCAGGTAGCATTTTATAGTACTCTCATGTGTCACTTTTTAGCTATCATTTACATTAAATATTACACTATTTTTCTAACTTTCAAAATGTCTAAACTCATTTTTACATTCACACATTGCTTGATTAATTCAGTGTGTGATGCTGGATGTCTGTTTGTCCACTGACATGTTGTTAATTAAACTGTAGTGCTCTCACATTTTGACATGATATGCAATATCATTTAGTGATTATTGTTCTTCTTTTTAATTTTTAGTAAATACTAATTATGTAAATTTGTCGGTATTTCTTTATTTATTTCTACCGTGATAATGATTGTGATTTATGTTAATATGTTTCAATCAATGTTTTGCATTTTGAGATGTATAATGTTGTCTTAATTTACATGCATGATGTTCATTATCATGAATGTTTTCCGCACTATCAATTTCTATTTCTGTTTAACTGTCCATACAAAAACTAGTCTGTTCCTTAATAAATTCCTACTACTAAAACTACAAATGTACTTTTTATACATTAATATATAGTTACACATTAAAGCATAATAAACACATACTGTTAGTTCAAATTGCAGTTGTTCTATTTCATTTTGTTTACGCCGTGCACCCACCTTTGCTGCATCAGGCAGCAATTTTTTACTTGTTTCTATATAGTTTATGTTCAGCACTTGCGGAAAGATTTCCGAACATGAAATATGAAAGTTTTATATAAAACCGTTATAATTGCTGATGTGCACATGTTTACAAATTTACTTCACAATTAAAATGTCTTGAAAAGTTGTTTCACTGTATGTAAATTAATTCAGGAGCAACAGCATATGGAACACACCTACTTGGACTTAGCCGAAACAAGTTGACAAGGGCCGTAACCCAACTATTACTGATATGATAGAAACACAAATAACAGGAGCACGCACAATTTATGATCCCAAATAAGCATTTGTGTTAAGTTTGGTGACTCTGTCAATTTATTAAGGAGGAGTGCATTCCAGAAACTTGCCATATAGAATGACTTTATTTTTGGATCCGATATAAAAAATAAAACCCAGGCGTGCAAAGTCTCATAAAATTTACATTTGTATAAAGTTCTGCGATGCTACGTCAATTAGTAAAGGCACAGTGTGCCACAAACTTGCCATATATAATGCCTTGATTTGACTCAATCAAGGGCCATAACCCTAATGTTACTGGTTCGATTTAAAAAATAAAACTCAGATGCGGAACATCTCATGATTATCATGCCAGTAAACATTTATATGCAGTTTTGTGACTCGTTGTCCATTACTGAGGGAGCAATGCGTGCCATGAACTGGCCATACAGCATGACTTGCTTATGACTAATTATGAAACATTTGAGTGATATGTGGTGACTTTATGTCAATTAGTAAAGGAGCGCTGTGTGCCACAAGACTTTGGGGTCGTACGGAGGGACGGACGGACGGACGAGAGCAAATTTATGTGCCACGAATTGGGGGCATAAAATTATCACAATACCTCAAACTAAACTCTCGATTTGCTAGAATAATCAATACGTAAGTACAATGAACTATGTTACACGTACTGTTAACGACTCCAAATTTCTATAGTACACTTCCCCCGTCAACGTCACAGAATCAAGCCGGTGGTAGTCTCCCTTGATTACAACAATAGTACTGTCTTCAACAGCAACAATACTTATCTGAGCTTCCGCATTTAGAAGATCTAAATCTATTTGTGGAATAAAATGCTTTTCACCCAAAGTCTCTCGTGGTGGCATATGCATGAAGGTGGTCTGTAGATTCCCACAAAACACGGAGATAGGGCGTGCCCCTTGCAATAGTCGTCTATAACTAAGACCTGTTAGACAGAAAAAAACAAGATAGAAAGAACATACGACAGAATACACGCAGTCGTACATTGTTTGTGCGATCGTAAAGATTCTAGACATGCATATGTCCACTTCCTTAACGTTCTTTCACACCGCGCCTGCTGTTTCCCAACGCTTTAGTGTACAAATAGGAGAGATTAGAAATCGCAGAATGTATCAATTATAGCCAATACCAAACATAGAGTGTGCAGGGCTTTTAAACATATCGGTTTTATGAATACGTGAAGTAGAAATCGTGAAGTCATACATTTGTAAAGTGAAAATCTTGACGTTTCTTGAAGAGTAATAATGAAGTATGAATGTCACCAACGGTCTTTCGTAAGAAGCCCTTCACCATTACCAGGTTACATATCTCACGACATAGATCATTAAAACAATGACGCGCTGTCCATCGGCCGTAATTGCATACAGTATACCACATATTCCCTTACCACAACACACCGCTTTTATGTACCACTGTGTTTTTTTTTAAAGTATCCCAGCTTATATCACAACGTATGATTTCAATAGGATAATCAAAAATGAATCTAGGTAACCTCATAATATTAATGACGCTGTTCTTTTAACAAACTAACGATAATTCAAAAAGTGTCGCCATTTACACCCATGCAATAAGGGCCGTGTATAAATGTCACGAAATCATAGAAATTAATAATACATTTATGTTTTATTTACCAGGGTCCGGGCTGCCAGGAGTATATAGTTTGTTGTTATCTTCAAGTATGGTGCCAATGCCAACCACTTCAGTGTTAGCGGTGAGTGTGTAAACCTCACAACTGGTGTCTGAAAATTAATGCAATAAAACCTCACAATATCTTAGGGACGTGACGATACGCCTGACGTGTACCACAATTATATGCATGTACTCCAATGCATTAGGGACATATATACTGACACCAAAAAGAAACTGTGCACTGACTTAGAAATAAAGTTTGTAACCATTTAGATAAAACATATAGGCAAATTTGGTAGCAAAATGTGACAGCTTTTATTGGCTACATGATACATTATTCTTAAACTTATAGATAAAGTGACATTACATAGGCAAAAACATTCTTTATTTCTCAAACATAATTTCGTAACATTAATCAATAATGAAATAAAAAACAATCGGCCTAGAGTTAATAATGTTTTGAACAAGAATTAACACATAGATGACTGTAACACGTGTTTGACAGTTGGTACTATAAAATGTCGCCTAGTTCAAATAGTTGCGTTTTTTATGGAGTCAAGTATATTTCAATACATTGTATGTACAGCGATATTTCGCTTCATTAACCTTACACATGTAAATGAGTATATTCAAGTGTAGACTCTTGGAATAAAGCACAGATGTAAATGTGTATATTCAAGTGTAGACTCTTGGAATAAAGCACAGATGTAAATGTGTATATTCAAGTGTAGACTCTTGGAATAAAGCACAGATGTAAATGAGTATATTCAAGTGTAGACTCTTGGAATAAAGCACAGATGTAAATGTGTATATTCAAGTGTAGACTCTTGGAATAAAGCACAGATGTAAATGTGTATATTCAAGTGTAGACTCTTGGAATAAAGCACAGGTGTAAAACATTCATAAGCTAAAACAAAACAAATTTCATATTTATGTAATAATGATTAAACATGTCTGTATGGCAATACAGTTATCAGCTAACGTTAGCAGTTATCGTACTCGCATTACTTTCAGACTTTCACTGTCGGTAATTGAATGTTTTCTTCCCTTGATAATTTCATAAATTATTCTCAGAAATCAGTGTCGTTCATTTTACATCACGGAAAAACACGATTTTGTTGCATATTGCAATATACCGACATATACCGGTACATCATACCCGGTATATCATACCCGGTACATCATACCCGGTACATCATACCCGGTACATCATACCCGGTACATCATACCCGGTACATCATACCCGGTATATACATACCCGGTACATCATACCCGGTACATCATACCCGGTACATCATACCCGGTACATCATACCCGGTACATCATACCCGGTACATCATACCCGGTACATCATACACGGTATATACATACCCGGTACATCATACCCGGTATATCATACCCGGTACATCATACCCGGTACATCATACCCGGTATATACATACCCGGTACATCATACCCGGTATATACATACCCGGTACATCATACCCGGTATATACATACCGGGATATTATGACATCCCTGTGTTAATAGCATGACGATGATGCAAATGTTGATGCTAACAATTATACTCGTCATTATTCTATTTGAATTTCTCTTTCCATGTGTTCATGGGAGAAGCGGTTATTGTTTAAGTGATGTTAACATATTACAAAAGTGAACTTTCTCAGAATAAATACAACCGAAAAGGGTTTAAAAAAAAAGTATAATGCATTCATGTTCGTTGAAAATATTTTATTATTATATTGCTCTGTTGATGTAAAACCTTTGCTAAAATAGCTTATCCCTGTGCATAGCTCCTAACACCCGTGGCGGTCGTTACCAAACTCCTAGCAGCAGTTGCCTCCCTTTGTATTTGAAAGTAGTTTAGTAATGATTTGAGATATGCTCGGAACACGGATCTTTTATTAGATGCATGCTGGGAAACTTTCAGATTTCTGCGCGGAGGGTTGACAGTGATGTATCATCATGGAAAATAAATAAAACTGTCATGGGTAAGAAATGTAACAACCCAAAAAAAGAAAATAACATTGCATATTGAATATTTTCAAAAAAACTGTATTTTGCAATACTTTTCATTTTACGAATCCGCATAAAAGGTTTCCTAATAACTATTTGATAAACTTTTTACGGTGACATTGATGCCTTTATTAACTTTCTCCTGTTTGCTCAATTATTATTTTTCTCTTTGGCTATGTTGATTTGCATAAAATGTTACCTACATGTAGTTAATACATTTCAGAAAGTAAAATCACATGGTTGTTGACGTTATATAAATGCCTACAGCAGACAGTCAACTTGACAACAGTCAGAGCTTAAATCGGGATAACTTTTGATTTCTTCACCAGCTCTTCCGAATAAAGCAATGTCTATGCGGGATTATATAGTTCAAACCCCTGTCAAGGGTAGGACTAAGTATGCCGTACAGACTGTGCTATGTTTAGTAAAATCCGGTAAATCGTTATTATTTATATAACTCCTATAAACTGACCTGGTGTTTGTGTGATATTCGATTGGAACACGTGATAACTCGGCCCTAAAACATCTGTCGGTATCACAGTAAAGCCTGTCTCACTACCGGCGCTTACACTCCGAAACACATACACAAAGACTTCAGCTCCGTCTTCCACCGTAAGTTTAATCTGAATAACACAAACGGGCATGCTTTAATGTATAAATAATTTTGAATACACAGGTCGTTATTTTATTATTATACCTAACGTGACGTCATAATGCAAGAGTCCCGTAGGAAGAATGTGCGTTTATTAGTTCGAACACATGTCAATATGACATGCTATCAGAGAACTTTACTGCCATATCATGTCGAGGTTACTTCCAACAAGATGTACTGGTACTCGGCTTTGAGTGTAGATATAAGCTTACCAATGTCTTATTCATCAACAAAATAAAACTGAAATTCGCCCCGTACTTCGTCCAATGTGTAGTTAACCTCAATCAACTTTATATAAGTTAAATTTACACGTTAGGTCGCTGTGGTGAAGTGGTTAGCATAACGGACATGCAATCCGTAGACCCGGATTCGAATCCCGGTAGCGCCATTGACCGAAGTTTCGTGTTCCTCAAAACAATACTTTATTTAAACTATTTAATGTTCATTTTGCTTCTATGAATGTTTAAAAGTGGCG